>JAGWEN010000470.1:0-89165 GCA_018703685.1 Orius laevigatus
AAAAACATCAAAATCAACATTTTTAGAATTTTTCGACGAAAACCTCAAAATTAACATTTTAAGAATTTTTCGTCAAAAACCTCAAAATTAAAATTTTAAGAATTTTTCGTCAAAAACATCAACATCCACATTTTTTTCGTCAAAAACATCAAGAACAACATTTTTAAGAACTTTTCGTCAAAAACCTCAAAATCAACATTTTAAGAATTTTTCGTCAAAAACCTCAAAATTAACATTTTAAGAATTTTTCTTCAAAAACATCAACATCCACATTTTTTTCGTCGAAAACATCAAGAACAACATTTTTAAGAATTTTTCGTCAAAAACATCAACAACAACATTTTAAAGAATTTTTCGTCAAAACCGAAGAATCAACATTTTATGAATTTTGCGTCAAAAACATCAAGATAAACATTTTTAAGAATTTTTCGTCAAAAACATCAACATCCACATTTTTTTCGTCAAAAACATCAAGAACAACATTTTTAAGAACTTTTCGTCAAAAACCTCAAAATTAACATTTTAAGAATTTTTCGTCAAAAACATCAACATCCACATTTTTTTCGTCGAAAACATCAAGAACAACATTTTTAAGAACTTTTCGTCAAAAACATCAAGAACCACATTTTTAAGAATTTTTCGTCAAAAACATCAACAACAACATTTTAAAGAATTTTTCGTCAAAACGGAAGAATCAACATTTTATGAATTTTGCGTCAAAAACATCAAGATAAACATTTTTAAGAATTTTTCGTCAAAATCGAAAAAACTACATTTTAAGAATTTTTAGTCAAAAAACATCAGAATCAACATTTTAAGAATTTTTCGTCAAAAACCTAAAAATCAATATTTCATGAGAAATTACGATTATAATCGTATTATTTTAAATATGATTACGATTACGGGTATGATTACGATTACGCCCAACTCGTTCCACTGAGTTCGTCCCCCGCCTCCCTTAGGTTTTCTGGATCGGCCTCTGGTTTGGTCAAGTCTTGAGAACGGTTGCGCCCCTTCCGCTTTCTCAGTAAATAAATAACCTTTCGGTAGCGTATGAGGTTTTGACACGGAAAGACCGCGGGGCGTTTTTTCTCCGAAGGCCATAATTTAAGTTCAAAGTGTGGCCACATTAAAAATACACACCCCGAGCCTCTTGAGTAACGGACGGACTCGGCATACATCTTCTTCCAGTTCTTTTCTTTCTTTCTTTTTTATAATTGGAAGGAGTCCGGACTCCTTCTTTGATGAATTTACGGTCTTAAGTCTCGGGTTGCTCAACGTAATTAGCGACTTGCTTCTGTATCTCGGCCTTAAAAGCTATTTTATCTTGTACTAAATCGCGACCCTATTTTCTCCCCTCTCGATATTTGTTTTGTATTTTTGAAACCTTAGTTTTGTCTTCAAGTTGACAAATAATTGTTATGACTGCCATAATGGTTTGTCGCAAATTAGGCTACTTTGAGCATTCGATGGTTGCCACGGTTATTTATCGGATTTCCGTAGGAAAGTAGGCTATTGAGGTGGTCGTCACGGAGGCTCCCATGCTAGAGGCTTTTATATTCGTGATCTGGGAGCTCTGGGGATCACAAAAATATAAGATGTTCCTTTCATGTTTATTTATACATATATTTATTTATTTATGTACATGTTTTAGCCATTAGATAGATTGGGCGGTTTATATCAAGTTGCATGGATGCCAGGCTATTTATCTCTTTAGCTCCACGGTACTGTAGATGATATCGAAGTTGCATTATGTCTCCCAAATATTTGCAGTGTCCCATGGTTGCCAGATGTACTTACCAAAAATTGGAGCATTTTACAGTGTCCATAGTTGGTTGCCACAAACTAACAAACTGATAGCTCCTGAAAGAAAAGAAATAAAAAAAGGTTGCTATTTATGTTTTAATTGGTAACTTTTGTTTTTATGGATAATTACCGAATGCTTTAATTACTCAAGAATTCATGAAGGCACCTGCTTTTTCTATCGGGTAAATTTTCACCCGTTAATTTACCCGCCGATTTATTACTGATTTTTTTTTCTCTCCCTTTTTCAGGTATCGACAATTAAATCAGGGATTTCATAACTCGTTATTAAACCCTTAGCTGTGTCTCTCGACTTTTTTTCGGTGGTAAAACCCAACAATTGCCCTCCGGGGTAAAATAACAGTTATTTTCGTGAATTAGATCCACCCGAAAATACCCTCAGGGGCTACCGACGGTGTCATTATCTTTTGGTGACTGCTTCTAACGCGATTCCTCATTAAAATGCAAAATTAGGGTGGAAAAAAAGAAATTTGGGAATCATGACGTATTGGAAGGTTATATGACGTCATATTGGATAAACAGAAGCTTGTTTTATTCGAGGGAAGCCTTAATTATTCAGTCGGGACAATTTTATTTCTAAAAGCTCATAATAGATTTTTACCCTCTGGCACTAAAAGCGAACAATGTAAACGGAGCAGTTTAGACTTGGAAGACCAAATACCCGTAAGTGCTGATTATGTAAAAAGCGTTCCTTCTTCTTTTTACAACCTCCTGGGAGGAGTTGAAAAATTTCTCTCTTCCCTTTCAGTCTCTCTTCTGATCGGGAGCAAATTACGGTCTTGTGTGGGCGTGGGCGAATGTGATTATCTACCGAGTGAAACCCCCCTTCCTTACCCTTTTTCCTTTGTCGATCCTTCCTCTCGTACACAAAAGATTTCCGTTCTTAAAAATGATAATCGACACAGCAAGTCTAATCCTCGGTTTCAAGAACAGAGTCTCTCAGAATCTTTCATAACCTGACACTGATACGTTATCAATGCGCTCTAAACAAAGCCAATTTCGGTTTGAAAATTCATTATTTTCAAAGGCCTTAAATATTCTCATCTAAAGACCTCTGATGCTTAAAAACACATAATTAGCATTAAATTATTAAATAAGGGCTAAAACTGAAATCTTCAATGGAAAACTACAAAATAGGTAGGTTATTAATTTGCAGGTTAGAATCGGTGAAATTTTAGTCTGAAAATGGTTTATTTATCGTTTTCATCTAGGATGGTTGGAAAAAAGCTAATTTTACATCATAAAATAAATCATAAGACAGTTTTACTCGTATCTTGGATAATCTTGGATTCTTAATTACAAAGCGGGTGGAGCCCACTCCTGAGGCGAGCCCTTAAGACGTTGTTTCAACATTTCGGTAGCTTTCTAGCCGTCGGGCGCTACCTAAGATCGGACTTGTTAACATTTAAAACGTTGATTCTGGATTCGATATCACTAAAACTTGGTCAAAACGTTCGATTATCCAGGAACGGTAAACGGGAAAACAAATTTATCGCCGTTTTTACCCATTCGACTCCGGAGTTCGTTAGTTGATTTTCAGCTTGAGGTTCACCAAAAGCGGCCGACACTCCGCACGTAGAGACGTTTTTTAAACGAGATTTATAGATGCCGAACTTTTTTCGACGATTCTCCCATTCGGGGAAAAAAAATTCGGTAATTTACGATCTATAAATCAAAATAATGAGAATCAATCTTCAAATATAGAAAAAATGGCGAATAATTAAATATTCTAGAGGAATGTTGAGAATCAATCATCGATGTTTCATTTTTTAAAAAGAAGAACAGTGGCAAAGGTTACCGAAGACTAATGGAGCGAGTTCGATATTTCTAAGGTAGCAGACGTGATGAAAGCAAACAGATGACTTGCATATTATAAAAGCTTTGAAAGTGGGCGAAGTGTATTCCAGAGGCAATTAAACTTATTAAAAACTTTTTAGTTATTAGCTCGCGTATGGGATCCTCCTGCCTGAGACGATGGGAGTTAAAGGGCAAAAGGTTGGAGTCCAACGGAAATAAGTTTGCAAACTGATGGGGAGTGGGACGTAAAGGACTGGGAAGGTGTAAGAATGGGATAGTAATGTGAGCGAAAAGGGTGAAAGGGACGGAACGGTGGGGAAGTGACTGAACTGACAGAATGGCGGACATAACGCGGAAAAGTGTGGAAAGAGACAGAAGGCGGAAGGAAAGGGGGCGGGAAAGGGTGAAAAGGGACGGAAAGGGGTGGAAAATGGTGAAAAGGGGAAGGAAAGGGGCGGGAAAGGGTAGAAAGGTAATGAAAGGGGCGGAAAAAGGTGGAAAGGGAAGGAAAGGGGGCGGAGAAAGGTGGAAAGGGGCGGAAAAAGGTGGAAATGTAAGGAAAGGGGCGGAAAAAGGTGGAAATGAAGGAAGCGAAAATGGTTAGAAAGGTAGTAAAGGAAAGGGCGGAAAAAGTGGAAGGGGAAGAAAGGAGGGCGCCAAAGGTGGAAAGGGAAGGAAAGGGGCAGAAAAAGGTGGAAAGGGAAAGAAGGCCAGGCCCCGGCAGTGGAAAGGGAGGAAAGGGAAGGGGTGGGAAAATTGTCACCTTGAAGTACGGGGCGGAACAAGGTGGAAATGTGTCAGAAAAGCAGGGCTGGTATAAGGTGGAGAAGGGAAGGAAAGGGCGGAAAAGGTGAAGCAAGAAAGGAAAGGGGTGGGAAAAGGTGGAAAGGGAGGAAGCCGAGACAAGGTGGAAAGGGAAGAAATGCGGGCGAGAAAGTTGGAAAATGGGTGTAAAAAGGTGGAGATGAAGAAAGATGGAAAGGGGTGGAACAAGTGTGGGGAAAGGGAAGACAAGAAAGGCGTGCGAAAAAGGTGCACGTGGAAGGAAAGGAAAGGGGTGGAAAAAGGTGGGAGGAAAGGGGAAGGAAGGAAGGGGTGTTGAAAACGGTGGGGAAGGGAAGGCAAGAGGGCGTGGGGAAAAGGTAGCAGGAAGGAAAGGGTGACAAATGTTAAAGGGGCGGAAAAGGCGCGAAAATGTGGAAGGGACGGAAAGGAGCGACAAGAATGGGGACGCAAAGGGGCGGAAAGATAGAAAGGTAGTGACGCCAACGCTACTTGAAATGACAGAAAAGAAGTGGAGAGGGACAAAGTGGAAAATAAGCAAAAGCTGGACCAAAAGGAACTCACATTATGATCTAGCATATCATCATATTCCAGTTATTTCAATCTCCGTCCAATTAGGTTTCAGCCCTGCCAAAATTAATCAAAACGTCTGGGCGGACTGATCGGCGAAAGTTTTTTCCATTCTTTTCGTAATATAAAAAGTGTTTTATTTTGCCACCCATGCCGTTTTCCGCGGGCAATTTAGAGGCGATTTTTTATCTTGACAAGACCCTGTATAAATTCGGCTCGTTCTTTTTAAAGAGGACCGTCAGAGCGAGATTTATCGGTGGCTCAGGTTCTGTTTAATTTTTTAAAATATGAACACCGTGCAAAGAAATACAACCTCTTACGAAATAGGTCATTTATGTTCCGTTCAAAGAGGAAAAGGGAAATTTCTCATTTTGGAACTATTTTGGTAGCAGAGCGGAGGGAAGTTAATGACGAAGAGAACATTCTGTGACATAAAAACGTTCCAAACAAAATTTTTTGTCCCTTTAATCTGATATGAACGTGTTCGAATCAGAATTATCGGAATCTGTGGATTTCACATAAAAGACGATGGAGACCCCGGACACGATGGTAAAACTGTCGCCGGACCTTTTTTTCCCATAAACTTTTCGAGTGGACGATGCGAAACTTCGTTTTGGAAGCCGTCTTAAACTCTTCGAACAGGTTTTAAAGACCCTTAAAACGACTAAACCCTTAAATCTCGACTTCGTCTTACGTTATTCGATTTTTCGACTCGACCGTGGTTTTCGTATGACAAAATTTTGATAAAAATTGGCCCAATCTTACCAAAAAGGCTGATTTTGTCCAATACAGAGACCATCATCTTCAAAAGACAAAGAAATCTTGTTTTCGATCGTAACATCTTGGCTTCCGATGCTCCCAAGACCACCTGCTACCTGTTTAATTATCTCGGGAGAGAAAAACAGGTGTCCTCATCGACCACGACAGCTTTAATTGAAAACAGCTGAAGGAAAGAAAAATAAAGGAAACTATTGAACTTTTATACGACGAATTTATTCAAAGACGACCTTAAATTGAAACAAAAGAGTTGAATATTTATAAAAGGTGACAAACTCCTAGTGGGAGTCGAGAATGACAACGACCTACAAATGTCGAAATTATTTTGTGAAAAAAGTTGAAATAACATTGATTAGGTTGTCAACCAATAAGTCACCAATTACCACGTTGATTAGAATCGAAATAAAAAACGAAAGCTTGAAAAAACGTTAATGACGCGTTACAAATTTCCTTTCAAGTCGAACCGATTCAATAAATAAACACGAATCTGGGTCCTAGATCTTGAAAATTAGCGGAGTCCCTTGTACCGCCTTGAGCTACTTGTATGGTCATCAGATCCCCCTTCATCTACAATCAATAATCAGATTCGCTATTTATCCATAATTATATACATTTTAAGTATTTCTCAAAATTGGCATTACGATATAGTTTATTATTTTAAACTTTCTACGCGGAAAATGCAGAGAGTGATGACGGAAAATAAAAACCTAGGAGGTTCAAAAACAGGTTATCTATAACTTTTAAGTTTTAATAAGTAATAGGAAACGATAAAATTGGTTATAAGTTATAACTTATGGATCACACGAATAAATTTCTTTGTGAGGTTTATTTCTCAACATTAGGAATC
Source organism: Orius laevigatus (assembly GCA_018703685.1). NCBI lineage: Eukaryota > Metazoa > Arthropoda > Insecta > Hemiptera > Anthocoridae > Orius > Orius laevigatus. Next base: position 6,599 of record JAGWEN010000470.1, read on the forward strand.
AATACACAAGGTTCATTAATGCACGAGAATCAATGCCAAAGGTTCCAGTGGACAAGAATCAATAGCAAAGGTTATAACTAATAAATTATAATCAATAGAAATCATAATGAAAGGTTATAATCAATAGGAATCAATACAAAAGGTTATAATTAATAGGAATCAATACGAAAGGTTATAATCAATAGGAATCAATACGAAAGTTTATAATCAATAGGAATCAATACGAAAGGTTATAAATTATAATCAATAGGAATCAATACGAAAGGTTATAAATTATAATCAATAGGAATCAATACGAAAGGTTATAAATTATAATCAATAGGAATCAATACGAAAGGTCATAATCAATAGGAATCAATACGAAAGGTTATAATCAATAGGAATCAATACGAAAGGTTATAATCAATAGGGATCAAGAAAGGTTATAAATTATAATCAATAGGAATCAATACGAAAGGTTATAATCAATAGGGATAGAATATAATCAACAGAAAATTATACAGAAGGTTATAAACATTATTAACCAATAAAAAAAGTAATGAAATGAAGGAAACGAGATGACAGGATTTTATAAACAATAGGTATTTAAGTGACAGGTTTAGTATTTGAATTTGACGAAAAATAGTATAAAAAGGGGATTCCTTCTTCGTAGTTGGTTTATGTTATTTTGACTAGGAGGATGGAATGTTGTCAGATAACTAAATCCCGTCGAAAGACTGAATGGGTACATCGAAAATCCGATTCCGGCATTTAATGGAAAGGTTTCTGAATGGGCTACGACCGAATTCCCTTCCCAAGAGCCACGAATAAAAAGAAAGAGACTTCAAAAAACCGTTAAGTCGAGTGTCTTCTAAAAACTCCTAATTGGTCATTTGTAGCGACTTTATGTAGGCGGACGCGTCCGATTCGAAAAATCTTTTACCCGAAACGAAAATTAGAAGGCACAGAGTGCAAGTTAATCGGTGACAATTAAGTGAAAGGGGGGGAGAGGGGGTTACTCACCTCTTTATTTGCTTTTTCTCTTTTTATAAAAAAGTTAATGATACCCATAAAACACTTGGGATTTATCCGACAGGTTCAAATCGTATTAAGACGTCAACCAAAATTGCTTTTTTTTTCCTTAAGACCCGCATTGTTTCGATTTAGGAAGAAGTGACGAGTCACTGGCGCCCGATTAAACCCTCCCCCGACACTCTTAATTTTTCACAAAAGTTATCAATTTATCAATTACCTTCCTATCAATTCTCAAAAACGCTGTACTAAAACTTGTAGGTTTAAAAACTAAAGCAAAATCATCAATTCGCTTAAATGTGAAGGAACCTGAAGCATCTAGGTTTCAGTGACATGGCACTGTATAAGTGGGCAGCCAATAAGAGCTCGTTCTAAGCGTAACCTCCTTTCATAACCTGACATTCTCATCGTTCCCAACCTCTAAACTTGAGGGCTCATAAACAATTTAAAACGAACTTCGTCTCAATTTATACCAAGGAAGCCGACCAAAAACCAACTTCAGGAAATTTCTCGTCATAAATGCCAATTCATTTTCCAGCGAATAAATTAAACCTTGAATGCGGAAAACATGAAAACTACTTGTTAAAATAGTTCAAAGGGTTCGTACGCCGTATTTCAAAAAGCCTTGACCCTCATTTAAAACCTCTAAATTTAACCGAACACGTTTTTTCGAATTCTCACAATTAAAATTTTAAATTAAATCGTTGAAGGAAAAAATTTTTTTTCTATAGGATAGTTTATTGGGTATCCTTTTATCCGTTGGGTAGTTTTATGCGCGATCATAAACAGGAGCAGATTTCAATAAACGTTTATGCGCCCTCCCTTCAATTTCTTACTTTTTGAAACGCTGGAATGCAGTCGAAGCTTTCACGAAAAGCATAAATAAAACGAGAAGAAAAAATAAGTTTCTTTTTACAATCTCATACGTATTATTTTATGATTCGGGCCGTTTTTCAACAGGCAATAATTTTAACACCATAAACTCAACTAAAAGATTTTTTTTTTTCCTCTCTTTCAAATTAATTTCTTTATCGGAATGCAGTTGCATTAAATAGATTTAACCTTAAAATTCTTTTCAGCGATTTTCTGAAGAGAGAAATGCCTTTCGGAATGGATCTAACGACGTCTCATTTATGGCGAAGTGATGGATCCATCTGCGATTTCCGAAATTTCATCGTTCTTGATCTATTCCGAAATCAAGCGAGGACACTTATGAGAACAACACTTTTAGAATGGAATTTGTCCTTTTATTGACCTGATAGACTGTTATGAGTTATGGGCCCGTTAGACCTCTCTGATGGGGTGGGTGTTATTAAAGCATCCGCTTGTGTTTCGGGCTCTAGAGAGCATATCGGCCGCAAGGTATCCGCAGCAATATTTTGACACCCTGTAAATATCGACCTTTGACCGGTGGTGGTGAGATGGAGCGTATTTTTTCGGTTTCTCCAATCGTACAAAAAATTGGCTGTGTTTAAGAAAAATCTAACTTACGTTTTTAAGTTTAGTGATTAATGATACACGTCCTGTAAATCTCATTTTTTTTTTTTTTTTTTTTTTTTTCAAAAGTTGTGATTACAAAGTTTACGATTTTCAAAAAAATAAAAACTTGGCGACCTATATTAATGTATTCTAAAACTAAAATCCAAATGAAATTTTTCAAAAAAACCAACAGTTTTTTCAGGATATTGGAGAAATACATAAAAGAAAAATGCCTGGGTATAAGGTGCCCTTAAAACCATTTATTCTGATTCCTATTGATTATAACCTAAAATGTGTTATGTATATCATAACCTTTTGTATTAATTCCTGTTGATTATAACCTTATCCTTCTTATCGATTCCCCCAAGCTTGTCCCTTGATTCCCCCCAAAGATTCCTCTATATGAGTACTCCCCCAAACGACATTCAGAGCTCTGCTAAACTTCCCACCAATCCCCCTCCCCCCAACTGCTCCCAAGGTTTTCCCTCTTTCCCACCATCAATCTCATCCCAACTAAACTCACAGGAAACCCCTCTCCAAAATTTCCTCTTTGGAAAGGTTCCCCTCCCCCAAAAGCCCTTAAATTCCATCATGCAAGCTGCCTGTCATTTCTTGAACGCTCCAAAGAACTGTCCCCGAACGAAAAGAAACAAATTCTTCATAATTAATAAAGGCGAGAAGAAACATTCGAAGAAAAAGAACTCTCGTATCTATTACATCATCGATCCAATCAAGATCTTCATCCGTGATTTAGAATTCAATTAGCGTTCTCCATAAGAAATGACATTAATAATGCCGAAAATGATCGGATCCTTTCTTAATTGCTCCGACGAATATGTTAATTGGAACGGTTCCTAAAAGGAGATCCGTACAAATTGCTCCACCTCTGTAATTAAACCGAATAAAACGAATATTTGTAATTTTACCCGTGACATAATTGTGACTTTTTTACGGGAGCGGGTGAAAGTCAAAGACCACCTTGGATGTGGAAAGGGGGCCTCGGGGGACCCGAAAAAACCTTATTTATCGAACTATTACTACCGATAATTGACGATTATTCATTATTGACTTTAAGTATGTAGTTCAGTTGAAATCTAGAAATTTAGAAGACAAATTACTACTTCATCGAAGGATTTAGGTTTGACACTTATGTCGTATATTTGCTAATAGTGGAGCATTTAAATTTTAAAATCTTGCTAAAAAATAAAAAAATTCCATATTTTGATTGAATCTGGTGATTTTGTGAAGAAGAGACTCTTGAAGGCGACCTTTAATAAGGGATCGTAACGTTTATGATATATGGAGCGATCCTAATGATATATTCAAACGGTCGGGGATCTAATTATCACCGGAGTTGCACAATGAACGTGGCTGAGGATAAACGAGATCGGTCGGGAAGGGACGAATCAGGCGGGAGGCGGCCGTTGAAGTATGTGGGAAAATTTCCTCGGTAGCCGGGGCGCCGCGGGGTCACTATCTTGAGATAATTCAAGTAATTTATCTACTACGTTCCTCTGCTACACTATATCGAGTGTGGGTGTATCCCACTAGAGGGAGAAAATCCCGGAGCCCGACATAAATTATCAGATAAAAACATCCTCCATGAATACGAGAGGTGATTCGAATCGGACCGACGAGTATTTTTTTTTTCTTCACTCTACTTTATAATCTAAAGACGCTAACGCTATATTTATTAAAATCCAAACTGTTCATCAAATATTACGTCAGAGTAGAAACTTCTAAATCTAAAGTGAAATTTAAAAGTAGGTGTCCATTTTCTGGCATAAAGTTCAAACTGAATGTTCATTTCGTCGTAACTATTGTCTCATCCCCCTGGGATCGGATTGGACACTACTAAATAGGGTGACCAGATCAGACCAGAATTTGTAAAAAAATGATTATAGGACTCTCATTCAAACATTGTATATCAGGATTCCTCTTGCCTCACCCCCCTGGGACTACTATTAGTCGATAAACTAGAGAAAAACACATTTTCATCGAGCCAATAAATTCTGTATTTTAAACAGAACCAGTTTTTTTTTTCTCCCACAGATTTAATCAGATGATTTAGTAAAATGGCTATTTTCTTGTCACACTAATGTTTGTTTAGTCTTGTTCTTTGGACTTATAAGACGGAAAATTGGCGATTTTAAAGGATAAACGGCAGGCGGATAGCGGCGTGGGAGAGTTGGCAAAAGTCCTCGAAAATTTAATTTAAGACTTTTTATAATGAACCTCATTTGAACACAAAGAAAATTAAGAAGCAAAAACTGGATCTCGTGTATATAATTGCACATGTCGAAAATTTCCTCCTAACCTGAATCTACCCACGTTTTTAATTTGACAGGTTTTATAAAGCGATTTTCTTTTTTTAAACCGTTATTACGCATTGCGATCATTATATGATCTTGCTGATATTGGTGATCAGGATGATCTGGGGAGCGAGCACGACTCTGACGTTTTTTTAAAAGGGAATTTAATTAAAAAGGCAACGTCATCAATCATAGGCGGTTGGGAAACTCGGGGTGTCAATCAGTGAGGGCGTAATGAAGGTGGACTCATCATTAACGCTTGAGAAAGACCGATACTCTGGAGAGAAATCGAATTTTCGAGACGAAAAATCCATCAAAATCACTTTTAAGTGTCTGGTGCTGCCACGAAAGAAAACTTCCTTCAAACTTCTCTCTCTCCAAGGCACATGGTACGCATTATGCGTGATTTTACGCGTTTTCAAAGATTTTTACGCAAAACTCATTGTCCTTTTTACGCATTCTGGGACGAAAACAATCCAAAGAGATAATAAAGGCATATTTTGAACTATTTATGACAACAAAATACCTTTTTGGAGTCTTTTCACAAGAAAAGACCCTTTTCAGCCAGATTTGGGTTAAATACTCAAAAAGTCAAAAATGATACTTCACTTTGTACTAAGTGATCAAGTCGCTAGGATCCATAGTTTTCGAGCCACAGGTCAAAAACTGAAAAAATTTCCAAGGGACAGCTTTTTCAAAATGGCGGACAAAGAAAAGTGAAGGAGACGAAAACTTGGATTTACTTCTATCATGAAGTTTTTATCATCAAAAAGTGTTTTTAGAAAAAGGACTCGTGGTCAACAAACCAAAAACGGGACTTTAAAATTAAAAGAAAGGTCGTAAATTTATAAAAAACGGTTCCCGATTTCCTATCAAATCTTCAAATAGGACGAGGATTAACTGGGGCAGAGTGGAGACAGTTAGATAGCAGGTGCCGTTTCTCGGCAACCGGTTCTCCACCTTTTCCTCTTTTCTCCATACATAAAAAAAGGTCTCTTCTTTCATTTAATTACATTTTAATAAGGAACCTTTCTAAAATATCACCGGGTGACAAATAAGCAAGTGCTGGCTTTTTCGAGGAGACAACAATCAGCCCTTACTCAGGAGTCTTTTCCATTGTCAACAAGATCCCGCGTATAAACTTCTTAAAACTTCCTTTCCTGGACACAAAAACACTCGCCTAGGCTGACAATGAGGGCGACAAATTTAAATTGAAAGTGGAAATAAATCCTAAAGCCTATGCCTCAAAAGAGCACTAAAGACCCTAAATTATTCAATAATCGGACCATCAATGCCTTAAACTCTAAAGAAAAGATACTTTTTGTACACCTACCTTTCTTCTCACCCCAACCACACCATCAAAAGGGGTCAAAACCTGGCTGAAAAGGATCTTTCTCGTCAAAAAGGGTCAAAATCTATCTGAAAAGTTTTTTTTCGTGTCAAAAAGGGTCAAAATTTGTCTGAAAAGTGTCTTATCTTGTCATAAAGGGTCAAAACTTGCTTTAAATTTGTCTTTCTGGTAGAAAAGAGTCAAAAACTGGCTGAAAAGGGTCTTTCTTGTTAAAAAGGGCCAAAATCTGTCTGAAAAGTTAATTTTCTTATTAAAAAGGGACAAAATCTGTCTGGAAAGTGTCTTTTCATGTCAAAAGGGATCAAAATCTGTCTGAAAAGTTAATTTTCTTGTTAAAAAGGGCCAAAATCTGTCTGTAAAGTTTATTTTCTTGTTATAAAGGGTCAAAAATCTGTCTGAAAAGTGTCCTTTTTTTTGGTCAAAAAGGTTCGAAATCACGAACTGAACTGTCTGTTGAACAAACTTGCCGATAAATTCGTGTTATGCTAGTAAGAAATCAAGAGAAAAAAGAAGAAAAATAGTGAGAAGACATCGGATATAAAGAAGAGAAAATAAAATATGAAAAATAGCCAAGACATAAAATGAAATATAAACAACATGAAAATTAACTTCCAGAGCTAATGTTTCGAGATAAGATCGCCGCGTGGCAGGTTCCTCCCTCGCTTCTCCTGTCTCGTCCGTGAGGCATTTTTACGCCCGTTCGATTTAATCTATACAGAGAGACCGATGAAATTGACCACTTTTACGAAATAGACGAGAAATCGGAAGGTCGTTTATTAAAACTCCATTAACGGGAATAAACCCGCGGACGTTCCGCCTTTTTTTTTATATCCTCCTCCTTCAAGAAGCCCCTTAAGACATTTTAGGCCTCCTGTTCGGCATGAATAATGTGATCCACCCACGCAATACGCTTCGGGGTGTCTACGGTTTAAAAAACTCGATCGTATTTTTCCCCCCGGGGAAGGAAACAATAAAATGATGATACATGGTCTCACACGGCAGCATCCCCCACTTCAGTTACTCGGCCACTCGTTTTGACCAAGGAAATTTTTGAACTGATATCTCCTGAACGGCTGGATCGATTTTGACGCCGGAAAGCTCGTTAGGCGCAGAATGCTAAAACCTTTCTTTTTGTACTCCACAGTCAAGTCCCTAGAACCCATAGTTTTGGAGCTAGAGGACAAAAACTCACAAACGATTTGGGACCGTTTTTCAAGTTACCTGGTCGTAAGCAAAAAACTAAACACCTTTTGCAATTTGGGGGCCTTTTTTCACCTAATTCTCTTGGACATCCTTTGCACTTTTGACGACTTTAGGCATTCAACAAAACTTCAATTTGATCTAAATATTGTGCAACTAAAACTTCTTATCATTTAAATGTTTTCTCCGCGAGATAATCACCTCCGGGCTTTATAAGTCACATTTAATACCGAAAACGCCTCCGGGCAAGTAATTATTGGGTGCTACTTCGAGATCCTAAGATTAAAATACAAGATTCTAATAGATATAAAGAAAAAAAAATATTTATAATAAACTCTATATAGAAATTCAGACGTAATAAATCAAATTAAATTTAGCAAATAATAAATCTTGAGGAATTTAAGGTTTTTGCGTTTTGCCAAGACCATTAAGGCGTTTTATAACAAATGGAACGATTTGAGGGAAACTTTTTATGTGGCTAGACTGATATATTTCGTCTCTTTGATGCGGCCCAAGGTTTTTAGAGGTTTTTTTCTTTTTTTAAAAGTCTCGTTATCGAATCGTTGGAAATAATTCAATTAATTAAAATGAGTTGTTTAATTGAGAGAGCGGTGTCTGGATAAGGATCGGGCAAACACCCACGTTCAATGTACATCCTTTGCAGATAAACATCGGAACAAAGTGTTAATGAGTCGAACCCTCTTTATTTTCTTAACTACTTAATTCACACTCGGCCAATTTCCGGAGGGGATCGTCGAGAAGGCTCCTAGGCGTTAGTGTCGCTGGAAATGACATTCATATTGTTCAGCGAATATAATTTGTCAAATTAGTTGCGAAATTCCGAAGTTGCAGTGCTCTTCTTCCTTTTGTTCCTCTACTTCCTCAAAACCAGAACTTCCTCTACTTTGCCTACCCTAGACTTTTTCCACTAGCACTGTCTACATTGAATCTTATTTAACTTTTCCTGATTTATTTTCCCAATTTATTACGATTGTAATCCTCCTCTTCTTCCTCTACTTCCTCTTCTTCCTCTACTTCCTCCACTGCCTCTACTTCATCTACTTCCTCCACTCCTCTACTTCCTCTACTTCCTCTATTCCTCTTCTCCTCTACTTCCTCTACTTCCTCTACTCCTCTACTTCCTCTACTTCCTCTATTCCTCTACTTCCTCTACTTCCTCTTCTTCACTTCCTCTACTTCCTCTTCTTTACTTCCTCTACTTCCTCTTCTTTACTTCCTCTACTTCCTCTTCTTTACTTCCTCTACTTCCTCTTCTTTACTTCCCCTACTTCCTCTTCTTTACTTCCCCTACTTCCTCTTCTTTACTTCCCCTACTTCCTCTTCTTTACTTCCCCTACTTCCTCTCTTTACTTCCCTACTCCTCTTCTTTACTTCCTCTACTTCCTCTTCTTTACTTCCTCTACTTCCTCTTCTTTACTTCCTCTACTTCCTCTTCTTTACTTCCTCTACTTCCTCTTCTTTACTTCCTCTACTTCCTCTTCTTTACTTCCTCTACTTCCTCTTCTTTACTTCCTCTACTTCCTGTTCTTTACTTCCTCTACTTCCTCTACTTCCTCTACTTCCTCTTCTTTACTTCCTCTTCTTTACTTCCTCTTTTTCTTCCTCCTCTTTACTTCCTCTACTTCCTCTTCTTTACTTCCTCTACTTCCTCTTCTTTACTTCCTCTACTTCATCTTCTTTACTTCCTCTACTTCCTCTTCTTTACTTCCTCTACTTCCTCTTCTTTACTTCCTCTACTTCCTCTTCTTTACTTCCTCTACTTCCTCATCTTTACTTCCTCGTCTTTACTACTTCTACTTCCTCTTCTTTACTTCCCCTACTTCCTCTTCTTTACTTCCTCTACTTCATCTTCTTCCTCTACTTCATCTCATTCCTCCACTTCGTCTACCTCCTCTGTTTCCTCTGCTTCCCACCCCTTCTCTCTTTCCTCCACTTCCCCTACCCCTTCTACTTCCTCAACTTCGTCTTCTTCCTCTGCTTCCCACCCTTTCTCTCTTTCCTCCACTTCCTCTACCGCTTCTACTTCCTCAACTTCCTCTTCTTCCTGCCCCTTCTCTCTTTCCACCACTTCCTCGCTTTCCTCTACCTACAATTGAAAATTGGAACTTGAGAAAAGCCCACAAAGCACATGCCAACGAAATAAGGGTGTATCTAACCTAGTAACGCTCAAAAGAGTCTCTTTGGTCAACAATCCCGCTAAAAACGTAATTTCGTGTCAAATGGCATGCAATGAATGTCGTATACGTTTGACATCGACTTACAACTAGAAATAAACCTCGGGTCGAGTAATTTTCCCAGGAAAAGCCGTTTCAAAGTCGTTTTATTGTCGCTGTCGTTGAAGAATTCCCCGCAAGGCGATAACTAAATCAATTTACAATGGATCAGAAGCCTTTTGAAATCTTCCTGTATGTCAGGGTCCGGCGATATATTTACCTTTTGAAAGTTTCCAAGGCCCCAATACGATTTCCGAATAGTCTAAAATAAAACGTAGAAACGATGATTTTGAAGAAATTGAACCATTTTGGATTCCGTCCAAGTTATGATAGATGTCATGAAAAGGACTTTAAGGACAATGGAGAGTATTTTGGTTTTTTTAAAGCTTATATAATGTAAATTTGTCGCTTTTTTTAATTATAAAAGAGCAAGTCATATTTGTAAATGAAACCTTCGGAGTTGGAAAGTTTGCTCTTGATTGGCATCGATTGTGTGGGGTGGTCGAAATAAAATAGAAGCCGCCCTGAATAGACGAGGGGCGGCTGTCTCAGCGTTGAAGACCGCGAGTAATTTTCACTGTCTATTTAAACGACTCCCTCCGTGTATTTATAAGGAGGGGAATCAGATCGCGAAGTATTCGCCCCCCTCGCACCGATTTAACGACGGCTCGGAATTCGTCGTTCCACGCAGCCAAATTTGGAGAAAACGTTTTAAAATAAGTTCGTACCCGAGTTTAAAATCTGGACGCGAATTAATCGCTGAAAGTTGCTTTGATGCATCAGTGACCTCATTGAAAAATTGAGTGACCGTAGCTATGGAAACGAGAGCTCATCCTCGCTCGTAAAGACTTGTCGAAATGAATAAAATGGAATTAGCGCTATTAGTGCCAGAAAGTTGAATTTATTTAAAGGCGAGAAAGGTTAAGAGGATGTCTTAACTTAGAAACAGAAGTTCGATTCTGTCAGTTTAGAATGGGAAGGGGATTTTCGGCGAGGAAGGGGAGGCGTTGACGGATGCGTCACCGCCGATTTGGAGGTCGACCCTTGCACTGGCGACCTTCTCCGAATGCACCTCTATTCCCGTTCGAATCAAGTTGAGAGCCAAATATAAAACGTTTTGAGAATAGGAAAATCGAGGTGTGAAGAAAAAGGTTGTGTGAAGGGGCAATATGATGGAGTATGACAGAGGGTATGAAAGAGAGTACCTATGAGGTAGTGTTAGTATGGAGGAGATATTCCATAACTTGAGCTTTCTCAGAAATTCGGGGCTCTACAGAACTCTCCACTCCAAATACCCCTCACCACAATCATCCCCACAATCAGCCCTCAACATTCTCCACTACCCTCCTTTTTGAGAAAGTTAATGCTGGCTGTTGGGGTACATGAGGTGAGTTTGGGATGGAATAATAAGGTTGTCTTTATAAATGCATGATTTTCCTGGTTTTAGAAAGCTGAATGTGGACTTGTGAGGACGTTGTGACTCAGCGTACTCCAGACAATACGTTAATTTCATATCCCGGAGATAAAAGCAGAAAAATCCTAAAGTATATTTATATCAGAAGTGGTAAATTTTCACCTTGTAAATGACTCACATTTATTGGTCCTCCGGGCCGGATTTTTATCCATTTACGTTATTCAAATAGAGAGGTCGGATTCCCGCCGTTTCTTAGAACTAATTTCCTCTTTTTATAATACTCCGTGGCTAAAATCCGGTTGAAAATACCACTTGAGGATTCTTCTCCGGTCCTATTTATTGCGACAATTACAATACAATTAAGACGACCGACGGCCTAATCTATCCTCAAACAAACGACTCCGAGTCTCCAACGACGTAGATTTGTACGTCTTTGTCTCATTACGACCGTATTTAAAGATCCTATTTTGCATAAAGGAGTTACTCGAATTGATGAAACACTTTCAGCGAATAATAGCACCCTTATTGTACAGCATGAAGTTTTTTAAAAACCCAAATTGTTCCGCTTTTCCTCCACCACTCCCTCCATAGGTAAATTTACGATCTTCCTAGGGCCGTTATTTTAAATCCATTGTCCAAAGGGGTATTCATACATCATAGAAGTTTTGAAGCTCTTTATGATCCAGTTGAATGAATCCGCCAACTTTAAAATGTAAATAGTGTCTCATAGGACGTTAAACCGCTTGATTTACTGTATTATTTTAAATATAATCCTTAAGCCGAAGCTTAACACCTTCATCTGTAGAAGGTCAGACAAGATTCTTTAAATTATATTTTCTCAAGTTAACCTGCTCATTATGAAGATGTTTCAGGTCTTCTCTACTAGATGGCATTGATTTCGACCCTTGATGTCCTAAACTGCTCATTTCCAACCGATTTTCTTGCGCTAGACGAGAAATGGCGAAGAATTTCGTCTATGGCGGAAAAGCCTTCAAATCCATTAGCTTCGAATAGCCCCTCGTCATAATATTTTCTAAGGAGCGGTCATAAAACGTAAACACGAACCGGCATTCCTCTTTCATCTCCTCCCTACTTCATCTTTTCAGTCCAAACATTTTAAAATTTTCTTTTTTCTTTCAAAGTACACCAAGCATCGCGTTACTCGATCTGATTATGACATAAAATTTACGACTTAAAAATCTTTTTTTTAATCTTGATTTTAAGGAAACTTGAAGCCCCATTTTGAGGTGCATCAAAGGTCAGAAAAAAATACGTTTTTTGATATTCAAGCGCCACCTTTTCTTGAGCCCCGCGGGAATGGACGGGCGTGGCCTCCTACTCGTTAGCGATTCTTCGAAAGACTCAACCGTAAAATTCTTATTTATTAATAATAAACAATAAAAGGATTAAAAGAGAAAGTCAAAGTGTAGGTGTATAATCTGAGGTGGGTGGGTTTAGTAATTAGAAGCACAAATCTCTTTCGATGGCGGCCTTCTTTTTTTTTTCGGTCTTCAAGGGTCCCTAATATGAATATCCTAGGGTTTAGTAGCCGCTACTGATTTGGTGGGCGGTTTACATTTTAATGATCCTTTCGGAGGGTCCAGACTTTCGAATTGGTTGCCTCATCAAGATTTTTCTTTCTTCAATTTAAATATCTTTGAATTTAAACGCGATGAGAGGCCTCAGGGACGTTTTATGGTTTCCAGAGCCATTTTCAGAGTCGATTCTGTGCTTAGCAGGATAGATGGTTTGGGAAGAATGAACGATTTTCTGCCAGAATTTTGACCTGACGAAAAAAAGTATCGAAGTAAACCCCCCTTGGATTTTAGCGAGAAATCGATTGGCATCAATAGCTTTTGGATCCGACATAAAGGGTGCCCCAGGACGACCCTAACTTCGTTATTTTAAATACGACCCATATGTTTTGACAATAGAAATCAATTCTATGCTTCATTTCCATTAACTTTTACTTAAAACACTTTTTTGATAGGACCAAAAGTTCAGTGGCCACCAGGCAGCAGCAATTCCGGAGTTAATGGCACTTAGCTCCGGAACATTTGGTCCTATCAAAAAAGTGTTGTAAGTAAAAGGTAATGGAAATCAAGCCAAGAATCGATTTCCATCGTCAAAACATAGGGTTCGTATTAAAAATAAGGAAGTTAGGGTCGTTCTGGAGCACCCAGTAGGTCAAATCCAAAAGTTAATGATCCCAATCGATTTCTTGCTAAATTCTAAGGGGGGTTTACTTGGATACTTTTTGTCGTCAGGTCAAAATTCAGGCAGAAAAATCGGCTTTTCCACTCTTGCTGGCACGCCCTGTATAGGGGGCTAAGAATTGAGGGCATTTGGGTTAAGGAAGGTATATATCTGGTTTCAAGATGGCCTTTTTAGGAGGTAAGAATTGCTTGAGCCCTTTAGCATGGACACGTGAAATCAAAATAACGGATGACCCAACTTTTGCTTCAAGGTCTTTGGAGAAGATAAGTCAAGTTTTGAGATTTTTTTTCGCGTTTCAAGCGTCGGCTTTTGGATCTTGCAATACCGTTTTCAAATAATTGACCCTTTGGGTACTAATCCATGGTTTTAAATCAAACGAAGCTTCCTTAATCCGTAGCCCTCTAATTATGAAACGGAATGACTGATGGTTCGCCCCTTAAAATCCTGGCTATTAAAAAGAGATATCGTGCGTTGCTGCCCCGAAAAAAGAAGAAAGGAACAGATTTTAAAAATAAAGGAGAATGCGTCGGAAAGGGCGATAAATCGGGGCGATTAGGGAATTCCGGAAAGGATGCAAATTGTGCGCGGGTGTGTACTTTCCTATTAGGAGCGACTTGGATTTATAATGCGTCGGGGTTGAAAAGACTATCGTCGGATCTTGCGATTCGTATCGTTTTCAAGAGTTCCATTCCCGATTTGGGTGCCGCCCTCGTTACCGGGGGGACGGAATTTTAAAAAATCACCCGGCATAGATCACAATTAGTCCTCTTCGGTCGTCCTGTCCCCAAAAGCTTCCAAGGAACGACCTCAATGAAAAGAAAATTTGGCTCTAGTTGAATGCAGGTACGCCAATCTTAAGATGACCCACTATCCATCTTTTAGGGGATTTCCGGAGGAAAGCAGGCTATTTTTGGTTTTGTCACTGGCTATCCTCACTCTTCCATCGCTTTCCTTCGTTTATCCCCCTCTCACATGCTTGGCTCTTGGCAATGGTCATCAATGGCCTTCCAATGTGTATACTCATATGATTTGATGATAATAGCCCGACTCGCCTATGGTCAAACGGCGAGCAGGTTGCAGGCTATTGCCAAGATGCGAGTTGGGTCATTAAGGAGGAAGTTTAGGTACCACAAGGTTTATGGTTGTTCGCATCTGAGGTGCTCGCAGGAACTTGCACCTTTGATGAGGTCACACGGTGCTAGATAAGAGTAAGGAAAGGACGCTTGACCCTTTCCTCCCACTGTCTTCCTGCAGTCCTCTAGTCCCAAATACTGTTTTCTTTCTGCCCACCCATTTTCGATACCCTCAGACAGTCCTGCCACTGCCCTGCTACTTCCCGCCCACTGTCTTCCTACAGTCTCCGACACTATTCTCCTGTCTACACTCCATCCACTGCAGCATCGGTGGTCGTCTCTTTATCTTCCAAATCTTCGTCTTCTTCGTCCATAATACTCACTCCTTTTGGGATGGAATTTGACTTTGAAATTCAATTTCGTTTTTATTTTTTTATTAATTAGGTCCAGACGTAATAATGATGTTTCGGTGTGGGGGTAAAAAAAAGCGGTTCTGAACGTTTTAAAGGAGCCCAGAGTCCCGTAGAGATGAGAGGGAGATTAAACAATTATCTGAGAAGAGACAGGGGGGACATGGAAGATAAGAAGAGGATGTTATTGGCCATTAAAGGGACCTGATCTGACTTCTCCCACAACAGAGGAATTTCAACTTTTAGTCTTCTCTCTCTTTTTTTTATTATTTCTCCCGGTTTCTATCTCACTCAATCTCCGTATTTTTCTCTCTTTTAGTCGTCGGCGAGCGTCAACGACTTCTCATTAATCCATATGCTTTCTCGTTACGTGTTTTATCGAGGTTCTCCGTTTGTCTTTCCACTCTTGAAGAATATAACCTCTCGGAATTTATTTTTTACCCGCCTGAGCCTTTCAGAAGATTTGTTCTCTAATTTCTTTTCATGTCCCACATTTATACGGGACGGCGTATGTTTTTTAAACTTTGTGACAAATGGATTGAAATTTCCATCTCGAAGAAACTCAAGATAAAAAGGTTAAAAAAAACACCCACAACATTCTTGGTTAATCATTTTTAGTTCCTTTCACAAGCTTACGATGTGAAAAATTATCTTGAGAAGGATTTGAAATTCTCTATATGGACATATTCTGTATATTAGTTTCAAATTCGAAAACTCAAAGAGCTCGGCAACTCTCCATTTTAGACATTAGTGCAACCTAGCGGCGTGTAGAGGAAGTTATCGAGTATCATTTAGTTGGCGTATTGAAATGTCCAATTGAACACTTGTAAGAGCCCAAATAAATGACCTCCTAAACTCTCCGCTAGATAGAAATCAACATGGAAAAGTATGGGGAGGTTGGGAAGGTGTGGGAACGTTCGAGTTATGGGATTCGTCCTGTTAGCACTCCCCTCAATTTTGTTCATTTAAGTTGTTTGCCGGGAAAAAAACGTAATCAAAAGTCTATTTAACGAGTAATGTTGAAGTCACGCATGACTTGGAGGCGTCGCAGTGTTAAAATTGTTTGTTTTTTCAATCTTAGATCAAGAACAGCGATTCGCTCAGGTTATTTAACGGATTAATTAGGTAGATGGGGAAAAAACAAGCGAAAGATTCCATCAAAAGATCAATAAAAGGCGTGCTCCTTAATATCAAGCATAAGAAGGTGGAAAAAAAAATTTCGTAATTTTGCGCTTTCCCTTATTTGTAGGAGTTCGTTAGTATACGAAATCTAGCGGTGTTTTCCATTCAAAAAGTAGATGAAAGGGGCCTTTTCTTTTAGAAAAAGTTCAAAATCTGGCTTAAAAGGGTCTTTTCCTTACAAATCGTTCAAAATCTGGCTGGAAAGGCCTTTTTCCTTTCAAAACAGTCAAAATCTGGCTGAAAGGGTCTTTTCCTTCCAAATCGTTCAAAATCTGGATAAAAAGGATCTTTTCCCTTCAAAAATATGGCTTGATGATTTCTTTGGACTTTTATTCTTCCTAGAAATGCGTAAAAAGAATCGTAATGAAACGGGAAAAATTGTGTAGAAAGAGAAATATTGAGGGTTTACAGCCCTGCTTTATACTGTCTGATTTATAACCACCAAGAAGGTCACAAACATGCCACTCGACTTATCACTTCTTTACCTTTTGACTAAGTATTTTTAGGTATTTTTAGTTATGTGTGGGATATTTTTGCACTTATTCTCAACAGGCAGTAAACCACAGGTACTCTTTTTAATCATTACATCAAATATCACGTTAAATTGGTCATTTTTAGGATTTTGATGCCATTGAGTCGTTGATAGAGAACCGTGGGAGGGATTCTT
The DNA here is from genome assembly GCA_018703685.1 of Orius laevigatus. Taxonomy (NCBI): domain Eukaryota; kingdom Metazoa; phylum Arthropoda; class Insecta; order Hemiptera; family Anthocoridae; genus Orius; species Orius laevigatus. The sequence goes on from JAGWEN010000470.1 coordinate 23,149, forward strand.
ATGAGAAAATTGTGAATTTAAAGCTTTCAACGTGTCCTAAATGGTCTGTAAGTTTGTTCACGAGCGTTTTATGGACCCAAGGGACAGAAGTGATGAGGCAGCCGAAGAAAAGTGCGAGCGGAAGCTTTTTATTGTGGAATGGCGACGTTTTTTCTGGCCCGGTAAAACGTCATTTCATTTTTGTTATCATTTCTTGTCTTTTAGAGTTTCAACGGAGACTGCGATACTGACTATGTGTTCGAGAATTTGGAGAAATATGGTGCAGAGTTTTTGGTCGAAATATGCGGTCCATATGCGTTCATCTATTTTGACTCGAGAAAAAATGAGATTTGGTTTGGACGTGATGTGATTGGTCGTCATAGCTTACTTTTCAATCAATCTGAAGATTCGATTGTTTTAACTTCGGTTTCGGCTAAAAATTTCGATTTCGAAGAACTTCCAAGCGTCGGAATCTTCAAAATCGATCTTAATAAATCAAAGTTAGGTAATAATCACAGTTTAAAGTGGGATTCCATTGTTTGTCGATGGTCCATTATTGGCTGAAATATTTATATATTTGCTTCAGAGCTAGAATTGCACCCTTGGTCTCATTTGGATCCGATATCGTATAAAAGTCTTCAGAATGTCAGAATCAAGGAAATCTTAAGACATCGAATTTTAGACCTCAACTCGTTTGATCGTGAATGGGATGAAGAGCTTCCTCCATATTTCTCAGGTTTTGTTGACTACCAATATTTCCATTCTTCCTTAACTTAAGAACAAACCCACCATATTCTCCTCCCAGCGATACCGTCCTTACCCTCCATACCCTCTTACCCTCCCACTCTCCGTACACTCCTTACCCTCCTTACCCTACCCTCCCTACCCTTCTTACCCTACCCTCTTACACTCTTTCCCTTTTACCCTTCCTACCCTTTTACCCTCTCTACCCTCCTTACCCTTTTACCCTCCCTACCCTCCTTACCCTTTTACCCTCCCTACCCTCCTTACCCTTTTACCCTCCCTTCCCTCCTTACCATTTTACCCTCCCTTCCCTCCTTACCCTTTTACCCTCCCTACCCTCCTTACCCTTTTACCCTCCCTACCCTCCTTACCCTTTTACCCTCCTTAACCCTTTTACCTCCTACCCTCCTTACCCTTTTACCCTCCCTACCCTCCTTACCCTTTTACCCTCCCTACCCTCCTTACCCTTTTACCCTCCCTTCCCTCCTTACCCTTTTACCCTCCCTACCCTCCTTACCCTTTTACCCTTCCTACCCTCCTTACCCTTTTACCCTCCCTACCCTCCTTACCCTTTTACCCTCCCTACCCTCATTACCGTTTTACCCTCCCTTCCTTCCTTACCCTTTTACCCTCCCTACCCTCCGTTCCCTCCTTACTTTCCCTACCCTCCAACCATCCTTACCCTCTCTACCCTCTTACCCTCCTTATCTTCCCTATCTTCCCTACTCTCCATACCCTCCCTACCCTCCATACCCTCCATGCCCTCCTTTATTCACCGTACCCTCCTTTCCCTTTTACCCTTCCTACCCTCCTTACCCTTTTACCCTCCCTACCCTCCTTACCCTTTTACCCTCCCTACCCTCCTTACCCTTTTACCCTCCTTACCCTTTTACCCTCCCTACCCTCCTTACCCTTTTACCCTCCCTACCCTCCTTACCCTTTTACCCTCCCTACCCTCCTTACCCTTTTACCCTCCCTACCCTCCTTACCCTTTACCCTCCCTACCCTCCTTACCCTTTTACCCTCCCTCCCTCCTTACCCTTTTACCTCCCTTCCTCCTTACCCTTTTACCCTCCCTTCCCTCCTTACCCTTTTACCCTCCCTACCCTCCTTACCCTTTTACCCTTCCTACCCTCCTTACCCTTTTACCCTCCCTACCCTCCTTACCCTTTTACCCTCCCTACCCTCATTACCTTTTACCCTCCCTTCCTTCCTACCCTTTTACCCTCCCTACCCTCCGTTCCCTCCTTACTTTCCCTACCATCCAACCATCCTTACCCTCTCTACCCTCTTACCCTCCTTATCTTCCCTATCTTCCCTATCTTCCCTACTCTCCATACCCTCCCTACCCTCCATACCCTCCATGCCCTCCTTTATTCACCGTACCCTCCTTTCCCTTTTACCCTTCCTACCCTCCTTACCCTTTTACCCTCCCTACCCTCCCTACCCTTTTACCCTCCCTACCCTCCTTACCCTTTTACCCTCCCTACCCTCCTTACCCTTTTACCCTCCCTACCCTCCTTACCCTTTTACCCTCCCTATCCTCCTTACCCTTTTACCCTCCCTACCCTCCTTACTCTCCTTACCCTCTTACCCTCCCTACCCTCCTTACTCTCCTTACCCTCCATTCCCTCCATACTTTCCCTACCCTCCTACCCTCTTACCCTCCATTCCCTCCATACTTTCCCTACCCTCCTACCCTCTTACCATCTCTACCCTCTTACCCTCCTTATCTTCCCTATCTTTCCTACTCTATATACCCTCCTTAACCTCCATACCCTCTTACTCACCATATTCTATCTGCCATACCCTTGTGCCCAACGTACCCTCAATCTCAGCATCCGCCTCATAACGCCAAATCCTTTGATTCTTTACCAATTTTTTAAATTCTTAGTTTTCGAAGATCCAATTTGGACGGACGTTTATCCGAAATTGTCCCAGCATTCCGATCTGATGGAAGTCGTCCACAAAACGAAAGATTTGTTGTTCGCCTCAATCAAAAAACGAGTTTCAACACGTCCTAACCGCTGCCGTGCCTGCCACCAAAGCTGCAACCACTCCAAAACCGCAATTTGCTTCTCAGGAGGTCTCGACTCCTCAATCATAGCATTGATGGCCAGCCTGTCACTTCCATACGATGAACCCATCGACCTCTTCAACGTCGCATTCCAAAAATCCGACTACAACGTCCCCGATCGAATTGGCGGTCGAAAATGCTACGAAGAACTCAAAAAATTGGAGCCCAAAAGAAAATGGAATTTCGTCGAAGTAAAACGAATTTAAAGCACCAAAAGCTAAATTTTTTCCAGATAAACATAACCAATAATGAACTAGAAAAAATAAGAAAAGAACACATCAGGGACCTTATTTATCCTCTAGACAGCATTTTAGATGACAGCCTCGGTTGTGCTTTGTGGTTCGCAGTTCGTGGTGTTGGATCCATCAACGGTCAAAGCTACACATCAAATGCCAAAGTAACAAATCATAAATGGAAGGCAATGATAATTTTTAGGTCGTTTTGCTCGGCATGGGTGCTGACGAGCTATTCGGAGGGTACTCCCGCCATAAAATGGAGTTCGCAAAAAATGGTTGGCATTCGCTCGGGAAGATGTTACAATTGGAAATTCGAAATATTGGAAAAAGGAACTTAGGTCGAGACAATAGAGTTATCGCCGATCACAATAGACAGCCTAGAATGCCATTTTTAGATGAAGAATTTTACTCATTTGTCGATCAACTACCACCTTGGCAAAAGTATGATTTTTTTCTAAGTTGAGAGTGTAAATGTTGTTTTAAGGACTTATTTGGCTTCAAATCTCAAGCAGGGAGGAATCGGCGACAAATATTTGTTGAGACTTTTAGCTTACGAATTGGGCTTGCGGTATGCGACGACTGCACCGAAGAAAGCGCTCCAGTTTGGCTCCAGGATAGCGAATTCGAGCGAAAAAGGACATCAGAAATCAGAAAGGCTTCAATAAGGTAAATCCACGGTTATAATATATAAAAATACATTAGTCGGAATACAATAATGGAAACCCTTGCGAAGATTGTAACCAGTTTTCGGGTGAATATTTCGAGGAGACGTCCATTATGTGGAATGTGTAAACGGGTCTCCCTTTGCTTGTTTTGTTACATTCGCTTTTGTGAACGACGTTTCCATGTATGATGACGCACGAGCCTGGAATTGAAAAGTTAAATTGTATGCTGAATAGTTAGCTTCGTACCTTTGGACGCTGGGACGGGGATGAAGCCTGATTCGGGATACGTTACGGGAGGACGGTCGAATACGAGGAGCTCTTGGGAATCTGGCTCGGAATTTCGGACGTACCTCCTATGCACTCCGCTTTCATGAGAGCCGGGTATAAACCACAAACATCCGTTTTCTACAATTAAAATAAATGTGTTTGATGAGTTAATATTAGGCATAATACCCCACACTCGCCATTCAAATACCTATCATACCCCAAACCCTCCATACCAGGTATCCGCCATAGTGTGTTGGGTATTCGGGTTGTTAAAAATATCATTTTTCTGCGAACCATTGCAGAAAACGCCAAAAATTACTTCCCTCAAAGTCCCTTTCAGAATTAGCCAACATATGATGCATTTTTTAATTATTTTTCTTCAAAATTAGTTGTATTTAGGACATAGTTATGGATTTAGAAAGGATATGTTTAAATAAAGGAGAAGACAGGTCGCAGTTTAGTCTGGAACAAGTTCGACGACTGATGGCCAGAATAATAGATCAAGACATAAGAGCGGTCGATTTCAAGTTTTTAATTTACAAAGCGGCGTGCGACAAAATGCTGAACAACAATCAACTTTTCCCCCGACCACCCATATTCGTTTATAATTCGGATCCGAATAGAAAATTGTCCGAATTGAACGAGTCTTTACCCGGTGTTAAATTTCTGCGACATTATCTGAGGTATCCGTACATGTTTGAGATATCGAGGGAGATTTTCGAGTTGGTCGTTTGGCTTATTTTGGATTTGAGTGAGCCAGATATACAAACGGTGAGTCCCGAACATTATGGGACGGTCGTCAATATGGTCTCGCCTGATCCGGTTTTTTATCCTTCGATCGTCTTTCATGTTAGCTTCGATAAAAATTCAAGAGAGGAACACAGTTGGGTCAGAAAGTCATATGAAAAGTGGACGAAATTCGCTTTCTACCCATGCCAAGTTGAGAAGCTTCATAATATAATTTATACGAATCGAATCGAAGAGAAAAACTTGGTTTTATACACGAATCTTAACCATTGTTTGGACACAGCATCGCAGTCTTGGGTCTGGGGGAAAAGTGTCATAGGGACGAATATCAAAACGATTCTTGTCGTCGAATTCGTCGACGATCCAAATTTCTGCAGGAAGATCAGCGTATCGAAAAAGGTGAAGAGCGAAACAGGCTCGAGGATTTTCGAGATTAAAAAATATGAGATTTCAAGGCCCGAATATGCACGAATCAAATACGTTTTGCTCTACGTTTTAAATGATCGGGTCATGCATTCGAATTCTGTTTTAACCTGGGAAGCCCCTTTACTCAAATTTTGCTTCATCGGATTTGCTGTTTTGGCTGGATTCACTGCCGCGCGTCTAATCCGTTATGTTTTACCATGAGTGAACTAAAATAAACTAACTTTTTCACATGTGTTCAAAAAATAAAATAGAAGGGCAAAACAAAATTAAAATATATATGTTGGTTAGCCACCCTGGTGTATGGTATAGTTATCAGATGTAAAGGAGGAAAGGGTCTCGAGTATGAGGTGTACTGGGGTATGAATATATTTGGAAGAGAGCGAGTAGGACTAAGCATAAGAAATAGATTGCAAGAGTGTGACAGTACTGGTATGGAGTTACAGCACAGGGTACAGGAGATGTAGGATGCGATGGACATGAACCTGTACATGCCTGCCCGTTGCCCGTACCATCTTCCCGTTGCCAGGGCAACCCATGTATGTACCTGCTCCTCTTATATTCTGTTGTACCTACCAAGCGTGGCATCTTCCAAAGGGAACCAGATTCCAAACAATGTATTCGGCTCAGTCATTAAAAATGTCGAATCTTGATGTGGCACAACTAAAAAGGAAGACAAACAAATTTTTCTTCTTTACTTCACATTTTGTCATTACCTTCGTTTACTTTCCCCGGGTTTTTATAGATGAACATACTCTGAAGTACGACCGGATCTTCAAGCCTCAAAATCTGACATAAATCTTGAACTTTTTGGCTAAAAGTGACCTTTTTGAATTCCGGGTGTAGCCAGTGTAACGCGTGGCCGATTTTGTTGAGCGAGACCTCCGCCGGAATGACGAGCTCCCCTTTGTCGTTCAAAGCGTCCGATTCGTAAAAATATCGTATTTTATCACCGCTTTCTAAAAAGTATGTCGTTTTGCTCTAAAATTGAAAATAGTCAATTTCAGGGGGAAAACATAAAATCTTACTTGAACATCGTTAACTGTATTAAAAACACATTTTTGTTCATCCGGCGGTACGTTTTTGGCCAGATCGTTCCCTGCAGTCCTCAACCTTTCAACTTCTTCACCGCTTAAAAAATCTTCGATGACCAAATATCCATCTTTCTGAAACTGTATGGGCCATAAAGTACAAAAAGTGATATCCCATTCCTAGTTTCTTATAAATTAACCGAAGAAAAATACGAAGTCATAAATAAACTTATTACACAAGCATTTGGAAATGTTCCAATGTTAAAGTTTATTGGGTGCATTCCATGTGCAAGAAACTTCTCTGAAGACCATAGAAGGCCAAAAACAAGTTTTTAATGGTAAAATTGAAGGTCGAACAATAATCGTGATCAAAATCTATCTTGGAAATAGATAAGAAGGATGGCTGCTCTATAGAATGGTTCGTAACAGGGTTCGTAATGCCAACAATTTTATTACATCTCTTCTGGGTCTGTCTGCACCTGTCCGGGTGTCTGCATTCTGCCTGTTTGTCTGCGTACGTCCTGACCTTTCTGCGTCTGTCATCTGTATGCATACTCTCTGTCTTCGATCTGGGTCGTCTGCGTACGTCTGGGTCTTAGTGCGTTTTTCTGGATCTGTATGCGTGTTTCGCCCTCACAGACCCAGACAGACCCAGACGTTCGCGGAAGAAACCAAACAGAAGGCAGACAGACCCAGACTTATGCAGACAGAAGCAGGCAGACCAAGACATACGCAGACAGACACGTTGAGACGCAGACATACTCGAACAGACCCAGACAGGCCCACTCAGAAGACATACGCCAACAGACGTTTGAAGCAGAGACAGACCCAGAAACACGCAGACAGAACCAGACAAACGAAGACTGACAGAACCAGTTCGAAGACGGAGAGATGCACACAGACCGGAAGTGTGTAGACAGAATCGAACAGAAGCAGACAGACTCATAGAGACGCAGACATACTCGAACAGACCCAGACAGAAGACAGCCCCTGACATTCTCCGACAGACGCTTAGAGACAGAGACAGACTCAGAAACAGGCAGAAAAACGCAGACAGACCCAGATCGGGGACAGACAGAACCAGATCGAATATATAGAGACGCAGACAGACCCAGAAGTATGCAGACAGACACGTAGAGACGCAGACACACTCGAACAGACCCAGACAGAAGACTTTAGAGACAGAGGGAGACCCCTGAACACCCAGACAAACGCAGACAGAACCAGATCGAAGACATGGAGACACAGAAGACTCCGACAGTTGTTTAGAGACGCAGACAGACCCTGAAGTATGCAGACAGACACGTAGAGACGCAGACAGAAGACAGACCCAGATATAGCCCGACAGACGTTTAGAGACAGAACCATCTGCGTCTCTACGTGTCTGTCTACTTCTGTCTTGGTCTGTCTGCATACGTCTTCTATGTGCCCCGCGCCGGCCTGTCTGCGTATGTCTTGGTCTGTCAGCGTCTCTCTGTCTTCAATATGGTTCTGTCTGCGTTTGCATGGGTCTGTATGCTGATATCTGCTTATAGCTGAGTCTGTCTGCGTCTCAACGTGTCAGGCTGCTCTACCTCTGTCTATATTTCCTAGTTAAAGCACCATGAATTACAATATTCTATCATCTCCCTTATTTACTCTCACATTTGAGGTTGAAGTTCTCAACTTCCTGTCATTCAGGATAGAACATTTACACACTTATCTTGATTTCCATCTCAAAAATTCACTAATTATTATGCTAATTCATCTTGCTGTCATTTATTTTTGGAAAATCTAATCTATTTCCTTCATTCTTATCAAAAAAAAATTTGATATCTTATCGAGGGATTAATAACAAAAAATTTCATTTAAAATCACAAGTTCGACGTTCTTAACAAGCAATCAAGGTCGGAAATAGAAAAGAATTCTTATTTTTTGAACTTGCGTCAATGATTAAAACGACCGCATGAATCAGAATGTTTGCAAACAGTTTTAAAATAAAGACCAAACGAAAGGGTTTAAAATTAGCCTTAAAATTCTGAAATATTTCCCGTTTAATAATAACCTTTTGTTGGTTCAATAAACTCTGGAGATGGATTTTTTTGTAGGATTGGGGTGAATATAGAAATTTTGTGTGAGGAAGGGAGTTGCTTACCTTGGTATAAAGGTCTTCCCTCATCGTTGGAAAAAAAAAGTTAAAAGTAAATAAACCGGCTAAACGACCGTGACGGTAAGACTTCCTTGTTCGATGTGAACTCTCTGGCGTTTTAAATGCGACTGAGACTCTACTCGAGTGGATTCCTCGGGGTTTTTGAAGCCGGCTCAATTATGAAGCCACACATGTTTTGGCCTCCTGACAACCCCCGTCGATCCCACGCCGAGAAGGGAAAAAAACGAAAAACGAGTGGGGAGATAAGGGCTGAATGAACTTTTTTGGCTTTCATTCAATTTTAACGCAGAGGAATCTATTGAGTTGCTAAGTGGCTTCAATGATAAGGAAGATGATTACCTCAGTCACCGACCCGTCGATAGCGATCTGGAGCTGCCACCGACGAAAACTTCCTCAAATTCCACTCACCCCAAGCACCCCTTTCTCCATCAACACCCATTTGTTCCAACCCTCTTTCCAGCATCCTGTTTTTCCTATAGCTTGATTTTGAGCCTTATTTGATAAGAAAAGACCCTTTTTCGCCTAATTTTGAACATTTTTTGATAAGAAAAGACCCATTTTACCCTAATTTGAACCTTTTTTTGATAGGGAAAGACCCTTTTCACCCTTGCAGATCTGGTTTGCTACAACACTAGATGATTCTAGCAGACCGACCTGTGAACCTTCAAGGAAGCTATCGGTACAAAGTTCAAGCCAAAGAAACATCAAAATTGTTGTTAAAATTTAATACTTTAAACATCATATATTATTGTAAAGCAAAAAGTTTGAAGATTAAAAGACGACTCTATTGAGGACATCGGTGAGTGATGCCATCTCACGGCACGTGCTTTGGAGGAGCTCCTGTACCTGTTGCTTCGAGTCTAAAACCTCAACGCTTTCCGTATACGCGTTATATCTCACGCCGAAATTCCTTGGGATAGTTTGCGAATATTTACTGCAATATAGAAAGATTGATAGCATGGAGCTAATGTGGAGAATAAAGATTTTACATCATTTTTTCCTTGGCGTCATCGAAGCTTTCCGATATGAAATAAACAGGCTGGTATTCGGTGATCGGGTATTTCTGCAGAGCTGTGACTGGAGGGTCGAACGTCTTAAGCGTCGGCTTGTCGCTCAGGCAATACTGAAGTTCGCCGAAGGACGACAAGAGGCCAGCGCCGAACGCTTTCAACTGCCCATTTTGGCGACAGATGCCGAATTCGACGGTGAACCAATAGCACTAAAAAGCATTTAATTCGAAATTTCCAAATTTTAATCTCACAGTTGCGATTTTCTCGACGAATTCATCGGGAGCGCCCAAAGAAGCGAGTCCTATCTCTTGAGAAAACTGGGCGAAAGATGGGTCAGCGAAAAGAGGCACGTGGCCCATAAGTTCGTGACAGACGTCAGGCTCTGGAGTATAAAGGGGCATGCTTGGGTGACGTATGTATTGTGTAGAATGGAAAACCCGGAAAGCGAGTCCGGCCAAAAAGTCTCTCGATGATAGTAGCCCTGCTACAGGCCTCAAAGTGAAACCGGTACAATCTAAACCAAAATCAAATTCAGTTTACCTTATAAAGGTTTTACCTTTCAAAAAATTCGATATGTCCTCAAGCTGTGGTATGTTGTCTTCTCTGAAGCCGCAGTTTTCGATCAAAAGTGGGAAAACGTGGTTGTGCTCTTTGCAAGCATGGGTTGGATACAAAGAAACGAGCTGCTTGAAAACTTTCCCCCATGTTTCTGTCTCCTCTTTTGTGTATTCGACCCGAGGTATCGGCTCTCCACTAAAAATAAAGACGAGCTAGAGATTGGAACATGGGCGGGATAAAGGGGGCGTCAAGGATGACGTCACTAGGCATAACGTACTGTTTGTAATTGTATGCGATGTCCGCGAAGTACTTCCTTCTAGCACGATAGACGGGATCCGTAAATCCAGGATGGTCTGCATCTAGTTCTGACCCGTACGTCAAAATTTGATTTGCGAATCTGTCTAGCTCTCTGATCCTCCTCGGAAACCAAGGGACGGTTCCTGCCAGAACAAACTTGTATAAATTGCTAGTTGGGTCTAGTACTATGCAACCCGCATGCTTTTATAGCCATAAGACAACTTAATCTCGACGAAAAACGATTAAAAAACGCTTACACCCGCATGAATCGATTGAAATGACTCATGTGAATGACCTAGCATTCATTTTCTATAATGTTCAATTCACTCTAAAAGGGACTATAAATAAAATTTCCCTCCCTATCCAATTTTTCCAGTCATTCGCCCATGGCAGTCGATGGCATGACTTGGAATAGTGATGGAAACGTTCTTCACGGTCTTAGCTAGTCGAGGTAACAAATTTTTTTTGTTTAATGAGCCTATGTGGAATAGATGGGTAGGCCACCTATAGATAGGTACGGAGGCCACCTATAGATGGATACGGAGGCCACCTATAGATAGATACGGAGGCCACATATAGATGGATGCGGAGGCCACCTATAGATGGATGCGGAGGCCACCTATAGATGGATGCGGAGGCCACCTATAGATGATGGGTAGGCCACCTATAGATGGATACGGAGGCCACCTATAGATAGATACGGAGGCCACATATAGATGGATGCGGAGGCCACCTATAGATGGATGCGGAGGCCACCTATAGATGATGGGTAGGCCACCTATAGATGGATACGGAGGCCACCTATAGATAGATACGGAGGCCACATATAGATGGATGCGGAGGCCACCTATAGATGGATGCGGAGGCCACCTATAGATGGATGCGGAGGCCACCTATAGATGGATGCGGAGGCCACCTATAGATGGATATACATGCCTGAGCCCTTGAAATATCCACCAAATTTCGAACTACTGACAGTTCAATGTTCCAATAGACTCAATTGGCACAACTTTTTTCGAATAGTTGGTATATTTGACATGAATGTCTTATTATCTAAATAATAATCCTTGACGTTTGATTTATGTCTCAATTGTATTATCGATTCGGAATCATTCTTCGTTGGCGATAGAGAAAAATCTTTAGTTTGTAATTTTGTTACCTCTGTTATTTTTGTGGTTTCTTGAAATAACGTTGAAGTATTCGGATGTTTCTTTGAGTTCCTCGATGGCTCCTCCTAAATCGCCTCCCGGTGCGCATTCGACCATAAACTCGTAAGATCCCGGTATCCTGAGTGAGGACCTCGACTCGATGTGGAGAAGATTCACGTGGTGCTTCTACGAAATACTTGAATATAAGACGGACGCCCTCTAAAAATAGAAACTACAACTCTCGGTTGTTTTCAAGGTTCCAGGCTCAGTCGAGTACGCCTTTCGGACGGCGTGAGGTCGACGCCTAGCCCCCAAGAATGTGCCGAAGAACAATCGTATTTCTCCCACGGTTTATTTTAAAAGCAAAACAAGTCAAAATTAGATTCAATTGAAAGGTTAAATTAATAGAACACATTCGACACTTAACTCTCAGGTATGGATGATCATTTTTTGTCGATTCCACGCCCACATTTCTCATTATCCTCAGTTTACTGAAACACTCGCTCTAAAAGTCATCAAAAATGGCAAAAAATGTGCAGTTTTTCGTTCTCTTTTGCTCCAGACGTAAAAAAACTGTATTTCTGACACGTTTTTGACTCTAGAGCCAAAACTATTAGGAATACGGAAACCGGACACCTTGCAAAAGATTCTACGCTAAAACACCTTTAAAATGAGCCTAATATGGTCTCAATCGGGCCTGTACATCAGGCTCCAGAGCGCGAAAAAAAAAACTGGGGTCTCCTATTTCAATCTGTCTGGGAGTTATATTTTTTCACTAAAAACACGTTTTTTTACATAAAACCGTCTATATCTCAAATTAACTTGATAATTTTAAATATCTGGAGCCAAAGTTAGAATCAGCGTTAAATTTTACATAAGAAATTATAGTTTTTAACCATTCCATGACAACCATAAAGCCCAAATGTTAGAAAATTGCACTTTTTTGATGTTTCAGGCTAAATAACTCCCAAAGTAAAAATGCTACGCAATTTTTTCTTTTGAGGTTAGAAAGGTCTTTAAATAAAGAAGTTTTTATAAAAAACTGGACGTCTCTAGCGTTTGGTATGTAGTTTTGGCGAAATTTTAAGAAAAAAAAACCATGTTTCGAAAAAATCAATTTTTGTCGGCCATAAAAAAGGGCTTTATGGTTATTATGAATGGATAAAAACTAATTTTTTAATGTGAAATTTAACGCTGATTCCGAATCTGGCACTGGAAATCTCAAATTATAAAGGGAACTTGAGATATTGACGGTTTTATGTGAGAAAAAAAAACCAAGCAACTAAACCTAAACAAAGAAAAAGCGGTAAAACCTTAAACTTTTGTAACCTGTTTCCCAGTGACGTTCTCGTTGAACTGATAGATCTACCAGTGACGTATAACGAGAAACGCTTCCTTTATGAATAAACTTGATCGAAATACCTTGAATAGTTCGAGGTAAGAAACGAGTGCGCCAACTTCGTCGTGCTCTTTGGGCGAGAAGAAAAGAATCGTCGATTTCGCTTCGTCGTCTCCTTCGCGAATGTAGTTCCCGCCGTCCATCAGCGTCGGCTGTATCTGAAATTGTTAAACGTCGAAATCAAGCAAATCTTGTTGACTGAACAATGCAGTTTGAATTCGATCTCCTTTTATCCTTGCAAGGATAACTGGACGCTGAAGAATTGCCTTCTTTTATTTTTTCCCTTCCGTAATTTTACCCCCCTTAACTACTTAGGAACTTTAATTTGGGGAGACGTAACCTCGGACTCGCCTTTCGTCAGATCAGTGAAACTTAATTATACATTTAATAAAAAGATAATGGGCAAAAATTGAAAAGCACGTTTTGTGGACTTTGACCCTTCTTTTCTTTTATAAAAGATCAAATTCTGGAAGTGTCTTTTTTGTCGAAAAAGTCGAAAAAATATCTCTTTTGTTTGCAAAAATGTGGAAAATAAAAAAAATCTGTTTTTCAAGGACATTGTTGGTTTATGATCTATAACTCTATAAGTATCATTATGTAATGATGTTGGCTCCATGCCTAGATTCTGAGTAGGAAATAGTGGATGGAATACATTAAATGAAATTGGGCTTGATTTTTGAAAAATATGTTGTTTTTTTCCTTTAGTGCAGGGCACAGAGGTGCAGGGTTGCCAGTGGTATTTTCGCTTATTTCATGATGGCCGCCAACAGGGAAAACCTGGAAAATCAGGGATATGCCAGGGAATTTCAATTGACGGGAAAAAGCATGGAAAAGTCAGGGGAATTCGGGTTTTGTCTACAAATTGGTTTTATTTGGGCCTTTCAATAAAAGCAGATTTTCAAAAAATCCTATTTTTGTCCATAACCCCACATCCCCAAAACCTTCTTTTGTCCATAATCCCTCCAAATTTAACGTCAAAAAACAATTTTTCTTCCCCCAAATTCCTCATCAAAAAATCCTATTATTGTCCATAGCCCCCCAAATTTAATGCCAAAAAACAACTTTTAATACCCTCAAATTCAAAAAATCCTACTTTTGTCCATAACCCCCCCCCCAATTTGTTTTTGTCCATAATCCCCCCAAATTTTACCTCAAAAAACACTTTCATCCCCCCCCCCTAAATTCAACATCAAAAAATCCTATTTGCGTCCATAATCCCCCAAATTTAACGTCAAAAAACATCTTTTCATGCCCCCAAATTCCACATTATAAAATCCTACTATTATCCATCCCCCCCCATTTGTTTTTGTTCCTAATCCCCCAAATTTTACGTCAAAAAACACTTTTATATCCCCCCCCCCAATTACTTATCAAAAAGGCGTATTTTTTGCCTATAACCCCCAAATTTAACAATGAAAAACACATTTTTACCGGACCCCCCTCCCCCCTTTACATCAAAACATCCTACTACTTTTGTCTATAATCCCCCCTTTTAACGTGAATAAGGCCAATTTTATCCCCCCCCCCTTATTGGCTAATGTAACTTCGAAAAACACATTTTTTATCCAATTTTACTCCTTTTAATTGGTTTGGACCCCTCTTTCAACTAGTTTAGACCGCTTTTGAAGTGTTTTGGACCCATTTTAGCTAGTTTGGACCTCTTTCATGTGGTTTGGTTCCCTCTTATAGCCAGTTTGGACCGCTTTTTAAGTAATTTGGACCCCTTTCATGTGGTTTGGACCCACTTTTAGCTAGTTTGGACCGCTTTTTAAGGGGTTTGGACCCCTTTTACCTAGTTTGGACCTCTTTCATGTGATTTGGTTCCCTCTTTTAACTAGTTTGGACCGCTTTTTAAGTAATTTGGACCCCTTTCATGTTGTTTGGACCCTTTTTGACTTCCTCGACGATTAAGAACAATTTTGGTTTAATTTTGAACGTTCAACACCATAATATGATGACCTTTTCAGCTCAAATTAATTATTGATTTTGTTCTTGTTGTAAATTATTATTTGTACTGAAAAATACGACGAAATTATAGGTAAACGACCCTCGTCGATATTTTATTCTTGACAAATTGTTTTACTTTGTTTTATTTATTTATTTTGTTATATTTTTGGTGGGGGCGAGTTTATCGGTTATCAGTCACACCTTGACAATCAGAGAAGGGGCCCGTCAGTTTTTCAAAATGTTTAATTTGAAAATGTTTAAATTGTCAAGGAGGTCGATTATTAATTTAAAATATAAATGTAAGTTCGCGTTTTTCCCATTGTGAACTAAAAATCAAATTATGCACGTTTTGTTGTTTTTTCCATCTCTCAAACCACAAAGTTGTTTTTTCACGGCTTTCTTAATTTATTCGATAAAACCTGTTTTTTAAAACTAAATTTATAAATAAAAGGAGGTTCGCGAGATGGGACTTATTGCGACACACCCCCAGAAAGTCCAGTTTTTCCACTTTGGGAACTTTTGTTTTCTAGTCAACTTCGCATCTTTTCAAAATTAAAAATTCTTATATAAACAAACAAAAATTATAGAAAAATCATTGAGTTTTTGCACTATATAAAGGTCCAGCGCTCATCTAGAGGGGCGTGGCACCACTTTGAATTTTCGAAAATTTTACCATACATATTTATATCGATTCGCATGGTAAATGGTGCGAAAAATCTGATGCATTTAGTTAAAAAATTCTAGGACTAAAATTTTTCGTTTTATCGCCATAAAACTGCTTCAGCCTCTAGTAAACAACGCCAGAAAAATTTTCTTGGCAAAGCATTGACGAAAATGGGAAACCCAAAAAATCTCGATTTTCATATCTTGACAATTTTTTAGAAGGTCGTCAATTTTTTCGGATACCCATTTTAATGGCTAGCATTCGGTGAAAATTTCATCAAAATCGAGTTAACGATTTTCGAGAAGAAAAAAAATAAAATAAAATTTACCTTATTAGATTTGTCCATGATTTGTCCAAGTCTGGATTCGAATTGACCAAGTCGCCCTTTAAGTTGCCTGACTTCTTTTATATCTTCCATCCCCACTTTCATGAATAATTAGTCTTTTTAAAAAATAAAAGAAGAATTTCATTGTATTTCTCTAATGGAAGCCCTATCTGGCTAGTCTTAATGTTAACCCATTAAAGTCAAATTTTTGTTTCAGGGATGTGGTTTTTAGATCCAGGACTCTCCTCAAATTTTACATCAAACCAACGATACAATTTTTACAAAAAGACTGTTTTTATAATACTATTAGTTTTAATTATTTTACTCCTTCATAGAAAAAAAGAGATCTGGTAAGTAATTAATATGAAATAAATAATTAATTTTTCTTTTAGGAATCAGGACTCATGTGGCGACTCGTTTATTGGTTTCCGCATCAGAAGTGGGATTAAAGTACCTGATATAATACATTTTTATAGGTAATAGCTTTTTTGTATTTAAAACCGAATTTTGAGATGGGCTGAACCAATTTTTGAAATAAAAAGTCCAAATAATGAAGATTTTAGGAATGAAGCAGAATCGAGTAAAATATCGAGAATTGAGTTGATGTGTATTCAGGCTGCTCTGAGGACCCATAAAAACGTGATGGTCCACTCGGAAAACGCGATGGCGACCCAAAATGCTTTTATATCGCACAATTTCAAATCTGACTCTCTTCAAATTCTCAGCGCTCCTCATCACTCTAAAATTCCTCCCGTCATCAATATTTTATGGTAAAAAAATAATTTTTGTCATTTTTACATTTTTTCTCCTTTTAGGAATCATGGAGGTATTTTTTTGCAAAACGACATTTATTTGATGCGGAGGTTGGATTCGTTGAGGATCTACGATAAAGTGAAAAGTAAAGATGGAAGCGTCGTTGCTGGAAATAAAGAAGGGATTGATAATTCGTGGAGTACGGATTCTTCATGGACTACCGTCGATGGGGTCGTTCTCGAAAAAGACTTCGGAGCCCTCTATTTGACTCAGGCGCTCCGAAATTGTTCTATTAAAGCCATCAGACTGAGCGATATCAAAAATAGACTTTCCTGGTTACAAAATTACGTTTGACAATTTCTAATAAATTTAAAGCATATAAAAAAAATCAACTTTATTCACTGTTAACCAAATAACAAACCTATAATCAATCAAGAAATGCTTAAAATTTAAGATAAAGAGGACGTTTTTATCCTACAGTAAAGGATAACCTTGGGTAGAGGTTCTAACCTCATCTGTCACACCAAAACGTGCCTATCATCTGTCATAAAACTTCGATAAAGCCTAAAATCCAAGTAAAAACTAAAAATCAGTCCAATAAGGCTTAATAAAGGTTAAAATAAAAGCCGTTTTTATCCTACAGTTGAAGATAACCTTAAGGAGAGGTTCTAACCTTATCTATGATACGAAAGTGCGTATTATCAGTCATAAAACTTCAAAAAAGCCCAAAATCCAAGTAAAAACTCATACAATCAAGGTTAAAAAAATCTACCTAAAAATCTGCTTAAAAGCCGTTTTTATCCTACAGTAGAAGATAACCTTAGGAAGAGGTTCTAACCTTATCTATGATACGAAAACGTGCGTATTATCAGTCATAAAACTTCAAAAAAGCCCAAAATCCAAGTAAAAACTTTTAAAGAATCCGCTAAAATAAGTCCAAAGAGGCTTTAAATTGCAAAAACAGGCGAAATTCGTTTTACAAGGAAGATAACCATGAGATAACCTCAGGTAAAGGCTGCTGTGTACATGAATCCTGAGTGAAAAGGCTTTGGATTTTTGTGATTGTCATAATAATAAGACAATAAGTAAATAATAAATCAATACTTTATTAAGTATGAAAACAGGCATCTTTGGTGTGTACATTAAAGAAATTTAGTGCCTAATAAAATAAGATATTTACAATAAATTACAAATAATTAAAAAGCAAAACTGGTTTTGTCGATGTGCGTGGTTAAATCATCGACGTATCTTTCTTTATTGTCAATTATAGCAAAACTAAGACGAGATTATAATAAAAAGATGTTTCTATAAATAGCACCGGGGTTAAAAGACGCTATGGGCTTTGGGGGAGGTTGGAGGATGCGGATGAGGAGCGGGAATGACCGACTGAGGTTTGTTCTAAGGGCGCTTGGTGGGCCGAAGACTGCATGTGGTAGCGATAGATGTTTTCGGTGGAGGCGACGATTCCTGCGGTCAAATCGAGGCTTCTTCCTTTGATTCCGGACCCTTTTGTGTGAGGCGAAAGCCAGTTGACGAATGTCCCAACTACGGGGACTGAGCGAAGGATTCCTTCTTGCCAAAGCTGCTCGTCGCTTTCCCTCTGAAGATCCTGCGTCGCTGCTTCTATCCCTGATAAAACATAAAAGTAAAGATATTGTATTCACATAAACAAACCTCTTTTGACGACTTCTCCCATGGTGTCTAAAGCCTTCCAGCTTTCTTCTTCTTCAAGCCCTGCGTTTTCTACAAGACTTAAAAGCTCAGCGACGTCCGTGTCTGCGGTAACCATGCCAAATCTGACGCATGCAAGTCCGTCGCTGCCTTCCCCTAATGAAAATGCGGCATCCGTCGTCCTCAACCGTTCCACCAAATGGACATTGAGGCTGTTCAACTCTTCTTTGATGGCATCAGTGATTTCAGCTCCTTTGTATGCCAAAGGCTGGTATCTGACGCCTCCAAGGCCAGCCCAACCTTCTATCTCGACCAACCTCAAAGTCTCAGATGTCTCGACTAGTTTTTGAAACTCTATCTTATGTTTTACAGTCGCCAAAAGTATTTCCTGGAATTTTATTTTAGAATAGATTCTGAGTTTTCATGCTTACAATTTGTTGTTCCAAGCAGGCGGCAAAGGTGTCAAAATCGGGAGGTTCGTGGATCCCAGGTTGAGGCTCCAGTGGGCAATAACGAAGGACGATTTCGCCATTTTCGATCTCGCACAGCGGAACGTTCACCACAGGGCATTCCCGTTGTAGCATTTGGCTTAGCTATAAAAGAATAAATAATACCAAACCTATTTTTTATTACCCATGAATTCAATTTATCATAATAAGGAGGAACGCGACCTTCGCAATGTTCAGGAATAAACTGGAAAACGACAGTCGAAGCAGCGACTTCAAATAAAACATTCAAATTGACATGTTTTACGATCAACTCGCTCACCGTCAATAGACCACCTTCCCCACCAGGCGGTTGACTCTAAAAAAATCATTTATTGCTTCAAATTTTTAGTTTTTTTACCAAAAGTCTGATGTTGGGATATTTTTCTATTTTGTGCCACAATTTATGGCACCAGTCGAATGTATCGCGAAACCGTCTTTTGATTTCTTCCGTTCCTAGGCACTGAAAATTTGATTTTTAAAATGAAGAAAAAACAATAAAATATACTTGGAATGTTGTCCAAATTGGTAATGATATCAATTTTCTTCCAGGTGTGTCGAAAAGTCCGATCGTAGAAGGGTCAATGGCATCTTGATTATATACAGTCTATATATAGAATTAAGGAAAAAAACACTGCTTTGTATGGTGGATATGGGTATGCTGAGTTTAGTTTTTATATTTTGAACTGCATCCCATAAACAACATATTTCACCATTGAAAGGATACTGCTGTCGGCAATCCTGGAATTCCAAGCCAAATGCCTAAAGGAAGAGTCATACTATCTGCTATGTATTTGACCTATAAATTTCGATTAATAGATATAAGAGATTTCAATATTGTACTTTTGGTTGTTCGGGTATGGCTAGAGCTGCAAGCGAGTGGCCACGGAGATGAAGCCAAAGTCCATGTTTGCGGCAGATTTCTTGAAGTCGAGTTATGTTATCGACATATCCGGAAACATGGGTGCCTGAAAATGAAGACGTTAATGGCATGCGAGGAAGAAGCTGCCTACCTGCATCTGCGAGTACGATTAGAGGTAACCTCTCGTTCAGCTTATCAGACTCAATCTCTCTTTCTAAATCAGCGAGGTCCATCTTTCTGGCTCCGAAAAGTGTGTTGCATGGTATCGTCTTGATGCACGACATAGGAAGACCAATCTACGAAAGGATGAGATGATGCATTAAAGAACGTGATTTACCTGTTTGCAGATGTATTGCGCTATTCCGATTGGTGCTGCGACGCTAGTGTAGATGATTGGGATTTTGCTTCTTAGTGATTCGAATCCGTGTTCGACGTAGCTTGGCAATCGGGTCGTCAGTAACGAGCGGACTATTCGGACCAAACCGCCGAGTTGGTCGTCGTGGTAGCAGACTTTTGAGTTTGGGCTACACCTGTAAGACAAACACTTTAGTGTTGCACCTAGTTGAATGCTAAAGTGTGGTGCCCTATAATAACCCTGCTATGACCTAACAGCGCATAATTCTTCATAGTCCAATTTTGGTGCCATGATATGTGCCATGGTATTTACCAAATTTTGGTGCCATGGCCTATTATATCAAATTATGGTGCCATGATATGTGCCATGGTGTTATACCAAAGTTTGGTGCCATGGTTTACATCAATTTTGGTGCCATGATCAACACACAAATTGTGGTGCCATGGTCTATACAAAAATTGTGGTGCCATTGTATATACACAAATTGCAGTGCCATGGTCAATACACAAATTGCAGCGCCATGGTCAATACACAAATTGAGGTGCCATTGTCTATACACAAATTGCGGCGCCATGGTCAATACACAAATTGAGGTGCCATGTCTATAAACAAATTGGGGTGCCATGGTCAATACACGAATTGCAGCGCCATGGTCAATACACAAATTGCGGTGCCATGTCTATAAACAAATTGGGGTGCCATGGTCAATACACGAATTGCAGCGCCATGGTCAATACACAAATTGAGGTGCCATGTCTATAAACAAATTGGGGTGCCATGGTCAATACACGAATTGCAGCGCCATGGTCAATACACAAATTGAGGTGCCATGTCTATAAACAAATTGGGGTGCCATGGTCAATACACAAAATGTGGTGCCATGGTCAATACACAAAGTGCGATGCCATGTCTATAAACAAATTGCGGTGCAATGTCTATAAACAAATTGTGTTGCCATGGTCTATACACAAATTGAGGTGCCATGATATGTGCCATATTCTATACCCAATTGTGGTGCCATATATACCATGGTATTACAAAATTGTGGTGCCATGGTCTATACCCCATTGTGGTGCCATGGTCTACACAAAATTGTGGTGCTATGACAACAATATGTGCCACATTCTTGTGGGTCCTAAGAATCATACCAACCTCCCTATATGGCTATATAACATATCAACCACAAAAGATAGCAATTGTGATGTAATTGAGTCATATCTACCATATCCAATAGTTGAGATCATTATTGTGACCTGTCATTATACTCTGAAGAAACCGATTTGTGGCTCCCAATGAGCTAAACCTACCACCTCTAAACCTACAGAACGTAGTGGCAAGTCATTGTACCCTATCCCATTTATACTTCATTCTAGTGTAAATGGAGGTTGATTGTAACCTAAATAAGTCAGTAATGAATGCTCCAGCATCATTTGAGATCTTGGCAGAGAGATGGGCGACGTGGTTCCTCTCCATGGATCCGGCAAAAGCTGCGATCGCATGGCTTACGACCGAAAGTCGACCCGCTTCGCATAACTCGGGAAGCGCCGCATACTCGGACTCGTTCTCCGAATCGTGAACAAGGAGATCCTTAAAAAGATTCATTACAAGAGATTTCTCTCGCATGCTCTTCCACTAACTTCCAATAACTGAAGAACAGTTTTAGTGGGACATTCGGTCCCTTGAGAACTTTCGGTCCTACCTTCGGACCCATCCGATTTTCCGATAACCGCTTCTTCGAGGCGATTGATGACGTGTGAAACTTGAAATTCTATTTCGCCCACAACGCTTTTCTAAAATGGATGGATATTAGAGGACATTTAAAAATGATAAATTGTACCTTCGCCTCTTGAGTGTCCGACATTTTATTTGATATATTATCAGTGTTTACACCGGTCAGAGCCATCGTGGCATTTCCTTCAACCTTTGACTTTTTGGATTCGCGACGTTTGGAACAGCTGAGCCGTGTCGAGATGGTTGTGAGGGGCCGATGTTTTTAGTGACGTCACAAAGCGAGTTAAAACGGAAAGATTCTGTCTTTTAGTCAAAGCTTTTAGCTTTCTTTTAGGAAAAGACGATACCATCTGTCCTGACATTTACCTTTTGTTTACCGAAACAAACGGTCCGGGAACGGGACTTTTTCCGCACCGGTTTGGGAACGGGACTTTTTCCGCACCGGTGCGGGAACATGGGACTTAAGTGACTTTACGTCACCTGTGCGGGAAGTTATTTTACCACAGGGATGCGGGAATGGGATTTTACACCAGTGCGGGAATGGGACTTTAGCGACTTTACCTCACCGGTGCGGGAATGATCCTTTACCGCACCGGTGCAGGAATGGGACTTTTTCTGCACAGGTGCGGGAATGGGACTTTACCGCACCGGTGCTCGAATGGGACTTTACCGCACCGGTGCTGGAATGGGACTTTTACCGTACCGGTGCTGGAACAGGACTTTACCCCACCGGTGAGGGAAGTTACTTTACCACAGTGATGAGGGAATGGGACTTTTACCGCACCGGTGCGGGAGATTACTTTACCACACTGGTGCGGGAATGGGACTTTACCGCATCGGTGCTGGAATGGGACTTTACCTTACCGGTGTGGGTAGTTATTTTACCACAGGGATACGGGAATGGGACTTTAGCGACTTTACCTCACCGGTGAGGGAATAATCCTTTACCGCACCGGTGCTGGAATGGGACTTTACCGCACCGGTGCTAGAATGGGACTATACCGCACCGGTGCTGGAATGGGACTTTACCCCACCGGTGCGGGAGATTACTTTACCGCACCGGTGCTGGAATGGGACTTTACCCCACCGGTGCGGGAGATTACTTTACCACACTGGTGCGGGAATGGGACTTAACCGCACCGGTGCTGGAATGGGACTTTACCCCACCGGTGCGGGAGATTACTTTACCACACTGGTGCGGGAATGGGACTTAACCGCACCGGTGCTGGAATGGGACTTTACCCCACCGGTGCGCGAATAGGACGCGTTGTAATATAATCAGTTCTGCCAATAACTTTCCTCACGTTCTTTGCAAAAAAAGCGGGAAACTGCTGTGCCTTCTAAATCGTTTTACTAGATGGCGCGCTTGTCGGCTTGGTTTTTATGACTTAGATCCCGAATCCCAAGCGTCGATACCCCAACTCCGATTTATTAATTAATACATAATTTGTTTTCGTATTATAGTATTGTGTTTGTTTTTCGGTCGAATTTCTCAATCATCTTCCCTCGATCTTTCTGCTGGTCTTGATTTCCTCGGAATGTCGATAACGGCGACGATGAAACAAGAAAACGTGACGCCTCCCGGTGGGGGACACGGATGGCCTCGAAGGACCTCAACCTCAGGCCCCAATCAAACGACCAACTCCTTCCCGGCGAAATTCACCGGAAGCCAACTCCAAACCATCAACCGGCCCATTAATCTGTAAGTATTACTTTTCGTCAACGCTTTTCATTGTTACTTACGGCCATTGCCAAGTTGGCTGTGGCTGTCTTAAGCCAACGTTTGTTACTAACACTATGATGCTAACACCATGATGAATGGAAGCGACAGATCCTTTCATGTTGTTTATGCTGGAAATCCTGAAATGATAAGAGCTGCGATAGATGATTACACCATCATAGGCATTGGCATCCATAGCTTCATAGTGCATCACGGATCTCCTAGAGCATCACGATGACACTATAACGTCATAGGCTAGCGCATCGCTATCCCTATGCCACCAATTGCGCATCAGGTTGGCACCTTTTGTGCATCGCGATGGCTCCGTGCCATCATTTCAATGGCTAGCGCATCACATTGGCATATTCAGTGCATCAAGTTGGCACTCATCGTTTTGCCACCCATGGCGCATCGGGTTGGCAACTATTGTACATTGTGATGGCACTGTCCCCACATGCATTGCAATCGTTGGAACCCCTCCCTTTGCCACCCACTGTGCATCATGGCATCCATAGCTATAGTTCGCACCCTTCCTTTTGGCGCACACTGTGCATTGTGTATTTAGCACATCACCTTGGCACACATCTGTTTGCCACCCAAAGACCATCAGGTTGGCAACTATCGTGTATAGTGTCCAAATCATAGCGTTGGCGTCCACTGGTGCAATGGATGATATCTCATTTCCATCACTAAAGTGTCTTTTTTTATAGATATCCTCTCACGAACTACACCTTTGGAGCGAAAGAGCCGCTTTTCGAGAAAGACCCTTCGGTTCCGGCTAGGTTTCAAAGAATGCGTGAAGAATTCGACAAAATAGGGATGCGCAGAAGCGTCGAAGGCGTCCTTTTAGTCCACGAGCACGGTCTACCGCACGTTTTACTACTTCAATTAGGAACGACCTTTTTCAAACTTCCCGGCGGAGAGTTGAACACAGGCGAAGATGAAGTCGACGGCTTAAAACGTCTATTAACTGAGGTTCGCTTTTATTTTTCGCTCGGAATTTTTCATTTTTGCTTAGACTCTCGGCAGGCAAGATGGAGTAAAGCAGGACTGGGTGATCGAAGACACAATCGGAAACTGGTGGCGACCAAATTTCGAGCCGCCGCAATATCCGTACGTTCCTCCTCATATAACGAAACCAAAGGAACACAAAAAACTTTTCCTCGTCCAACTCGCCGAAAAAGGTAACATAAGACAACCTCATCAAACCTAATTTTCTTTCCAGGGAAACCCAAAAATTGCATTTTTTTATTTTTCATTTTTTTATTTTCACTCCTATTATCAAGGAAGATTTTCGACCGGTCGATACTTGAACAAACTGTAATATTCTTTATTTTATTTCACAGTTAACCAAGACATTGAGAAGTTCAACCGACCTCGACAATATATCTACAGTCATTTGAATATGGTGTTCGTTTTTGATAACGGTTAAAAATATGAAAAACACCAATCCTGTATTTTGACCCTAAAAAATACTTCTCCCCCTAAATAGTTGGGTTGTCATGGGCCCACAATGTACGCAATTATTGTAAAGGGGGCGGGTATCTTTTTTTTTCTGGAAAAAAAAAATGTTTTTCATTCTGTAAAATCCGGATATTTAAAACAGAAATGTTCTTAAATATTCATCTGATGCATTACTTCAGCCAGTTCTGAGTTTTTACAAGCTAATGGTCTTTCTTGTCTGCTGTTGCAGGTTAAAAATTGTAACCTCAAGTATAACCTTCTCCATACCATTTTCTGCAGTTAAAATCAAGATTCTGGTTTACGAAGCAGCTTTACTTCATAAACAGGATTCAAAAGCGATTTTTGGTTTGGAGAAGGTTACACGAGGGTTACGGTTATAAACCTGGGAAATTGACTGCTAAAAATGTCAGAACAACCCTAATTAATGCATTAAATTGCCACTTTTTAAAATGTCTCACCATGTATTAGTATTATAATTCCATACTGTATTATCTATGGGATTTTCTTTCACAAAAATGTACGATTTCGAACATCGTATGTCGCATGTACTGTGAAATAAACTTGTTTTTATTTTTTTTTTCTTTAGTTTAATTTTTAATTTTTTTTTTTATGTGTATGTAGAATATCTTGTGCATGTTTTTTTCTCTCTAATAATACATTTTAAATAAAAAATTGTTGCTACATTTTAATGACATTTTTTTAAAAATTAACTTCATTAAATATGTAAAGTAATAGTTTTTGTACATATATTAAGTCCAATTTTTCCCTGTTAAGAGATTTGTGCCTTTTTGGCACTGGAGTAGAATTTTTCCTTAATTTTAGGGTTGATTTGTATTAGTTGAGTCGATGCTCATCCGGATAGGTCGTAATTTTTTTTTCTCTGGTAATAAATCAAGAGAAAATGTATATTCTGTTCTTTTAGAAATTGTAAAAAATGTCTCAAGTTGTCCTATGTTTTTTTATCATAGACTAAATAAACTAATATTTAGTTTATGTTTGTATTTTTCTCACATTGCTTTCGCACATCCTCCCTCGCCCTGTAGGAAACTCTGTATATTAAAATTGTAACTTTTTTTTTTTAGATTTCTTGTGAGTAGGCATTTTATGAAGTATAACAGGTGTAACAACTATTTGCTTTTTGTATATTTTCTAGCGCAATTTGCCGTACCTAAAAACTACAAACTTGTCGCGGCGCCTCTTTTCGAGCTCTACGACAACTCTCAAGGATATGGACCGATAATCTCGTCATTGCCGCAGGCTTTGTGCAGGTAAATAGACGTTTTTTTGTGATAATAGTTGTGAGGTGGTCAAAAAGTTCCTTTTACACTGTTCTCGTGGTGCTCGGCTTTTGTAACCGTACGCTTCTTGAGAAACCTCACCTGGAAAATCAGGGAAATGTTATGGAATTTCAATAGGGGGGAGAAAGTATGGAAAAGTCTGGGAAATTCAGGTTTTATCTACAAAACGTTCGGGTGTAATCTACAAAATTGGGCTTTTCAACCAATAAATTCCGCTCCCATAAATCCCACCCTAAAAATCCTCCTAATTTAATAATAATAATAATATAATAATATATACTTATGATATAATTTACATGAATTAAGCAGAGCCCCCCCCCAAATTTCTTATCTAAAAAGGGCCTATTTTCGTCTATAATTCCCCAAAAACCACATTTTCACCAGAACAACACACACCATCTTTTGTGAATTTTATCCCCTAAGTTTACTGAATTCAGCCAATGCACCCCCCACCCCATTCCTTACAAAAAAAAAGCTTATTTTCGTCTGTAATCCCCCCAAAAAACTACATTTTCACCAGACGCACCTTTTTGAATATTCAATCCCCGAAATTTAACTGAATAAAGCCATTCACAATTCGTGTACAAATAAAGAGGCTTATTTTCGTCCATAACAAAAAAAAACACATTTTCACCAGAACCGCTATACCTTATCCCCCCAAATTAATGAATAAAGCCATTTTATCCCCCAAAATTCCTTAAAAAGAGCCTATTTTCGTCTATAATCACCGGTAGTGAATACCTAATCCCTCAAATTTAACTGTATGAATCAAAGTTACATTCGTTACAAACAAAAGAGGCTATTTTCGTCCATAATCAAAAAAACACCATTTTTCACCAGAACCCCCCCCTTTTTTTTGTGAATACCTAATCCCCCAAATTAACTGAATAAAGCCAATTTATCCCCCCAAAATTCCTTTAAAAAAAGGCCTATTTTCGTCTAACAAAAAAAAACACTCATTTTCTCTAATCCCCCAAATTTAACTGTATGAATCCAATTTACTCCCATTCCCTAAAAAAACTTATTTTCGTCTATAATCCCCCGAAAACCACATTTTCACCTGAACTTTTTTTTTGTGAATACCTAATCCCCCAAATTAACTTAATAAAGCCAATTTATCCCCCCAAAATTCCTTTAAAAAAAGGCCTATTTTCGTCTAACCCCCCACCGGTTGTGAATACCTAATCCCCCAAATTAAACTAAATAAACCCAATTTTACCCCTCCCCACCAATCCTAAAAAAAGGCTTATTTTCGTCTATAATTCCAAAAAAAAACCACATTTTCACCAGAACCCCTCTCCCCCTCCACCATCTTTTTTGAATTTTAGAAGGCTTAGGATTAGGTATTCACAGTTCTGGTGAAAATGTGGTTTTTTGGGGGGATTATAGACGAAAAATAACTCTTTGAAGAATTTGAAGCCAATTTTATCCTTCCCTCCCCCCTTACCAAAAAGGCTTATTTTCGTCTATAATCCCCCAAATTTAAAGTGAATGAGAACGTAAAAGCTATTTTGGAACTTTTAGATCTGACCTTGAAAAATATTTCAATTTTTAATTGTTTTGTTTTGTTTTGATTTCAGGTTCAGTTTTATTTATGTTTAAGTTATTTTTAACCGATCAACCGTGGACCGTTCGTCACCGAACATTTCTCTTGTACCTTTAGAGTTTTTTTAAGATTTCAATATTCTTTTCTTTACATAAATATGTCTGAATATTTGCAATTTTTAAAATGTTTTTTATTTAATTTTCCATATTAGAGTCTCTTTTTTATTTCTGTCATTTTAGTGAGAAAAAAAAAATATTAAATTTTATTGTTTTTAACTGTAAATAAAGAGCTGGCGTTTCTATCTAAATTGATTTTTATCCTGGAAATAATATGTTTTCATGAAATATTTGTGGGCGTTTAAAAAACGCTAATCCTCACAGGTGTCCAATGGCAAGGTCAACATGTATGTTATCTCAATGGTGAGAAAACAAGCTAGTATTTTGAAAAAACAATATTGTTTTCGTTGGTTATTGGTTTGGAGATATAAAAACAAGAGGTATCGACCAATGAGAGACGAGTTACCCAAACGAGCCCCAATGAGGACATCCTGATTCGGGGATCCTCTCAACTTTGACATTGATACTACATAATGTCACTCTGAAAACAGCAAAAAGAAATTCACGAGAAGTATGTTGGGAGAGCAGCTTCCTGTCATAGAATTTAGTGGCATGTTAAATTTTAAGAATACTGCAGTTTACAGTTCTGAATTATGAGAAATAATCCGAAATGATGGGGGAATTCAAAATGCAAAATGGGAAATTCGAGATGCTAATAGGTGAAGAAAATCTGGAATGCATGAAGGGAAATTCTGAATTCATTCACTAGGTACCTAATTTCAGAATACATTGAAAAATTTCATTCAAAATATTTTATTGAAAAAATTGTATAAATACAAAATTATAGGTTATTAAATTTGCTACAAATATGACCTAGTAAGATTTTTTGTAGGACCAAACGTATCTGAGCTATGAGGCGATTTTTAAAATTGTGTTTTTTAAATTTACCACCACCCCTACATGTTGATCGTTAATTGATTCTCGATAGTTGATTTTAAATGAAAATCGAATTCTCTACAACGTTTACTTAGTACGCTTTTTTGATTAGAAAACGCCTTCCTTGCTTTTTTCCGACTTTTCTAAAATCTTACTTTTTCATAGGAAAAACTCAAAAATCCCGCTTTTTTGTCGCCTCGTAGCTCAGAAACCTTTGGTCCTAGAAAAAATCTTAGTAAATCAAATCTGTAGCAAAATTTTATAAGCTTTAATTTTGTTTTTATAAAATTTTTTGAAATTTCAATTTTTGAATGAAATTTGTTTTGAAATTTTTTGAAATTTACCCCCACCCTGCCTATTTATCGTTAATTGCTTTTTGAGAGTTGTTTTCAAAAGGTAATTAAATTCTCTACAACTTTTAAGTACACTTTTTTGATTAGATGACGTCTTCCCTCCTTCAGAGGTCAAAATAGAAAACCCCGTTTTTTTCCACCTCGTAGCTCAGATACGTTTGGTCCTACAAAAAATTGTATTAGCTCAAAATTGTAGCAAATTTAAAAATCTATAATTTTGTACTAAAAATTATTTCGCCTACGACCTACGGTTTTCGAGATATTTGCGAAAAAACGAAAAAAAATCACCTTAAAAACGCTCATGACGCCAAAGCGCACGGGTTTCGGTTATGGACTTTTTTTTTGGTTAATCAGGGGACCAACCCCTACACATTTCCGTAGAGAAACAAAATAACTTATTTATTTCCACCCCAGGCTTAGATTGACTGGACTTAGGAATAAAACGGAATCAATTTCACAGCAATTCCAGAATCTAAACATTGAAAAGGGAAAAATTCAGCGGAGTAAATAAAAAATCAAAAGAACAATTCGGCTCGTTATCTTTCTATAAGGTCGAGAGGGGCAATTAATCCATTTTCGCTCTAGTGGGACGAGGAAGAAGCACTTCCAATAATAAAACCGCCGCCCCGTGTTTGACTCAAACCAGTCAGTCGTTAGGGAGCCTAGAAAGCAAAACTTCGTTTCTACATCACCAATAAATAAAACGAGACTTTTTTAACCGTAAGTCATATTTCAATCAAGAATATAATTATAAAGAATTATTTTAATTTAAAAACATTTTATTTGACAACAGTAAGGAATACTTAGCGGGGCGGAACGCCACCGCGTTCCAAAATTTAATTTTTTTTTTAAATATGAATTTAAATTACTTGGGGGCGATTTTACATTCTGATTGCCTATCCATATACAATTGTTTGGAGGGGCGGAACGCTGCCACGAGTTATTGATGGTTTATAAAAATAGCTAATTATTTAAAACGAAAAACAAAAAAACACTTTTGCTGTTTAAAATAAGCGTTTTGAAGTGTTGTAAGTGATGAAAGGAAGCCAAATTGTGAATGGAACCCAGATTGGGACGATTGAAAATTTGTTGATTTGAAAATGATCTTTCCCAACAAATTGGCCCCCTTTTATTCAATAAAAAGTAAGAAATATTCAATAAAAAGAGTGAAACTTTAATTGGACAAATTGTCCAAGGGTGTAATTACTAGGTCGTTTTGAAAAATAAGCGGAAATTAGACTGTATTTTGAGAAAATTGTTAAAAAGTGGTTTTTTCGGAAGTCATTTGAGTGTAGTGACCCCTGAATAATTATTACGGCTTCGAAATGTTTGAAAAACAAACGATTTTTTGGTCTAAATGCAAGTTTTGGATAAGTAAATTGTCTTTTTGTAAGGTTTTTGGACGGAAAAACCGTCGTTTTGCCCACTTTTTCAGTTTAAGGGTGAAAAAATGTGGTTTGAGATCATTTTTTGACCTGAAAAACGGTTATTTTTTAAAATTTTCAATCGTTTTTGCCCTGATTTGGTCGAAAAAACGGTAGTTTTTTGAGATGAGTTTTTGACCTGAAAAAATTGGTTTGGGACGGAAAAACTACTTTTTTTTTGGCAGGAAAACCGTCGTTTTACCCAGTTTTTTAAATTTAAGGCTGAAAACAGTGGATTCAGATCAATTTTTCACCTGAAAAAACTTGGTTTGGGACGGAAAAACAGTTATTTTTTGAAATTTTTCATCGCCTTTAGGCCAGGTTTTATTGATTTTGGACAGAAAAACCGATGTTTTCAGTTTTTAATATATATTTAAAACAAAAAAGTGGTTTGGGATTTCCAATCGGTTTAACGCCGTTTTCCCGCATTTCATTGATTTTGAAAGACAATTTTGCCGGAATTGTTATTAACAAGTTTTCAGTTTAATTCCGGAAAAAAAAAGTGTTTTGAGACAATTTTTTAATAATTGTTTTTGACACGGAAAAAACCCATTTTCAGTTGTTTTTAGACGGAAAAATAGCCATTTTCTGACGTTTTTAGGCATAAAATTAAACAAAAACTCGACCCGTTTTAGACTTTTTGTTTTACTCGACGAAGAAATATTCGATTTTGCTCATTATCCCTCATTTTAAACCGGAAAAAAGATAAATGTCGTTTAAAAACTGTTAGGAAATGCATTCTGGCCTACCTGGCAACCCTATGCAGGCTCAAAAAAATTTTGAAACAAAAACTTGTTCTCACAAAAATCAATTAATCATAAAAAAAAAATGTCTGACCAACCCAATATAAGTTACGTGGGCACCTCTATCTCTTATGACATACAGATGTCAACAAAATGATTGATTTCTGTGCTTTTAAAAATGTAGGCACTTGAAGATAACGAGTATTGGTTTATCTTTAAAAGAGCTCTATAATAATAAAGCTAAATATTGTTGGAAGGTATTTAAAACGCGAGTCTAGAGGGTTCATTTTCCGCTTCTAATTCTGTCTTGGGCGGCCGAGGCGAAGTAAACAGAATATGTAAACATAGGAAATCTACGCGTCCTTCGTCAATCGTTTTTGTTTATCGTTAGTTTAAATTTCATTTTAAACAATTTGCGAGTTGATAAATGGCTTTGGTGGTGGAAAAATTACCGCCGTGTTTTTACACAAAATTGAAGGTCGGAGCGATTTCGACTATTTGGACGGACCCAAGTCACGGAAAACCGAAGTGCGTGATTTTGTTCGTTTACTACTCAAAAGGCCCTTTTTCGCTAGATTTTTCATCCTTTTTGCTCACTGGGGGCCCTCTTTAGCTTAATTTTTCACCCTTTTGTTCACTAGGGGCCTTTTTTACCTCTATTTTTGGAGATTAGGCGCTCTTTTTAATAGATTTTGTACCTTTACTACTCAAAAGGCCCTTTTTCGCTAGATTTTTCATCCTTTTTGCACACTGGGTGCCCTCTTTAGCTTAATTTTTCACCCTTTTGTTCATTAGGGGCCCTTTTTACCTCTTTTTTTGGAGATTAGGCGCTCTTTTTAATAGATTTTGTTCGTTTACTACTCAAAAGGCCCTTTTTCGCTAGATTTTTCATCCTTTTTGCTCACTGGGGGCCCTCTTTAGCTTAATTTTTCACCCTTTTGTTCACTAGGGGCCCTTTTTACCTCTATTTTTGGAGATTAGGCGCTCTTTTTAATAGATTTTGTTCGTTTACTACTCAAAAGGCCCTTTTTCGCTAGATTTTTCATCCTTTTTGCTCACTGGGTGCCCTCTTTAGCTTAATTTTTCACCCTTTTGTTCACTAGGGGCCCTTTTTACCTCTATTTTTGGAGATTAGGCGCTCTTTTTAATAGATTTTGTTCGTTTACTACTCAAAAGGCCCTTTTTCGCTAGATTTTTCATCCTTTTTGCTCACTGGGGGCCCTCTTTAGCTTAATTTTTCACCCTTTTGTTCACTAGGGGCCCTTTTTACCTCTATTTTTGGAGATTAGGCGCTCTTTTTAATAGATTTTGTACCTTTACTACTCAAAAGGCCCTTTTTCGCTAGATTTTTCATCCTTTTTGCACACTGGGGGCCCTCTTTAGCCTAATTTTTCACCCTTTTGTTCACTAGGGCCCTTTTTACCTCTATTTTTGGAGATTAGCGCTCTTTTTAATAGATTTTGTTCGTTTACTACTCAAAAGGCCCTTTTTTCGCTAGATTTTTCATCCTTTTTGCTCACTGGGTGCCCTCTTTAGCTTAATTTTCACCCTTTTGTTCACTAGGGGCCCTTTTTACCTCTATTTTTGGAGATTAGGCGCTCTTTTTAATAGATTTTGTTCGTTTACTACTCAAAAGGCCCTTTTTCGCTAGATTTTTCATCCTTTTTGCTCACTGGGGGCCCTCTTTAGCTTAATTCTTCACCCTTTTTTTCACTAGGGCCCTTTTTACCTCTATTTTTGGAGATTAGGCGCTCTTTTTAATAGATTTTGTTCGTTTACTACTCAAAAGGCCCTTTTTCGCTAGATTTTTCATCCTTTTTGCTCACTGGGGGCCCTCCTTAGCTTGATTTTTCACCCTTTTGTTCACTAGGGGCCCTTTTTACCTCTATTTTTGGAGATTAGGCGCTCTTTTTAATAGATTTTGTTCCTTTACTACTCAAAAGGCCCTTTTTCGCTAGATTTTTGATGGTGGTGATTAGAGGCTCTTTTTAATAGATTTCGTTCCTTTGCCATGAAAAAGGCCATTTTAAGCTTAATTTTTAATCCTTCTTGGTCACTAGGGGCCCTTTTTACTACGATGTTTTGACTTTTTGAGATTAGGGGCTCTTTGACTACATTTTTTTTACCGGATTACCGGAGGAAAGCAGGCTATTGGGGTCGGCCTTACGGAGGCTGTCGGCTTAGAGGCTTTACCTAGTTCTTTTACCACTAAAAAGGCCCCTTTTAGCTTGATTTTTTTTCTTCCTTTTCGGTCACTATGGGCCCTTTTTACCTCGATTTTTGGAGATTAGGGGCTCTTTTGATTAGATTTTGTTCCTTTACTACTCAAAAAGCTTTTGTGGCGAGGGCTTTGCCATCAGCCAAGGGGGAACAAAAGGCCCTTTTTTGCTCGATTTTCATCCTTTTTTTGTACCTAGGGGCCCTTTTCATCTTGATTTTTGGAGATTAGGGGCTCTTTTGAGTATATTTTGTACCTCTACGACTACAAGGGGCCTTTTTAACTTGATTTTTGATCCTTTTTGGACACTAAGGGCCCTTTTTACCACGATTTTCCGCCATTAGGGGCTCTTTTGGCTAGATTCCGTTCCTTTACGACAAAAAGGGCCCTTTTTAATTTGGTTTTTGGTCTTTTTTGGACACAAGAGGCTCTTATTTAACTATTTTAAGACTTTTCCGGTTGCGAGTATTTCTGGGGCGGTAAATTTTACCTACCCGAGCATGGCAACACCTCTCTAAATCTCAACATCTATCCATTTACACTTACAATTTAAATTTTTAAAATTTGCTGTTAGTATATAAGCTAATAGCCAAGGCCAAAAAATGTTGCATGTAGTAATTTCGAGGAAGTTGAACTTTAGAACGGCTCCATACTTCGTTTACAACGATTATAAAGTATGACATAACTTCTGTCTGCTAAAAATTATCTTATTTCCTCCCGCAAAACGTAATTAATTTATTCTCCATATCTCACGACGGATATAATTAAAGTTAATTGATAAAACTGAAAATTAACCCGAGACCACGCCCTTAAATCCAATAAAATAATCGAGGTAAAACTGAATGCCAATATCGATCAGCCATCATATTTAGGAAATTCCCACCCGATTTGTTGGTACGCTTGTAGGGTTTACGCCCTTTTTGTGAGGAAATAAGTGGTTATTTGAGCTATTCTGGTTGGTTTAGAAAATGAATGAGTTGAAAAGTGTGGTGGATGAGACGAGAGGTGATGACTACAAAAGAATGAGTCCTGAAGAATGGGGAAAAGAGGAGTCAATGAGGAAAAAATCTCCAAGCTACACGTCAGTATACAGTAAAGCTCTCCAAGGGAAGGATTTCGTATTTGTCAATAAATGTTGCTCCAAAGAATGTCACAAGAAATTCGAAAGACGAAAACAAGAAGAGATATTCGATCTTTTCTATGGATTAGATACGAAAGAGTCTCAAGATACGTTTCTATCAAGATGTCTCCACAGCTTTCCTTATGCCACCAATACAGCAAACCCTAAAAAGAAGCGTCTCCTCTTTTGGAAATACACTATAAAGCTGAATGAAGTCTTCGAAACTTGCCGATCTTTCATCTTGAAGGTTTTTCAAATAAGCGAAAAACGTCTGCGGATCGTTCAGTGCAAGGCTGTCGCTGGAGAATCTTTCTGTGAGAAACGAGGCACCCATGGGAACCAAAGGAAGCTCGACGATGACGTTTATCGACTTGCTATGACACATCTAGAGAGTATACCGCACCACACTTTAGGGAACTGGGCATATTTTCACGATACGAGTTTGAATACAAAATTGATCTTCGGCCAATTCCAACAGTACTACCGCCAGCAAGCTGGAAAGGAACTAAACATGCAACTGAAAACATACAGAAACTTCTTTTCTCAGACAGACTTTACCGCCAAAAAAGCAAAACTGTCACAGACTTCTATGGTGGGAACGAGAAAAAGGGAGCTTTCCCAATTTTCAAAAGCAGATATCTCGATAACGAAACCATGTATTGAAAAAAGAGATTAAATGTTTTTTGTTGGAAATTTTGTCAGCTTTAATTGTTAACTAAGTGGCCATGTCGCTAGGACGAATAGTTTTCGAGATATATACGAAATAAAACGGATTTTTAGAAAACCGATTTTCAAGATCGGATATCTCGATAACGAAACAATGTATTGAAAAAAGAGATAAAATATCTTTTGTTGGAAATTTTGTCAGCTTTCATTGTTAACTAAGTGGTCATGTCGTTAGGACGTACGGTTTTCGATTTATGAGCAAAAAACTGAAAACTTTGAGCTCAGGGTTTTGGGGTTTCCTTCTGAAAGGACGAATTTCAAAATTTAAAATTGGGGGCCACCCTGCATGTTTTTGTCAATAAAAATGCGCCAACCTCCTCAAATTCCTTCACCTAAAGAACCCCCAAAAAATTCCCTTTTTTCGAAATCGATCGATTCCCTTAATAATGAAACAATCACTACATTTTTATTCTCACGCTATTTTTATGTGCGTTTATACTTTATTTAAAACTTAAATAGGACAGGGTTGTCGAATTTAGTATCTACGCCCCCATTACCTTAAAAAAATTACATTCCAGTTGGAGGTCGACAAGTTGTAATTAGAGATAAATGCTTCAAGATTTTAAATTATTTTTTGAAAAAATTCATGTACAAAATCTGAAACTCTTCTTACTATCTTATCAGACACTAAAATAGTGCGTAAACAGGCACGTGGACCACTTTCGTTTATTCAAATTCTGGGTCATTTTTGTCATTTTTCAATTTGTAAATTGAACGCCTTTTTTTTTCTTTCGCTCTCTGAGTCGTCAAACTCGTTTTTAACTTTCTTTTTTTCCCTTGAGGATTGTAATCTTGAAGTGCAGCAGTTATCGGTCGTTGAGATTGAAAACGGCTCTGTTATGTAGCAAAAGATACGATAAGGGGATTTTGTCACCAGATTTTGCCAATTTGGAAGATTTATCGCAAATTGGGTTACATATTTGGGGCATAGTATGTCATCTCTGCAATCCCACAAGGTTTGGCTTTTGACAGTGTTGCCAATTTGGGCGATTTATCGCAAATGGTGCTACTTATTTGGGGCCCAATCTGGCATCCCTGCAATCCTATAAGGTTTGGCTTTTGACAGTGTTGCCAATTTGGACGATTTATTGCAAATTGGGCTACTTATTTGGGGCTTAATCTGGCATCCTTACAATCCCACAAGGTTTGGCTTTTGACAGTGTTGCCAATTTGGGCGATTTATCGCAAATGGTGCTACTTATTTGGGGCCCAATCTGGCATCCCTGCAATCCTATAAGGTTTGGCTTTTGACAGTGTTGCCAATTTGGACGATTTATTGCAAATTGGGCTTCTTATTTGGGGCTTAATCTGGCATCCTTGCAATCCCACAAGGTTTGGCTTTTGACAGTGTTGCCAATTTGGGCGATTTATAGCAAAGTGGGCTACTTATTTGGGGCCCAATCTGGCATACTTGCCAGTGTTGCCAATTTGGGCGATTTATCCCAAATTGGGCTGCTTATTTGGGCCCTAATCTGGCATCCCTGCAATCCCACTAAGGTGGGCTTTTGACAGTGTTGCCAATTTAGGCTATTTTTCATTACGAAAAAAAGGGAATATTTTAGTTTGATAGTGAGAGGGGAGGGGGGTCGTTAAGAGAATTTTCTCCGGTAAATTTTACCTATCTGACCCTGCTTTGTAATGCCAAAATTTGACCTTTTTGTAGCGAGAGGCCCTTTTTATCGAGTGAAACAAAACATTAGGTGGGGGGGGGGGCTTTTTAACCCGGAAATCACGTGATCTCTGCCCTAAACTTAACCCAGAACGAATCACGTAAGAGAAAATAGGGCGATGCCGATATTTATGTTAATTTTATTACTCCAGAGTTAAATGAGCGTTTTGACGTCTTTTGTGTAAAAAAAGAAATGACGATAACCTTAAGGTAGCTAAAAATGATTTGACCCGTAATTGCCATGGCGATAAAGTTTAGAAACTAATAAAATTATTATGAAATATTTCGACGAGTTCGAAGGTCATGCATTGGGAATTATCAATCAGGCATTGGGAAAGTACCCATCAAATTCCGGGTAAAAACCCGCCAAAAAATGGATCTTTTTCGACAAACAATGAGCTCGGGATCGACCCCTTCAATTTCAATGCCCTGGATTTTATTTCCACCCATTAATTTGTCACGCAAACGTTAAATTTGTACGATTTCCACGGACACCCGATCTCGAATTTTCAAGTGGCAGAATCCTCTGGCTGATAACAATTTGTGAACAAGTGGAATTTAAATAAAGAGATAGCGCTCGATAAGAAAAAGCGATATAT
This sequence comes from Orius laevigatus, assembly GCA_018703685.1. NCBI lineage: Eukaryota > Metazoa > Arthropoda > Insecta > Hemiptera > Anthocoridae > Orius > Orius laevigatus. The sequence continues at coordinate 60,544 of JAGWEN010000470.1, forward strand.
TCTCAATAAAATTATGTAACTCCGGGGGCCGTTAAAAGCATAAAAAAAATTTTCCCTCCCCGAGAAGGTCAATACATTTTTTAATCAATTTTAGACGTTCTGTTGACCAAATAAATTTATGATAATCCCCCTCAGATGATCGATTTTTGGCCTTTTTTGGGAGTCTCGCAATAACAACAAAAAATGCGTGACACATCAAAGAAAACGAGTTTACCTCATTTTCCTCTGTTGGATACTTTCGCAAAGCATGACGGGTACTTTTCCAATGCGTAATTGGGCACTCTACCAGGGCGTAATTGGGCACTCTACCAGGGCGTAATTAGGAACCCTCCCTGTGCGTGATTGTGCAACATCCCGGCGCGTAATTGGGCACTTTACCAGGGCGTAATTGGGCACTCTACCAGGGCGTAATTAGGAACCATCCCTGTGCGTGATTGTGCACCATCCCGGCGCGTAATTGGGCACTTTACCGGGGCGTAATTGGGCACTTTACCAGGGCGTAATTGGGCACTCTACCAGGGCGTAATTAGGAACCCTCCCTATGCGTGATTGTGCACCATCCCGGATCGTAATTGGGCACTTTACCAGGGCGTAATTGGGCACTCTACCAGGGCGTAATTAGGAACCCTCCCTGTGCGTGATTGTGCAACATCCCGGCGCGTAATTGGGCACTTTACCAGGGCGTAATTGGGCACTCTACCAGGGCGTAATTGGGCACTCTACCAGGGCGTAATTAGGAACCCTCCCTGTGCGTGATTGTGCAACATCCCGGCGCGTAATTGGGCACTTTACCAGGGCGTAATTGGGCACTCTACCAGGGCGTAATTAGGAACCATCCCTGTGCGTGATTGTGCACCATCCCGGCGCGTAATTGGGCACTTTACCGGCGCGTAATTGGGCACTTTACCGGGGCGTAATTGGGCACTTTACCAGGGCGTAATTGGGCACTCTACCAGGGCGTAATTAGGAACCCTCCCTATGCGTGATTGTGCACCATCCCGGATCGTAATTGGGCACTTTACCAGGGCGTAATTGGGCACTCTACCAGGGCGTAATTAGGAACCCTCCCTGTGCGTGATTGTGCAACATCCCGGCGCGTAATTGGGCACTTTACCAGGGCGTAATTGGGCACTCTACCAGGGCGTAATTAGGAACCCTTCCTGTGCGTGATTGTGCACCATCCCGGCGCGTAATTGGGCACTCTACCAGGGCGTAATTGGGCACTCTACCAGGGCGTAATTAGGAACCATCCCTGTGCGTGATTGTGCACCATCCCGGCGCGTAATTGGGCACTCTACCAGGGCGTTATTGGGCACTATTCCAGTGGGTAATTAGGAACCCTCCCTGTGCGTGATTGTGCACCATCCCGGCGCGTAATTGGGCAACATCCCAGTGCGTAATTGGGCACTATTCCAGTGCGTAATTGGCCAATCCCCCAATGCGTGATTGGCCACTTCGCCACTACCCTTTTTCCCTGCTTCCCCACCAAAATTTCCCTTTTCCCCACAAAGTAACAAGATTTCGAAAAAAATTTCCCTTAAAAGAAACCTACCTACCTGCTACGTAGTATGAAAATACCTACATACTATTAAACGACTACCTACCACCAAAAAACTTCCAGGGGAATTTCTTTTTTTAGGGAAAATGGCTCTCTTGAGGGAAAAAAAAAAAGAGGAAAAACTAAAAAATTTGGAGGATTACAAAAAGTATCTACCAATAGTAAAAGAACGTTCTTGTCCCATTGCCTTCCAGAAAAATGGCCAAAGTCCATCAGTGAAGTGACATGTCAGTCCTGAGTCCATCCTACCTCTTGCCATAGCGTTCACTTTGAATTGATTTCCATAATTAGCGTATAAATGTTCCACTTTCTCCATGTTTTTTAAAATCACTATTATTAAATAACAAAAGCCCTATTGTCTTCACCTAGTATACGTAATTATACGCACTATTAGTTGCGTGTCATTGAAAAAATGCGTAGTGGCTTTGAAAAAAAAGAGGCAAGGTCATTGTTTTGTTTATATATTTTTAAACCGACGGATTCCTGAGTGAAGTCCACGGACTACCTGAAACAAAGCCAAAAGGGTAATGAAACAGCCCGGATCCTAATTTAACTGATTCGGTCGTAAAGAAAGAGATGATCCAGATGACCCATTTCCTCATGAAGAACTTCCGCGCTTTTCAGCTATTGGCGTCGTTCCAGTGGGAGCATTTCCTGTCAAATATCTTGCTCGACCTTCCTTCAAAAGCGTGACTTGCCCTTTGGAAATCTGGGTCTCTGGGTCTTCAAATCGATGCACAAGTTGCAGTTCAACAAACTTTCCTTCACTTTTTTTATCGACTTGTTTGAAGTTTTGTCCGACACGTGAGCGTTTCATTAGCGAAAATGACAAATCGGTTTTTAGTGTTTTTCGAATCTCTAAAATAAGGTGTGTTTGACGTGTTTCGTGTCAGAGAGAAATTTTTACCCTTGTCAATTTCGTTTCATGAAGCAACGTTTAAGCGTCCATAACTTCCACCATTTATTGCCGATTTTATCAATATATATACCGTTTGAAAGCTATTTTAAAGAGCTACACATTATACTTAATGCATAAAATTGCTCAGAGCACTCCTTAGCCATCAAAAATGGACTTAAGGCTCATTGCTTGACGATTTCTATACTAAACTTTTAAACTTCCATAACTTCCACAACTTCGGACCGATTTTATCAATATATATACCGTTGGAAAGCTATTTTAAAGAGCTGCACGTTATACTTAATGCATAAAATCGCTTAGAGCACTCCTTAGCTATTAAAAATGGACTTAAGGTTCATTCGGTCAATGCAAGGCACGATTTCATGACAAAACGTTTAAACGTCCATAACTTCCACAATTTCTGACCAATTTGAACGATATCTATACTGTTGGAAAGCTATTTTAAGGAGCTACAAGTTTTACTTAATGCTTAATACCTCTCAGAACAAACAAAGCCCTCAAAAATGTACTTGAAATATCAGGTCGATGGTTAAAGCCAATGGGCCTCTTCTATCTGCAATCATCCTCCCCATTGTTCCTAATCTTTTCCTATTTTAAGAAACTCTTTTGTTTACGAAACAAAAGAAAAATATGAATCACGGATCAAAGTTTTCAATAAACGCGTATAAAATGGGTGAAAACGGACGATTTAGTTCAGTCAACCATTTCACTGTAAGTAAACGTTTAAAAAAATCAATTTCCGTCCAGTATTTTTTGTCATACTCACAATAATGAGCCAGTTCTTTGAGGGGAGTTATTTCATTAATAATTTAATAGTAGGACTCGAGAATCGATTCTTCACAGATCTCATAAAGGGGGGTCAATCGATAAAAGAAGTTTTTTTTTGTGCGATCTAACAGTAGGATCAACTGGTTTAGTTTTGAAATTAATTTTTAATTATTAAACCAACAATTATGCATTCTAAAGAAGTAAGATACTAGCCAAGAATAAAATTTCAACTAATTAGCCACTATTTTTCTCCAATGCCTTCTTAATATGTACACGACGTATGCCTCCTAAATAACGAATATGGCAAATGCCACCTTGATCATTCCGCTATCTAGAATGAAAATTTTAAGGTGAGAAAGAATAAAAAGAAAGAGTAGTCGAAAATAATAGTATATCGTGACAAAAAAATTAGGGGTGGAAAAATTATAGGGGGAACAAAATACGATATGCATTACGATAAAAAAAAAAGTTCGATATGTAGTTTATTTTTTAATTTAATTCTTTTTTTGATATGATTTCAGGTCAAAATGGTGTTGGAAAATTCGCCAAATTCAAGGATGAACAAAACTGTTCTCAACAGGTCAGTTGAAACCTTCAAACATGGCGGATGTAAAGATGGAGGAAAACTACCTCTATGCTTGTTGCCGATTATCTGCCAAACTTTTCACCTGACGAAAAAAGGTGTGAAAGTAAACCTACCTTAGATTTTAGCTAGGAATCCATTGGCACCAATAAATTTTGGATCTGACGTACAGGGTGCTCCAGAACGACCCTCTTTTCGTTATTTACAATACAAACCCTATGTTTTGACAATGGAAATCGATTTTAAGCTTGGTTTACAGTAATTTTTACTTACAACACTTTTTCGATAGGACCAAATCGTTAAGTGGCGTTTAACGTTTGGTCCTATCAAACAAGTGTTTTAAGTAAAAGTTACTGTAAATCAAGCCTAGAATCGATTTCCATCGTCAAAACATAGGGTTCGTATTTAAAATAACGAAGTTAGGGTCGTTCTGGAAAACCCTGTAGGTCGGATCCAAAAGTTATTGGTGCTAATCGATTCCTCGCTAAAAACTAAGGTGGGTTTACTTCTATACTTTTTTTCGTCTGGTCAAAATTCTGGCAGATAATCGTCACTCTAGCTGGCACCCCATGTATATGTTGATGCTAATGTTTATTTTTGTCCGGAAGGTTCCTCGCACTTCCTCAGCCGGAAAACAAAGTCCAGGCGATGTACGTTTGGGTGGACGGGACGGGCGAGAATCTCAGAGCGAAAACCCGAACTTTGGACTTCGTGCCAACAGATGTCAGCCGTCAGTAAATTATTTAAATTAAATTTTTTTATAACATCCTTCGAGGAATCGAAATTTTGGGCAACATACCAAAAACAATTAGATTTTCTAATCATTTTTTTAACTGCGTCATAGAATCAACAAAAAAAAACCGTTACTGAAAAACCACGTGTAGCCTGAAATACTCTCTGGGTGCATTTTTGTCGATCTCTATTTGAAAAGTAGGTTAAAAAATAAACTTGGATGTATACCCTCGTTGTTTTTTGCGACCTCTCGTGTTCCTGACGGTTATTGGCCTCTGGACGAAGGCCTTGTCACAGTAGGTCAAAGTTAACAACCCCCTTCCATTTTAATAATAGCATTTGAATAAAGTCATTTATCTGGGTCTTGTCCAAAACATGCAATAATTCTTTTTTTTCCCCTTAAACAATGAAATTGAATCAATTTAGGCCAATTTGAGGACCAATAAAGCACATCCTGTACACCAAGGTTTAATTAATTTTTTCAGAATTACCCGAATGGAACTACGATGGAAGTTCGACTTACCAATCCGAGGGACACAATAGCGATACCTTTTTAAAACCAGTGGCCATTTTCAAGGATCCTTTCAGATTAGGCAATAATAAACTTGTATTGTGCGATACCTATAGATATGACCGCAAACCGACAGGTAAAGACCAAAAAAGTTCAATTTTTTTAAATATTTTAGCGACAAACAAAAGGTTTACGTGTTTAGAAGCGATGAATTCGGCTGCAGCAGAAAAGCCGTGGTTTGGAATTGAACAGGAATATACGCTTCTTGATATGGAGGGAAGGCCTTTCGGTTGGCCACAAAATGGTTTTCCAGGACCACAGGTTAGTTGTTTTAGGTTAGAATACGAGGAGAACCTTTTAGGACAGAGGTTAACCATTATTGACAAGAAAGAAAAAAAAACTTTTTAGGTTGATTTTGAACCTTTTTCGACAAGAAAAGACCCTAATCGGCCCAATTTTGAACCATTTTTTGCCAGATAAAAGACCATTTTGATCCAAACTTTGACTCTCAAAAGACACTTTGTAGACAGTTTTTGACCCTTTAGACAAGAAAAGACCCTATTTGGTCTGGTTTTGACCCTTTTTGATTTTTACCCTTTTTGACAAGAAAAACACTCTCAGACAGTTTTTGACAAAAGGGGCCTTACAAGACAGTTTTTCTACTCTTTTTGACAAGAAAAGACCAGTAGTAAGCAAAATGAAAACTTTCATCTGGTCACCCCACATCGCGTTAAAATTATGCTTAACCTATAAAATTTTTAGGGCCCATATTACTGTGGCGTCGGTGCTGACAAAGTATACGCCAGAGACATCGTAGAAGCGCATTATAGGGCATGTTTGTACGCCGGAGTCAACATAGCGGGAAGCAACGCTGAAGTCATGCCATCTCAATGGGAGTACCAAGTAGGACCATGCCTCGGCATCGACATCGGTGACCATTTGTGGATGTCGCGTTTTCTCCTCCACAGAGTCGCCGAGGAGTTCGGCGTCTGCGTCACGCTAGACCCGAAGCCAATGCCTGGAAACTGGAACGGCGCTGGAGCCCATTGTAACTTCTCCACAGAATCGATGCGGAAAGATAACGGCATTATGTAAGTTCATGCAGCCTTTGAATGAGTAAAATAATCGTTTTTTAGACATATTGAAAATGCGATCGACAAACTGTCGAAGCAGCATCTTCGGCATATCAAGGCGTACGATCCAAAAGAGGGAAAAGACAACGAAAGGCGTCTGACCGGATTACACGAAACGTCTTCTATCCATGACTTCTCTGCTGGTAAATAAGAACAAATCAAAAGTCAAACAAACGCTTAATTTTCAATAGGAGTCGCCAACCGTGGTGCAAGTATCCGGATACCGAGGGCGTGCGCGGAAGAAAAGAAAGGCTACCTCGAAGACAGACGTCCATCTTCGAACTGCGACCCTTACAGCGTCGCCGAAGCGCTCATCAGGACGATTTGCCTCAACGAATAGACACTCAGGGTCGCCTCTCTTTATTTTATGTTACCTTTATAACATTTTATTCTTTTAAGATAACGCAAAGAAAGTGTTCTTTTATGCTTATCGACTAACAAAACTTTTAAGTTAGAATTGTGATAAAATATTCTTTTATTTTACATTCCTTAAGCATAAAGAAGGCATTGGGTTTATGAAAATAACATTGTGTAATTATAAATTTGTATGATTCAAGTATTTTTACTTATGTTGAAAAAAGATGATTAAATTTTTTTTGTCTTTTTGATCATTTCCTCCTCATCTTATGATCAGTGGAGCATACTTACTTGAAAAATTGGGCTACTTATTACTGTAGAAAGTTCAAGCTCAAAGTTTAGAGGTAACCATAACGTAACCTCTTTACAATTCTACCACTCCTGACAGGCTACAACCTGTAAAAGTAACATAACCTTACTGAGGTAACCTATAACCCCCTTTTTACCCAATGACTGAAAATTGACATTTTGACCCAAATTTGTTTTCTGAAGAAAATTGTAGTTTTCATCCAAATCCCTTTGTTTAGGTATTAAAAATAGCAACTTTTCATTTCACAAATAAAAATTTCAATGTTTCCTGGCCCAGAAACTTTCGTTTCTATGCTATGGTGGGGGAGATGATAGAGTTGGGGGATAGGGGAGGTGATGGGAGAGTCCAGGAGGGTAGGGGAGGTGATGGGAGAGTGCAGGGGAGGTGATAGGAGAGTCCAGTAGGGCACGGGAGGTGATGGGAGACTCCAGGAGGGCAGGGGAGATGATGGGAGACTCCAGGAAGGCTGGAGAGGTGATGGGAGAGTCCAGGAGGGCAGGGGAGGTGATGGGAGACTACAGGAGGGTAGGGGAGGAGATGGGAGAGTGTTAGAAATTGGAATGCTGGGGGAGGTTGGGTGGAGACTAACTTAGTCAGCCAAGATGTCCTCAACAAGATTTAAAAAACGTAAACAGGATAAAAATACCCTCAAACACAATAAATCTTCAAGTTTCAAGATAAAATGAAGTTAATCTAAACCTAGATCATCAACATGCAACGCTCTTTCATTTTCAAAAGGTAAGTTTTGATTAAAAAAGCTTTTTTTAATAGTTTATATTCGACCAGGAATGAAGAAAGGAGCACAAAATCAAATCCGATCAAAAACGAGATGAAAGGAATGGATGTCGAATTCAACAACGACGTTTTCGAAATCAGAAATGAAATCGAAAAAGCGACTTTGAGGTTTTCCGAAGCGAAAAAACGCTACGAACTCATAGAAAAGGAATACAACGCCGCATTACTCGAATTTGTCAAATCAAAAGAAGAAAAGGAACATTTGACATCAAAATTAAAATCGGTTATAGAACGAAATGAAATTTTAAGAGCCAAAAAACTCTCCGAGATGATCGAAAAGCTCGAAATTTCATCCCGCCGTTGAATTTTTAAAAACAAAAAATATATTTTAAATAAATAATAAATAACATAAATGCCTCATAAGTACATCCTAAATTTAAAATTTCAATATAATTAATAGAACGGTTAAAACAGTTGTGGTCGCAGCAAGAATAAGAATGCAACACATTTTTTTGTTTCTCATTTGGTAATTGGTCGCTTTTTCCAACTGAACGGTCGCTTGTCGCACCTGACATTGGGTCGTTTCGATATGATAGTCGATCCTATCGAGCACCGTTCCCTGAAATCGTGTTTGTAATAGAAAAAGGAGGAAATCGAATGACTTACTTGGTCGATAACTAATCTGTTGAGTTCTTTATAGATGTCTCTTAATTCTAAAACCGAGTTGACTATCCCTTCGACTTTTTTTTCCGACGCCAAAGCGACTTTGTAACTATCTTCGACTAGAGTCTGCGTCTGCCTTATGTCGAATATTTCTTCCTCGGGTTCATCTTCAAAGATGTCCGTCACGAAATATGCTTTCGATCTTTCCTCTCTTACTTTTAATTCTTAAAAAAAAAGTCCTCATAAGTAAAATACAGTAGAAGTGAATGAAATTGTCAACTTTCTCAATCAGAGGGATTAAGGAGCAGCTTTGGGAGCTAGGAGGCATTATGGAGGATTAAAGGATTAGGGAGGAGTCAATGTGGGATTAAGCAGGGTTTTGGGTAATATGGAGAAGTTGGATTAGGGAACAGTTAATCTCATCAAAAAGTTGACTGATTTCCCCAAAATGCTCTTTAATAACCCTGAAATTCCCTTTAATCCCCCAAAATCTTCTTTAATCTCCCAAAATGGTCTTTAATCCCCCAAAATGGTCTTTAGTCCCCCAAAATGGTCTTTAGTCCCCCAAAACGCTCTTTAATCCCCCAAAAATCAAAATGCTCTTTTAATCTTCTTGATAATCCTTTAATCCTCGATGAATGGTCAAAATGCTCCCAAACGATCCTTAATTTTCTTCACCAAAAGCCTCTAATCCCCCTGATTCTGAAGATTTATGAGCAATAGAGGGGATTAGAGGTGTAAAAATCTCCTCTAATCTTCCAAAAATCCTTTAATCCCATGAAATCGACTTTTAATCTCCTTAATATTCCTCTAATCCCCATGAATGGGTCAAAATTATCGCAAAATAATCCCTTGCAGCTTAATCCCCAAGGTCACTAATCCCCTGTTTCTGTTTTCTTTAACGATTTTTTCTGAAGATTCAGGGCACCCGTGGGGCAAAAAATTGCTATTTTCTGAAAAACTTAGGAAATCAACTTTTTTCTAAATTTGGCTTTATAAATATTGATTATGGTTTTTTTTTACGAAAATTAGACTTTATAAATGTTGATTTTGAGGTTTTTGTACGAAAATTAGGCTTCATAAATGTTGATTTCGAGGTTTTTTTACGAAAATTAGGCTTTACAAATGTTGATTTGGAGGTTTTTGACGAAAATTAGGCTTTACCAATGTCGATTTTGAGGTTTTTCACGAAAATTTGGCTTTTTAAATGTTGATTTTGAAGTTTTTGGACGAAAATTAGGCTATATAAATGTTGATTTCGAGGTTTTTTTGACGAAAATTAGACTATACAAATGTTGATTTTGAGGTTTTTCACGAAAATTAGGCTTTTGAAATGTTGATTTTGAGGTTTTTGGACGAAAATTTGGCTTCATAAAAGTTGATTTCGAGGTTTTTTGACGAAAATTAGGCTTTACAAATGTTGATTTTGAGGTTTTTCACGAAAATTTGGCTTTTTAAATGTTGATTTTGAGGTTTTTGGACGAAAATTAGGTTTCATAAATGTTGATTTCGAGGTTATTTGACGAAAATTAGGCTTTACAAATGTTGATTTTAAGGTTTTTCACGAAAATTTGGCTTTTTAAATGTTGATTTTGAGGTTTTTGGACGAAAATTAGGCTTCATAAATGTTGATTTAGAGGTTTTTTTGACCGAAATTAGGCTTTACAAATGTTGATTTTGAGATTTTTCACGAAAATTAGGCTTTTTAAATGTCGATTTTGAGGTTTTTGGACGAAAATTAGGCTTCATAAATGTTGATATCGAGGTTTTTTGACCAAAATTAGGCGCCTGTTGAGGGGATTAAAAGTGTCAAAATGTCCTCTAATCCCCCAAATCTCCTCTTTGATCCCCTAAAATGGAGGAAACCTTAATATTCCTCTAATCTCGGAGTGAATATTAAGGAGATTAAAAGGCATTTAGGGGATTAAAGAGGAGTTTTTTGGTATTGGAAAACATTTTGACACTTTTCCTCCTGAATCTTATGAAATTTATTCAAGAAAACAGAAACAGGGGATTAGGCCGCATTTTGAGATTAATGATTATTTTGGGATCATTTTGACCCACTCATGGGGATTAGAGGAGTATTAAAGAGATTAGAAGGCATTTTATGGAATTAAAGAGGATTTTTGGGCGATTAGAGGACATTTTGACACCTCTAATCCCCTATATTGCTCCTGAATCTTTGAAATCCATCCAGGAAGCATAATCAGGGGGATTAGGCTCCATTTTGAGATTAGGGATTATTTTTGGGTTAACGACCCACTCTAATAATAACCTTTTTTCCCTAAAATATCAAGCACTTACTATTCTTATAATTATTTTCCATGGATTTAAACTCCATGTATAAATTCTGTATGTCGGAAACTAAAGCTCGGGCGACTGAATTAACAAGTTTCTTCTCCAAAGGTGACGTCGTATGTGAAGACTCGTTGTAAATTTGACTAATATTTTTATAAAGGCCGTTATAAATCTAAAGAAAAAAAAATTGTTAAAAATTGATTTAATTTTCTCATTTTACCCGGGCGATTTCTTCAGTCAGGTTTTGAATTTGGACTTCGTCTTGGGTGGAATCGTCAAACGTCGGACGAGAAATCGCCTTCGAATGGAGTTCTTCAAGTGAAGTCAATTTCAGTTTTAATCTTACCTGAAGAAATGGAATTAAATATAGAAAATATAATTTAATTTTACAATTGTATATTGGCATTCTTCGACTATCGAGCTCCATGATGGCGGCACAGCTCCAAGTTCGATGTCGTCAACACTGGAGACTAGAGCGACTCGGTCTTCCGAATTCACAAACTAAAATAAAAATTTTTCGTTTTTAAAAACAAATACCATAAGTACCCTAAACCCCAAATCAGTTCTACCAACTTAACACTTCATCCACTATAAAGCTACTAAGGATCTCTTCAGGACAGCCTGGGTGACCATATTGAAGTGATAGGGTCAACAAAATATAAAAATACACATGCAGACATTAATTAATGAATATTACCTGATCTGAATAAATATTTCGATTCTGCGACGAGTTGTTTCTCATCAAAACAAATATTTCGGTCAAACTTCTGGTAGTCATCGTGTCCTCTCAATATCAAAGTGTAAAAATTTAATGACCTTTTTATTAAATTAAAGACGCAAAATCATCGTTTTATTCTGTTCATAATTGATTTTTCATCATAGAAACTAGAAGAAATCTCCAGAAAGTCAGAAACTTCAAACAGAAATGTCATTGAAGGATAACACCAATATAACCTCTCTAGCTAAAACACTTGAGGAACCTATGACGTCACTTTTCATGAAAATCCAGGAAAATAAGAACACTTTTCATATTTATAGATTTAATTGTTGAAAACTTGTTAAAATTTGAAATTGTGCATTTTACAACCAATGTTTTGAGCTAAAAAAGAGAACAAGAATACATTTTCTATAATTTTTTAACTAATACTTATGAATACTGTTGACTATTATGGCAGCGCTAAACTAGGAGACTATTTTGTTATCCTCAAAATAAAACAGACAAGAGCCACTGCTCTATTAACTTTTAGCACCAATTCCCAATCTGGGAAGCCATTGCAGCACCTCTGCTATATTCTAAAGGCAACGGTTTAAACCGCCATATTCTATCTTTGGCAATTACTATCTGGCTAACCCAATTTGTTCAGGCAAGAACAATGGTTGGAGAAAAATTGGGTATATCTATGTAATAAATGGAGTAAAACTTGCGACGCCCTTTTTTTCTCCTAGAACCTCATTTTTCACATAATATCGTCTATGCTGCTTTTTTTTTCCATAACAATAACAAATTTTTCTCTATAAATACACCTGTACAACGCTTTGAATCTTAAAATTTGGCAAAATCTATATCATGGCCTACTTAGTGCTTAAAACTGATGTAACTACAAGGAAGAAGATTTAATTTTTATCTATAACTAGAGCGCGGATTCCTTTTTTTTTGGGCTACTCGGAAATTGATGAAACTTTGATAGTTTTCCGAATCATAGGTTATGTTTATTAACGAATAGGTTATGTTAGCAAAGTCCTATGCTGCACGTTTTGGGGGTTATTGCATGTTTTTAGGTAGATTTCTTTCAGAAATCTACCTATTGCAATGGGGGCAGTAGTCTCAGATTATTTTTAATTTTAAATTAATGAATTTTTTATCTGACTTTTTAGATTGTTTTTAAACTTTTATCCTTAAAAAAAATACATATAATGTTAAATTCAAAGTAAATAAAACGTATTTAGCAGTTTTATATACACGTATATTAACTTTGCGACATTTAAAAATAAACATTTCACGTTTTTGAACTTTTTAGTTTTTAACTGCACGAAAATCCACGCTCTAGATAACTTATGGACGATTAAGATCAATGTTGGGAGCCCAACTTTTGAGGACTTCAGGGTTGCCAGATTGGGCGACGGCAAGTTTTAAGGTAGCCCGATTTTCCGATCAACCAAACTGGCACCATTGTCCAAATCTAAAATGGCCAAAAGTGAATGTAGGAAGAAAAACAAATGGCCATAAATTGATTAAATAAGTGGGACATGAATTTTTATGAAATCAAAAGACTTTTCATGACCACTTACACCATAAACCCTCGAAATCACATAAAAATCACAGAAAAACTTATATCAGACTAGAATAGACTAGAAAAATGATATCTAATGAGGTACTTGGTGATGGTTATGCTGTTTTGAAAAGGACGACCTTGAAAGGTTTAAAAATGAGCGATTTGTGAACATTTGCCCTTTTTAAACTAGCCCATCAGCCTATAAAGAGAGATTTGACAAATTTTGAACTGCAATAATGAATTCGAAGAGTATTTTATTGCTTTTGAGAAAAAGAGCGTACCCAAACAGCTTAGACACTTGTGCTCGAAAGCAAAGGTGTTGAGAGTCGAATGATCTCGCTGCTGGGTATTTGCTTCTGCTAGGAGCCAGCGGAGGTGCCTGTCGGATCCAGTTTTTCTTTCTCGTCCAGGGAATAGTACATCGGATATTCGAAACAAAGCAAAAGTCGGAACCCACGGGGAACTTCGCCGTAGAAAGCCTGCGGAAGCGGAATCAAAGGAGACGTCGTGAATTTATAATGTCTATACTGCGAATTACTGGAAAAAAATATTAGTTTATGTCAATTATTGAATTGGATATTACTGTCTGTATTTTATATCAGCGGCATGCTCTGTGAGTGGAATGCCTGATATAAAAAGTATGATAAACGTCGTGAAAATTGGACTAGCGATCGCAACCCATTCATAACCTTCGATCACGTTTAAAGATATTATGAATATTCCAATCCAGAGGACGATCTCTCCGAAGTAATTTGGATGACGTGACAAACTCCAGAGGCCTGAAAAACAAAAGGAAAGTTTTTTTATTTTATAGCTAGAATGGGTAATTTATACCAAATTGGACTACCTAACACAGTGCAGTGTTGCCAAAATAAGCAATTTATAGAAAAAAGGGTTCCTCTAAACTGTCCAGAGACTAATTGGACTACATTTACACTGCCCAGTGATGCCAGTTTGAACCATTTCAACCAAATTGGACATCACAAAATGCGGCGCTGCCAAAATAGGCAATTTATTGTAAAAAGGGCTCCTCTAAAAGTCCAGAGTTACCAGATTTGACAAATCGGACTACTTTCACAATGCCCAGTGTTGCCAGTTTGAACGATTTATATCAAATTGGACTACATCACATAAATGCAGTGTTGCCAAAGCAATTCAAGGCAAAAAGGGCTCCTCTAAACTGTCCAGAGGCAAATCGGACTACATTTACGCTGTCCAGTGTTGCCAGTTTGAACGATTTATGAAAATTGGACCATATCACAAAATGCAGTGTTGCCAAAATGAGCAATTTATAGAAAAAAGGGCTCCTCTTAACTGTCCAGAGGCAAATCGGACTACATTTACGCTGTCCAGTGTTGCCAGTTTGAACGATTTATATCAAAGTGGACTACATCACAAAATGCAGTGTTGCCAAAATAAGCAATTTATAGAAAAAAAGGGCTCCTTTAAACTGTCCAGAGGCAAATCGGACTACATTTACACTGTACAGTGTTGCCAGTTTGAACCATTTCTACCAAAATGGACTACCTAAAACACAGCGGTGTTGCCAAAATAAGCAATTAATGTCAAAAAGGGCTAAATTCTAAAATGTCCAGACGCAAATCGGACTACATTTACACTGTCCAGTGTTGCCAGTTTGTTACTATTTATAAAATTTGGACGACATCACAAAATGCAGTGTTGCCAAAATAAGCAATTCATGGCAAAAAGAGCTCCTCTTAACTGTCCAGAGGCAAATCGGACTAAATTTACACTGTCCAGTATTGCCAATTTGAACGATTTATATCAAAGTGGACTTCATCACATAATACATTGTTGCCAAAATAAGCAATTTAGAACAAAAAGGGCTCCTGTAAAATGTCCAGTTACCAGATCCTTACCATCATTGCAAAATTTCCCTTTGTTGACAGGGTCAGCATGAAAAGCGAACTTCTGCAGGTCGGCGTATGTTTCAATGAGTAGTCCGACGAAAAACGTGATTGTACCGGCGGAATCAAGCGGAAGCATCGTTTTCGGAGCACCTCGGGCGATCGAATTGTGAGGAGCGTTGATAAAGATGACCGGGAGGCTGACGACGTAGACCCAGATCGCTTGAAAAGTCCAGAAAACGGCGAAACGTATGATGTTGCTTCTTCGACTTTCAAATCTGGCATCCCGGCCAATCTGCACAATCCTGTAGACGAGATAACCGGACAGCCGAACACCCCAGAGGCAAACCATTGCGGTCACAAGCAACTGCCGGTTGTCAAAAGGCTAAAAGGATACATGATCAAAAAAATTTTGACAGCAAAACTTACAGGCTTGAAATGCTGCTGTCCCAGAAAGAATGTCGTCAACGCCACTATGATGAAATTCGCTCCTCCAGCAAAGTCGGTCAGCTTGTCCATCTTGAAGACCGAAGCGATCGTAAAGAAGATCACCTGCATCGTCACCACCACAATGCCGCTGATCGCCAAATGCGAATCGTCCAAAATTTTGACGACCATTTTCGTGCGTTTAAAGAAAATTAGAGGAAATACTCATTTCGTATGGGATGAGCGCCAACATATCAGAAATTAAGTTAAAAAAAGACATAACGCCACATTGGCTAACTCAAGATATTTTAAAGAACTCATTACTGCAGATCAATTAAAATTTAGTGATATCTGATAAGTGAAAACTCAAGAATCTAATCGTTATCAATGACAGTTTAGCCAACTAACTAAATTTCCCTTTTTTGCAACGTGACCTTGAGGCTTGACCTCAACTTCTGTCTGCATCAAAACAAAGCAACGTTATGGAAATAGCAGAAAGTTTGGATGGAAATCTGTGGTGAAAACACTCAAGAAGCTAATTGTTGTCAATGACAGTGTAGCCAACTAGCAAAAGTTTCCTTTTTAGCCACGTGACCTTGAAGCTTAGACCTTCAAAGCCGCTGCTGTCTCATCAAAACTAAGAAAAGTTATGGAAATAGCAGAAATTTTGGCTAAAAATAGCGAATTTAGTGATATCAAACGAGTGAAAACTCAAGAAGCTAATCGTTATCAATGACAGTCTAGCCAGCTACCAAAATTTCCCTTTTTTTTCCCCACGTGACCTTGAGGCTTAGACCTTCAAAGCAGCTGCTGTCTCATCAAAACAAAGCAACGTTATGGAAATAGCAGAAAGTTTGGCTGAAAATAGCGGGATTGGACGTTCGCCGTCGCCGTCATCGGCCTCGGGCGACGAAGAATTTTCCGACTCCTCCGCCAACCTTTCCTCCGCCTTCATAAACGCTCACAATTACATCACGCTCAAGGAAGTAAGTCAGCACTTTCCAAGTTGACATCTGAAACCTCGAAGAGGAGGACTCAGCGAAATATATGATACGCCCTCAAAATCTTAAGACCGTAATCTTATCTTATCGGGTTTCAAACCTGGAATCGAACAGGAAAATGGCGAAATCCAGTCAAGAAACTCCTGTGATAAACGCGTTTAATTATATTACGTCCAAAGAAGTGAGTGCCAATAGGATAGATGAAATGCTGGTACTGCTAGACGTTGCCAGCAATATCAACTCAAGCAGTAACAGCATAAAGATATGGTGTCCAATTAAATGGCGATGCTGCTGCGCCACCGCCCACCAGGGTATGCGCATTGTTCTAACAAATCCATTGCCAGGTGACTGTTGCTAGGCAACAACTGATGCCAGGTATCTGTTGCTAGGCAACAACCTGTGCTAGGTGACTGTTGCTAGGCAACAACTGATGCCAGGTTTCTGTTGCTAGGTGACTGTTGCTAGGCACCAACTGATGCCAGAGCTGATGTAGCCACCCTGTGTTAAAGTGCTTATTCTGCTGTAAAAGCACATCTATGGTGTCTGCTGATTATCCGTCCCAATAGAATAAACATGGCCCTGTTTTGTTGCTGTAGTAGACTGCTGAAGTAACAGCAGATGCCATTCTGTACATTAAGCCGAACCACACATTTTTTCTCCACAGGGATGTCAGCATGCGTTTACCCCTGAAGAGCTCACCGAAGCCCTCGAAAGATGTAAGGAGCTCGTCATCGCATCCGAAGAATGTTCCGACGAGCGGAAATGGCTCGTGCGAAGGTTGGTCGAGCTGCGACATCGCCTCGCCCAGGCCAAAGAGAAAGAAATAGTCTCAAGCCAGATCGAAGAAGAAGACTCTCAAGTCCGCCTTGGTCACAATTTCGTCGTCAATTACCAACCAGCTTCCGCAACCACATTATACTGCGACCACTGCTGCGGAACCATCTGGAACGTCGTCTCCTCTTATTACCGCTGCATTGGTAAACCAAAACTATTCTCATCTCCTTACTATTCAAAATTTAGATTGTTCTTTCAGAATACACCTTAAATGCATCAATGATATCAACCGAGTTTGCCCTTTACTTATAATCTCAGAAAAAGGGAATTACATAACTCAGATATGCCCAGAAGTTGGGCTCGACCAGCAGGATTATTCTTGCTTTGAATGCGAAGCTCCTATCAATTTCTGTAAGCCTATTTTTATAAATTGTGTCTTTTATAAATTTTTGTAGTAAGGGGACATAGTGAAGCAAGAAAATGTGATTATAATGGACGTTATTACTGCAAATCATGCCATTGGAATGCTGTAAGTGTGATACCTGCCAGAGTCATCCATAACTGGGATTTCGAGCCGAAGCCAGTCTCGCAAGCATCGTATCAGCTCATCAAAATGACGAAAGCTCGCCCATTGATCAGTCTAGATACTATTTTATACGGCCTTGTTGAAGAACTCAATGAAATCAAGGTATATCTTTGATTTTGGTTTTTTATTTATCGATTTTGTAGAAAATGCGAGAGGAATTAGCGAGGATGAAATTGTATATTTCGACATGTCGGGCGTCTCTTGAAACCGGGCTGGTCAAACAGGAATTGGAATGGAGAAGACATTTAGTCCATAATACGGATATATTCAGCCTGGATGACTTGATCGATTTAAACAATGGCCAATTACTACCCAAAATCCAGCATGTCCACACCAAACTTAGGAATCACATAAAGCATGATTGCGAGGTAAAAATCTGAATTTCTTTGCATCAAGAATGAATTATCGTTGATTTTTTTAGGTCTGCAAATGGCGTGGGTTCTTCTGCGAATATTGTAAAAGCAAGGAAGTCATTTTTCCTTTCGACAGCAGCGTTTATATTTGCCCAAAATGCGATTATGTTCAGCACAAGCATTGTTGGATGGTGAAAAAAATGTGTCCGAAATGTTCAAGAAAAGAAAAGACTGATGGTGGACTCGCTTAAATTTATAAATTCAAATTGAATATATTTTTTCCATTTATTTTAATGAAAAAATTTTTTTCTTTATTCCTTTCCCGTTCCATGTAATTGACTTAATAATTGAATTACAATGTAATTGAATTACATGTAATTTTCAATTACAAATTACAACAAATCGAAAAATATTTATTTTCACTAAATTTTCAAGAAAAATGAAAAACGATCCTTTAGAATTCATTTTCAAAGTAAGACATCCTAGATGGCATAATAATCCTAAAAAGACACTCTAGAATCCTTCATCATTGAAAAAAGACCCTCTAGAATTCATTTTCAGAGTAAAAGGCATACTAGGTGCCATTATAATCCTAAAATGACACTCTAGGTTTATTTATGAACGATAAATGACCCTCTAGAATCCTTCATCATCGAAAAACGACACTCTAGACTTCATCATCACAGAAAAAGATACTCTAGAGAGTCTAGAGTCCTTTATCATTAAAACACATTTTTGTTGCCGGCCATTACATTTTTGTAATCGAATTACTTGAATATAATTGAATTACTTGAATGTAATTGAATTACTTGAATGTAATTGAATTACTTGAATGTAATTGAATTACTTGAATGTAATTGAATTACTTGAATGTAATTGAATTACTTGAATGTAATTGAATTACTTGAATGTAATTGAATTACTTGAATGTAATTGAATTACTTGTAATTTGTAATCAGAGTAGGGCAAAATGTAATTGAATTACAAATTACTTTGAAGTAATTGAATTACTTTGTAATTTCAATTACTTTGTAATTTCAATTACAATGTAATTGGATTACAAATTACAAGTAACTCAATTACATTCAAGTAATTCAATTACATTCAAGTAATTCAATTACATTCAAGTAATTCAATTACATTCAAGTAATTCAATTACATTCAAGTAATTCAATTACATTCAAGTAATTCAATTACATTCAAGTAATTCAATTACATTCAAGTAATTCAATTACATTCAAGTAATTCAATTACATTCAAGTAATTCAATTACATTCAAGTAATTCAATTACATTCAAGTAATTCAATTACATTCAAGTAATTCAATTACATTCAAGTAATTCAATTACATTCAAGTAATTCAATTACATTCAAGTAATTCAATTACATTCAAGTAATTCAATTACATTCAAGTAATTCAATTACATTCAAGTAATTCATTACATTCAAGTATTCAATTACATTCAAGTAATTCAATTACATTCAAGTAATTCAATTACATTCAAGTAATTCAATTACATTCAAGTAATTCAATTACATTCAAGTAATTCAATTAATTCAAGTAATTCAATTACATTCAAGTAATTCATTACATTCAAGTAATTCAATTACATCAAGTAATTCAATACATTCAATAATTCAATTACATTCAAGTAATTCAATTACATTCAAGTAATTCAATTACATTCAAGTAATTCAATTACATTCAAGTAATTCGATTACAAAAATGTTATGGCCGGCAACAAAAATATGTTTTTTTTTTTTGTTTTTTTTTTTTTTTTTATGATAAAGGACTTTAGACTCTCTAGAGTATCTTTTTCTGTGACGATGAAGTCTAGAGTGTCGTTTTTCGATGATGAAGGATTCTAGAGGATCATTTATCGTTCATAAATAAACCTAGAGTGTCATTTTAGGATTATAATGGCACCTGGTATGCCTTTTACTTTGAAAATGAATTCTAGAGGGTCTTTTTTCAATGATGAAGGATTCTAGAGTGCCATCTAGGATGTCTTTTATTTTGAAAATGAATTCTAAAGGATCGTTTTTCATTTTTCTTGAAAATTTAGTGAAAATAGATATTTTTCGATTTGTTGTAATTTGTAATTGAAAATGTAATCTAATTACAAATTACATTGTAATCGAATTACAATATAAATCAATTACTTACTATAAAAAGTAATTCGAATTACAATGTAATTCAATTACTTACTATAAAAAGTAATTAGAATTACAATGTAATTCAATTACTTACTATAAAAAGTAATTAGAATTACAATGTAATTCAATTACTTACTATAAAAAGTAATTACGAATTACAATGTAATTCAATTACTTACTATAAAAAGTAATTAGAATTACAATGTAATTCAATTACTTACTATAAAAAGTAATTAGAATTACAATGTAATTCAATTACTTACTATAAAAATTAATTCGAATTACAATGTAATTCAATTACTTACTATAAAAAGTAATTCGAATTACAATGTAATTCAATTACTTAATATAAAAAGTAATTCGAATTACAATGTAATTCAATTACTTACTATAAAAAGTAATTCGAATTACAATGTAATTCAATTACTTACTATAAAAAGTAATTCGATTACATTGTAATTCAATTACTTACTATAGAAGTAATTCAATTACAATGTAATTCAATTACGCACTACTCTGTAATCCAATTACGCCCTACTCTGTAATCCAATTACATTGTAATTGAAATTACAAAGTAATTAAATTACCTACGTCAAAGTAATTTTTAATTCAATTACATTTTGCCCTTCTCTGGCATGGGGTACGAGATTTGGATTTGTCAGTCAAGATTGTGGAAATGATATTTAATTCGTTTATAAGTTTACAAATAAATTAAAAAATAATGAAACACAGCAATAAAGCAGTTTACAAAAATATAATGCGTTTATAGTGAATAGTCAATATTAGAGTCCAGCCTGCTCGAATTTTTTCAATTGATTTCCCAACTTTTCACATTTCACTTTTCTGATGTGACTTAACTTCCGTTTTTCCGTATAGTCATTGATGAACTCTTCAACATCGACACGTTTTTGAAGAAACTCTTCTGCGACACGTTCGCTTTCTTCGTCGATATGGATGACCGATTTCTGAAGCGACTCGCGGATGTTGTTCGGACTGTAGGTTTCAGCGAGTTTCGCGTATGCGACACTTGAGGACTCGACGTTTTCGAAAAGATTGCGAATCAAATCTTGGCGGACGTTGAGCTCTTTCGAAAGCGATCCGATGGCCTTCTCGCATTCCAAGTTGAGCTCGGCCAATCGTCTGTTTTCTGCAAGGAGTTCCGCCTTTTGGTTTTCCAGGCTCACGACGTACGAAGAAGTAGTCACCATCGCATCGATCATTTCAGCGTCATCGCGCACTCGCTCCAAATCTGCGACCGTCCAAGTTTCAAGGACAGGAAGAGGAACTCCATTTTTGATCGCGTCATCACTTATTGGAGAATCGACTTCCTCAACTTCAACTTTTGAATCAGGACTCTCCTCTGATTCATCCTGAGTACCTTTAGAACCCATTTCATCAGACATTATCCAAAATTAAACCCATAACCTATAAAAAATTACATAATTAAACAAAATAATCAACGAAAAGTTTACAAATAAATCATAACTTACTTAAATCGAGTACATAGGAACAAAAAAAAAACATTTTCACAAAGAATTAACCTTCCTCCTCTGTTATTGTTATTATAAGCTTATCACTCTTATCAGTTATCACCACATTGAAAATGTCGAAAATGAGATGTTTTATGAACTTAGTTGTACGTGGGAGCTATCTTTATGTGAATAAAACTCCTCAAAATGTTTGTGCAAGTTTTCCACAAGTGAGTATCGTGCCAGTCAGGAATTATGCGAAAGGAAAAGATAAAAAGAAAGAAGAAAAAGGTTTGTTTTGAATGTATTATCGTCTTTTCTTTTCTAAGAAAGGAGTTTTTAGGTAGAGGGATTAAAAAGAAAGTCGAAATCAACGAAAGTCTTCTTTTGGAGAATATCGACTATGAAAAAATGAAATTAGAGATGGACATGAATGTTAAAAAACTTCAGGAAAACTTTAACAAATATTTGTCTTTGAGGACGTCAGCAGGCAAGTATTAAACCAATAGGATGGCTCGTTTGAACGTGACGCTTTAACTAGACTGTGAATTCACAATTTAACTGGACCGGGAATTCACGATTTAACTGGTCTGCGAATTCGCAATTTAACTGGACCGGGAATTCACACTTTAACTGGACCGAGAATTCACCATTTAACTGGCCGAAAATTCACAATTTAACTGGACCAGGAATTCACAATTTAACTGGAATGTGAATTCGCAATTTAACTGAACTGCGAATTCGCGATTTAACTGCACTGTGAATTCACGATTTAACTGAACTGTGAATTCACGATTTAACTGCACTGTGAATACACGATTTAACTGAACTGTGAATTCACAATTTAACTGAACTGTGAATTCACGATTTAACTGAACTATGAATTCACAATTTAACTGAACTGTGAATTCACAATTTAACTGAACTGTGAATTCGCACTTTAACTGAACTGTGAATTCACAATTTAACTGAACTGTGAATTCGCAATATAACTGGATTGTGAATTCAAAATTTAACTGGACAGTGAATTCCTTATCTGACTGGACGGCAAATTCACAATTTAACTGGCCTGTGAATTCACAATTTAATTTAACTGTGAATTAGCAATTTAACTGGAATGTGAATTCGCAATTTAACTGAACTGCGAATTCGCGATTTAACTGCACTGTGAATTCACGATTTAACTGAACTGTGAATTCACGATTTAACTGCACTGTGAATACACGATTTAACTGAACTGTGAATTCACAATTTAACTGAACTGTGAATTCACGATTTAACTGAACTATGAATTCACAATTTAACTGGACTGTGAATTCACAATTTAACTGAACTGTGAATTCGCACTTTAACTGAACTGTGAATTCACAATTTAACTGAACTGTGAATTCGCACTTTAACTGAACTGTGAATTCACAATTTAACTGAACTGTGAATTCGCACTTTAACTGAACTGTGAATTCGCAATATAACTGGATTGTGAATTCAAAATTTAACTGGACAGTGAATTCCTTATCTGACTGGACGGCAAATTCACAATTTAACTGGCCTGTGAATTCACAATTTAATTTAACTGTGAATTAGCAATTTAACTGGACCGTGAATTCCTTATCTGACTGGACTGCAAATTCACAATTTAACTGGCCTGTGAATTCGCAATTTAATTTAACTGTGAATTCGCAATTTAACTGGACCCTGAATATACATTTAACTGGACCGTGAATTCCTTATCTGACTGGACTGCAAATTCACAATTTAACTGGCCTGTGAATTCACAATTTAACTGAACTGTGAATTCGCAATTTAACTAGATTGTGAATTCACAATTTAACTGGATTGTGAATTAACAATTTAACTAGACCGTGAATTTCTTATCTGACTGGACTGCAAATTCACAATTTAACTGGCCTGTGAATTCACAATTTAATTGAACTATGAATTCGCAATTTAACTTGGCTGTGATGTAAATTCGTGATTTAAGTGGGCCGTGAATTCGCAATTTAACTGGGCTGTAAATTAACAATTTAACTGGCCTGTGAATTCACAATTTAACGTGATTGTGAATTCAAAATTTATCTGGACCGTGAATTCACTACTTAACTGGAATGAGAATTTGCAATTTAACTGTACGGTGGATTCACTATCTAACTGTACTGAGAATTCACAGAATAAATAGGTACAAATACCTGCTGTATCAACAAATTTATGTCCACCACCTATTTATTTATTTTATGAAATGAAACTTTAGGTGCGATTGAAAACATGATTGTGGTGTACGAAGGTAAAAAGTATCCGTTGATCGAAGTAGCTCAGATCATCCGAAATAATCCGAAAACGATAATCCTCAACATGTCGTCGTTTCCTCAAGTCATACCTGCAGTTTTGAAATCGATCGAGCAGTCTGGAATGAATCTGAACCCTCAGCAGGACGGGACTACTCTTTTCTTCCCAGTTCCTGTGTAAAATATTTGCTTTTAATGTTTTTTTCCACTTTAACTTTTAATTTTAGAGTGACCAAAGAATATCGCGAAACTTTGGCGAAAAATGCGAAAGCTCATTATGTCAAATGTCGCGACGGTATTAAAGAAACTCATATGAAATATGTCAAAACGCTTAAAAATAAAGAAAAGACTGGTTTGTCGCAAGATGTCGCTCGGGAACTTTCAGATCAAGTATGGCAATTTTTTGTGTTGATTGTTTAATTGAGTTTGTTTTTAGATTAAACACCTTGCTGATGCATATTTGATCCAAGCTGAAGATCTTCTTCAGAAGAAACAACAAGAATTACTTGGAAATTGAATGTAAAGAGTAAAATTGTAGTTTGCATTATATTTTTTAAACTATTATGTTGCTTGATTTTTAACCTCGGATGGGTCTTTGTTGTCGGTAGCATAGACTAAACACGTCTATGGTGGTAGTTAGAAGGGGAATATAGGATTGGTTAGCGGATAGGAGAAATTATGGTTCCCGCCCCTTCTATTATACCACTCCCCAATTAACAGTACCCTTCATGCTTTGCTTTACCACCATCTGCAGTACCTAATCTTTGAACTTTGAGCGGGAACATGGAAAAACACCGCCATTCGATTTGCGCGCCCCCACCGGCCAGTTTTGGAAACTTCAAACCAAAGCACAAAAAAAAAATGGAAAAGTGACCAAACTTTTTTTGCGTTTTTCTTCAAACCCGCGAGTGCGAACAAGTTAAAAACCCCTACTTGAATACCAAAAAAGGAACCTCAATAAATTAATTAATTTAAATTAAATACCAGATTTGTTTTTTGTTTTATATTCTCTCATTAACTTTATTTATCAATTTTTTTTTAAATTTATGGTTTAAAGAATTCCTTTAGAGTTGATGATGTGAACGGAACGAAGAATTGAGAGGATTTTTATTTTGTTTTCATGTTTTATAATGCGGGGGATGTAAACAAAAAGTGTAAACTCGAAAGTTAACCAGATTCAAACAATGGATCCGATGTTTTTGTCCTATTCGCCCGTCAACGGGGTTCCTCAGGAATCAAAGCTCGCAACCTATATGGTAATTTGATACATTCTTAATTTGTTGCATGTTTTCATTTTCGGGGATGTAAAACAGGTGTCATATGACGCACCTGTTCCATCTTTGGAACGATCGTTTTCAGCCATTCTCAGAAATCGGTCGAATTTGATGCTCTGGAAGGCAAAAACTATCATGTAGACCATTTTGTAGACATTTTGCACAAGCAGTATGTTAGGTATTTTTCAATTTCAGCGTACCCCAGGAGGCCTTCTCAAGGCAAAGGCTGTAGGTGTATGCCTTCACATATTTGATGCCTTTTGCAAACGCTACAGCAATCTATGATAAAGCTTTAAGTGGCTGGAACCTCTTGCGACAGCGGCAACCCTTGCGCCACGTTGCCTCTGCAAAGTGGTTGCCTAGATGTATCCGCCATGCCACATCTCTAGTCAATGGCCTAACCATAAGCATTGGCCAAGAATGTGCTCCATATGCTCAATCGGTATTCCTATTGCACTGCCCACACAGTGGTACTAGCCAACCAAACAACGATTTCCAATTTCCAGCATAGGTAGAAGGACAAACCCTTCAAGCCTTTAGAGGTCCACTTCTAGTGCACCTTGACAGTGCAAAATCCACTTTTTTTCCATTTACGGCATATGATTTTTAATCGCATAATTCGGTCCGTCTTTTGATACACAAAACAAACAGCCGCTTTTCCCCCCCAGTATTCCTCTTCTGACTCTGAGCACAACATTATAGCCATGCATGTTCTGATCAATCAGACTAGATGTGTAAAACACTTAATACCTTTTAATACTACAGGTAGCTATTTTATTATTGGGCGAGGGTCTTTTTTATGCGTCACTCATCTATGTGATATTTGGCCACGATCACGACAAAAGCGCAAACAAGACACCAACATTTTACCTCTTGCCCTACGAAACAAAGAGACACAAAATGTATTACATAACACAACACAATATTTAGTTGCATCCAACCGCTATTCAACAGTGGAATGCTTTCC
This sequence comes from Orius laevigatus, assembly GCA_018703685.1. Lineage (NCBI taxonomy): Eukaryota > Metazoa > Arthropoda > Insecta > Hemiptera > Anthocoridae > Orius > Orius laevigatus. The sequence continues at coordinate 86,541 of JAGWEN010000470.1, forward strand.
AAACAGAAAGTTTTAGAATGTATCAAAATAAACAACGCGCCTCAATGCAACATGCTGCAATGCGTGACCCTCTACCATTTTCGGCATGCAGGTGCACCCTACGAACATTATTTGAAATTTAACTTTTACGTTGTTTATCTCGAAGTTCTATCAGAAAAGACAGACACACAGAGATGCGAGCATTCGACAGACCCCTTTAGGTCGTGCGTCACTGGACTAAAAACCCTATCTAGATCTTAAACGCTCCACCGCATCCACCTAGCCATCTAGGTCAGCACTCTACACACACAGGAACAACAACATCGAAGTAGAACTCATGGATATCCTATTTATACGCCACTACATATTTTCTTCGAAACACAATGTTTTTCGTCCACATAATTTTCCATAACATTTCTCCAAGGCTCTCCTCTCCTTGCACTGTTAAAAATAATTCAAATCAATCAGAGCGTGTAACAACAAATCGCGAATGAAAAATCTGATAAAATTACACTATTTATTGAAATTGCGCCAATCAAGATAGCAGCTGTGTGCACAGCTCCGGATTTGTTCTACAAAACTATCCCGCCCTACATGCTTGTCACATTGGTGGTGCGCGTGCCTAATGCGGTGTAAAACCCACACAAATACCTGGCACAACTGCGGTCCATGTGAGCTAACAACACGGTGAGCGCTGTACTAAGAATTAACACCACCCCCACAGAACAAGCCCGCCAACTGGTTTTAATACCCAAGGCCTCACATGCGCGTAACCTAAGTGCTCTGCGAGTGGTAAATTCATGGGCGCAACCTGGCTCTGCTCTAAAGCACACAGGTGATGACCACCATGGAGACCACTGGTGTACCCTAAGTCACTACAGTACTACAGTCACTGGCCACTGGTGCTTACCATACAAGGTCCTGTGTGTACTACGGACCACTGGTCCGTACACTAAAGCGTCCTGCGTCGTAAACCTAAAGTCCCTGATGTACCCCAACCCGGGCCACTGCGGTGGATCGTAAACCTATACTTTTTCCTAGGGTAATACCAGCGGGCTCACTGCGGTGTATCACAAAGGGTTCCCTAGCGGGGTACCCAAAGGCCAAGGGCGTAACCCAGAGCGGCCACTGTGCGTACCTCAGCGATCCTGGTCGCTAACCAATCCCGTGGCCCCAACCTCCTGTGGTGCGATGCATAAAAAGGCGCAGTGCTAGTACGCACCTGCGGCCTCCTTGGTGTAAGCCTAAGTTACTCTGGTACACCCCTAATTCTGACCACTCTTCGGCTAGTGCCAATGCACGCGCCCACCGGTAGTGCTAAACAAGTCAAGTTACACCAAGTGGGCCACCTCTCCTTGGCTGTATACTGTCAAAAGTTCTACTGCTGTACCAAAAATCGCCCACCACCAGGTTGTTAGCCTAAGGTCCCTGGGTGGTACCCCAACGTGTCCGCCTCGGAATGTACCTAACGCTATCCCACTTGGTGCAACCCAACGCGTCCACTTGGTGTAACCACTAGAAAGATTGCCTGGCTCGTGTTCACCACTGCCTGCCACCATGTGATGCCCACAATGTGGCCCAATTGTCGTCCTCACAAACCGGTGCCCCACGGTGTACCACCAGGTCCTAGCGGCTGTCACACGGGCACAAATGTGGACTCTACCCAATACACGGTTCCTGGTGTACGCCAACTGAGGCCACATTGTGTACACAACAACCCCCAACGTTGGATCCTCCGGCAGGATAACCCACACGGACCTCCTGGCTGTCAACAACGCTCCATTAGATGTATAATCCCAAAACCCGGCGTCCATGGTAAAGTAACCCCACGACTCAGGACACCTGTGGTATTGCGTTAAGTGCCGAAGGTGGTAACCACATGGGACACCCTGATTGCGACGGGTCTAAGCTTCCCATAGTGCGTCACCAAAGGGGCCAGACATGTGGTTTCAACCCCTAGAGGTCCTGGTGTACCAACAGGGAACCCAATGGTTATACACCAATCGGAGCATCACTGTTGCTGAAATAGGCGAGGTCTTTATCACCAATCGATCCAATCTGCGGTGTAGAAAACCTAAGAGATCCCTGGTGCTACCTGACGTCCTGCCTTGTACCAAACGGCCCCAACATCGGCGTCGTGTAACATCAGACACTGGTGAACGTGTCTCAAACCAGGCGGTGTGTAGCCAATGTGTCCACACTGGGTGTATACCTGATGCGGCTCCTGGTGTACACACCTCCAAGGTATCCTGGGTTTACCATTTTTGGGTCACCTGTGCCCCTCTGCGCGCTCACCCCAGGCCAATGTTTTACCACCAGCACAACCATGATACTCTCGTGAACATTAGTTCGTTCCATATTATCTGTCTTTCCTTACCAGGTTCCCCCGGTCAACAGAAATTCCATATCCGCGAGACTTTCACCATCGCTTAAACAAACGTCCGCTGTATTACTCGACCATCACGCACTTCGCAACGGTGACATCACCATGTTACACTTACAGCACACCTTTCCACGGCCAACTCCCGCACCCTCAGTCAGGAACTACCCGCAGGGACGACCTATTATATATCGGTGTCCCCCCACCTAACTCACTTCCCTACATTGATCCTCAACGCCTTCGCCGAAACCCTACACCCCTTTGGG
>JAGWEN010000471.1:0-88821 GCA_018703685.1 Orius laevigatus
GTCCAGCCGTTCAGGAGATATCGTTGTTCAAAAATGACCCCTCCTTTTTTTTTAACTGTAAAAAGAGTTTTTTTAATCATCGATATCTCCTGAACGGCTGGACCGATTTTGCCTTTTGAAAGCTCATTAGATGCAGAATTTAATAATCTTTCTTTTTTTACTTAGTGGTTAAGTCGCTAAAATGCGTTGTTTTTACGCCAGAGATCATAAACTAAAAAATTGCCAAATTTGGGCCGTTTTTTTTCAAAATGGCGGACGAAGCACACGAGGGGGGTTGCAATTTGGGGCCTAATTCACCTAAAAGCCCTCAAGTTATAGTTCCTGAAAATTTCTGTTGCACATTTTCAATGGTGTATAATTAATTATCCTGACGTAGCTAAGTCATAGCGTGTCTGTCATACAGTGGAACATCTTGAATAGCCTTGAATAGTTGTTTGAACCTTGAATAGTCTGGATTTGACTCCTCAAAATAATGAAAAAAAGAGTCTTTTTCTCGTTATTAACTGACGAACCTTCTGTTACAGTTATTTATTGAGCTTGACTGATCTTGATCAGTTTATCGTTACTCTCTAACGGTTACTTTCGTCTTGAGTACCTCTCTATACCTATTTTTGGTTTAAAATATCCATGTTCCAGATACACTCGAAGAACCTGAAATTTGGAATTTACGAAGATTACGGCAATTACACCTGTGCGGGTTATCCCGGTGTGTTAGGCTATATGGAAAAAGACGCCTTGACCTTTGCCTCGTGGGATGTCGATTATGTCAAACTCGACGGATGCTACTCCCACCCTCGTGATATGGATATTGGTAACTAGAACAATTTTTTTTAAATACCTATCCAATAAGTGGAAGTTCCGTCTGGGTGAGCTTCAGACAAGTACGATTTTTTTTGCAAAATCTTTCATCGTTGTTCCTGTTATTCAGTTACGACACCAAGGTGAACTACATTTTGAAAATCCCCACGCACTGGTTTGGTTAAATAATTATAATTAAATGAATAAAATTGTTTAAATATGAACATAATACCTACTCATTGTTTGTGCATAACTATAGCTTTCGTTCCTTGAATAATTTTTCTTGGTTTTTATAAAAATATTTGAAATTTGAATGAAATTTTTTTTCATTTTTTTTTCAATTTACCCCCACCCCTTCCTATTAATCGTTAATTGATTTGGTGAGTTGTTTTTATAAGGTAATTACATTCTCTACAATTTTTACTAAATAAACTTTTTGATTAGATGACGTCTTCCCTCCTTCAGAAGTCAAAATTGAAAACCCCGTTTTTTTGTCACCTCGTAGCTCAGAAACGTTTGGTCCTACAAAAAACTATATTAGTTAAAAATTGTAGAAAATTTAATTAGCTTTAATTTTGCCCTTAAAATGTTTTCGCCTAAGACCTACTGTTTTCAAGATATTGGCGAAAAAACCAAAAAACACCTTTAAATCTGCGTAGATTGACTGGACGTTCACGTTCTAATGCAGGCCCTTTCTCCTTTCTGGTGAAAATCGTTTAAAAACTTTTTCGTTCCTATAAATCAATTATTGAGTTGTGCTTCTTTCTCTTCTCCCGCATGGGAATCCAAGTCATATAATAGGAAGAAATCCTATGAAGATGAAAAATAGATTTTTTCAATCAAATGGCAAAATAATGAAGGAAATTATATAAGGTTATGGAGGGATAGCATTATTTAGGTTGCAATTAAAAAGGCTAAATGGCTCTTAAGACCTGTAAAATAGGATGAAATGAGAGTTTCTCCGATTTGATATACCGTTTGTGATTTCTGAACGGAGCCGGAACTAAAATCGAGAAATCGTCGAAAATCCGAATTCATCCTCCTTTTTCTCCACTTTTCGTGTATGATGAACTAAATAATCTCACGACTCATGAGCCCTAATGATCGCTATACTCGTAAAATTGTTGAGGATACCGCTTTGAATTATTGTAGCCTGGAAATTTATGGGTCTCCAGGAAAATTTTCAGATACTTTTTGATTTTAGATAAATCAGAACTTTTTTGCTCTTTTGAGGGTCTTTTATAACTAAAAAGAAACCTACTCGCCATATTTCGGGGTCCAAGGATGCCCTGGGGTCAGTTATGACAAAAAAAAAAAAAAAAAACCTGAAAAAGTAATTTTTCTCCAAATATGATAGTTTTTTCGGCCAAAAAAATTTTTTTTTTTATCTGCCCCAAAATGTGTTTTCCACCATTTTTTGATGTGAGAAAAACGATTCTGAAGTCAGTTTTTGGGTGAAAAAATTAAAAAAATTAATTTGCCTTCAAAGCCCAGGCAATATGAAGCCAATTTTGTAAAAAAAAAATTTTTTTAAATCTCCACGCTCACGTCGCCATCTCTTGGGAGAGGATGGAACTTCCCATAAGCGAATAAGCACTGAATGAAATATCTTCTTTTAGGTTATCCTGAATTCGGATATTATTTAAATAGAACTGGAAGGCCCATGGTTTATTCTTGCAGTTGGCCTGTTTATCAAATATACGCAGGAATCCAGGTAATATGTAATTTTTTAAGTGTAATGAACTGAATATTTGCTTAAAATACAGTTTTAAATTAAAATTTTAATTATTTGAGTCGAAATAAACAGTCATTACATAAGTTAGACTTAATTTTAATTATAATTTATTAATTTTATCTTCTTTTAGCCTAATTTTTCATCAATTATTGACAACTGTAATCTATGGAGGAATTTCGACGATATTCAAGATTCTTGGTCAAGCCTTGAAAGCATAATTGATTACTATGGAAACAACCAAGACAATATTGTTCCAAACGCAGGGCCAGGACACTGGAATGACCCAGACATGGTTTGAAATTAAGAGTGAAAGCTGTTTAAAATTTTAATTTTAGTTGATTATCGGTAACTTTGGCCTAAGCTACGAACAAAGTAAAACTCAAATGGCGATTTGGGCGATTCTTGCCGCTCCGTTGCTCATGTCTGTCGATCTACGTTCGATAAGGCCGGAATACAAAGCGATTTTGCAAAACCGAAAAATAATCGCCGTCGACCAAGATCCATTGGGCATCCAAGGACGTAGAATTTACAAAGTAAACTTTTCATTATTTTCACCTACATTTTAGCACAAAGGGATTGAAATATGGGCGAGGCCTATAAGTCCACTTTATCAAAATTACTTCTCGTACGCCATCGCATTTTTAAATCGAAGGACAGATGGAACTCCTTCAGATGTCGCTGTTACGCTTCAAGAAATGGGACTTATTGCTCCCGGAGGTTATAGAATAGAGGTTAGTTCTCTGCAAATTGTTTAAATGTTATTATTTTCGTTTAATTTCAGGATTTATACGAAGATGTAGACTATGGTGTTTTAACGCCACAGACAAAAATTAAAGTTAAAGTTAATCCTTCAGGTATATGCCTTATTGTATAAAAATATAATTTTTTTTATTAATTTTTTTTTCAGGTGTCGTTATTCTGCGAGCAAATGTCCAACCATCATACAGTCAGACAACACAATATGACCCTTTTCGAGTTTTCTCTCCCATCGATCGCAACAGCTACACAAAAAAATAGTTTTTTCTTATAAAGCAAATATATCTTCATTTTTTTTAATTAAAAAAAATTTCTTATACCATTACATATAGATCATAGCAATTAAATAACAACTGGGAACTTAAAAATTCATGGTTCCTAATATTTTAATTTCTGAAATTTTGTAATCGGTTTTTACTTTGGATGGACCAAGGTATATAGGTAAGTAAGTTTATTTGGAGATAAGCCCAACTAGTCTGCTCCAACCTATAAGGCTTTCAAAAGTAACAATGAGCCTTTTTAATTCTGAAAAACAACATAATTCAATGCTTTCTCGATATTTAAAAACAATCAATACCTCGCCTTACATCTTACTAATTAAGTTGAAATACATAAGACAATATTGTGAGTAATTATAATGGACAATTAATAGGTTTTACTATTTAAATGTGATTTATAATTTACATAGGATATAAGGCAGTTTAAATTCGTAAAATTTTGTATTTATTTTATACTCAATTTATTTTAATTAATTGTTTGATAATTTTAGTATTAGCACGAACTTATGCCTAGAGGCCATGTGCCAAAACTTGAGTATGTATGTACCTACTTAATTTTTAATTACGATTTTTTTAAATGCAAATAAGATGCTTCGTTTATTTTATTTTTTATTATTTAAAAATAAAAAAATTTACACTTATTTTTATAAATAAATGTAAATAAAATGCCTTTATAAATTATAATTTTTATATATTAGTCTCTCGATTTTATAATTTTTCTGCATTAGGTTAAAATATGAAAAGAAATGTTTCAAAAAGACCTTTATACAGGTACCTATGTATTGAAAATAAACTTGGTATTTAGTTATTTTATTTTTTCTGTCTCCTCTGAAAACCTTTTAGCTGATTTCCGAAGGGAAGGAGGCTATTGCGGTCGGTGGGACGGAGGCTCCGGGCTTGGAGACCTATATATTCGTGATCAGGGCGTTCTGGGGATCACGGAAATATCGGACTTTCCGATTCATGTTTTTTTCTAAATAAATTTTTAATTTTATAATTGGACTAAGTGAGTAGGGGCGTAAGTGCAACTTCCGAGGGCAGGCGGCCCCCCCAATCCCTTCTAGCGATTCGGATTCGACAATCAGTGGCGAACGCGTTTTCGCGGGACGAGGACGAGTAAATTTCGCTTTGATTATATCCGTCCGCGTGCCCTGAACGAAAATATCTCTCGCGATGGGGACCGTCCCCGACATTTGCCGCCTTTTCGAAAAAGAAAAGGCCGCGATAGTGCACGAAATCAAATTCGGCAACTTCCTCAATAAACTCGTCTCTGAAAAAGTGTTCACTACATTCGAAGAGCTTCTTATTTCCAGAGAGCGAAATGACGATGTCAAAGGGGACGTCTTCTTTTCATTGCTTTCGAAAAAAACATTTGAAGAGCTCAAAAGTTTCATTAACATACTTGAATCTTCAGCACCGTATATTTTAAAACAGTTCTCTCCTAGAGGTGAGTCCAATATGGTTTCATATTGCAAAAGTTGCACGATTATATGATTTTATCTTGTTTAGGACCGGTATTCTAAATCCAAGTTTGCGTCACCCCCAGTGCTTCCATTTTGAAAAAACCGGCCAAAAATTGGGACTTTTTTCAGTTTTTGACCTTTAGCGCTAAAACAACGCGTTTTAGCGATTTTTCCACGAAGTAAAAAAGAAAGATTATTAAATTCTGCGTCTAATGAGCTTTCAAAAGTCAAAATCGGTCCAGCCGTTCAGAAGATATCGATGATCAAACCTAAAGCCCTGATAATCTGTACTGTAACCTCCTGGTTTCCTCCATGGAGAGCAAGCATAGAGAGGCGCCTGAGATTTGGGAAGTGTAGGGTGGGAATCTAGGGAAGTGGAGAATACATGGTCCTAAATAAAATAAAATCATAAAATAAAGCACCTTTTGCAATTTCAAACCTTACCAGAAGCGTTTTTACTCTACTTCATTCTCTATTCTATTTATCTTCTTGAATAGCAGAATTGAAAATAAAATGTCTTTTTAATTAAAAAATATATGAAGGCATAAAAAAAAAGTAATTCTCCCTTACCCAATAATGTAACTTGTTCAATCGTCAGCCCTTTCTATTTGCAAGCTCGATGAAAAAATTAATCGACTGTCCAAATCGGCCTGGTTTTTTGTCAAATCGTAAAGTAAAAAGTAGTTCAGAAAGTGAAGGTTTACTAAAATAAATATATAAAACGAAAAAATTAAGAGACTATAATTCTTTATATAAATTGGGGATGTAATGACCGATGACCTTGAGTAATGACAACTATTAACCTTCCTTATGGTTTATTTTTAAATTTCTATTCCTAGCATCGATTCTCGGCGCCCGCAACTGAGGTCCTTAGCCTGCATCACTTGTCGAATGTCATTTTTTTTAGGGCAAAAACCTAGTGTGCGAGAGAGAGGGGATTCTGCCTCGCCATTGCCTCACTCCCCTGGGGTTGTATCTCTATTTTTCTGGTTATATTTAGGTACTTTTCTATGTACTTGAAAAACTTCTCGATACCTTAAATAATTTTTTTTTAATTTTATTATTTATATTAGTTTGATAAAATGTAATGTTACGTTTTAGTTAACCTCACCAATTTATGTGATGATTGTAGGTTTTCTTGATGTCCAGGACTTGGCCTTCGCCGACAGTGATGACAAAGACGAAGAATTATATTTGTTGTATAATAACAGGTTAGTAGATGATAAAATTTAAAAAACAAAACTTTTATTTAACTTACACTTTAGGGTGTTACGACATACAATTTTTCTTGGAGTTATGATTTTTTAAAGATTTTTTTTCACTAAAAAGACTTTTTTTTTCGCATAAAACCTACAATATCTCAAGTTTCCTTAATAATTTCAAATTTCTGGTGCCAGATTTGGAATCAGCGTTGAATTTTACATCAGAAATTATAGTTTTTAACCATTGATGATAACCACAAAGCCATTTTTTATGGCCGTAAACAAAAAAATGTTTTGTTCAAAAACATGGTTTTCTTTAAAACTTCGCAAAAACTACCTAATTTATACAATCTTTATAAATAAATAAATTTAAAAGTGCTATAGGGTGGATTCTACCTCAATTGCCTTCACCCTATGGAACCTTGTATTTCTGGATCTCAATTTTTCTCTGGCGGTGTGAATTTTATGAAAAATAAATATAGTTAAAATTATATTAAAAGGCATATCTTGTAAGTTTATTTATTTTTTTCGTTGCCCGCTGAGGAGTCCGTGGGGGGATACTATTTTCGTCCACTCCCGCCCCAGTTGTGACGGGGACGATCACCTAAAATCCCAAACATTGTCGCACTACTAACAGACAGACTGTCCTACGGGTCACGGCCGCCCTCCAAAAATTTCAACTTCTTTTCCCTCCTTTTTTTCGTTTTAATATCTCCCTTTGTGAAGTTTAATCATCCGGGTTTTTCCAAAAATGAAGTGCAAAAATATTAGCTGTAGGTCATCGTTGATTCAACCAAAAAGGACTTATTTGATACCAGTCCAGCCTCCTTATTATTGCTTCTCACAGCCAACCTCGCTTACCTACGAATACTTTCAAAGATGCAGGTGAATTATTTTAAATAATTAATCCTTTACTAAATTAATATCCTAGGAAACCATTAAGTAAACAATTGGCTAGTCCACTAGGCCAGTCACCTAGGATGAAGCCAAATTTTTTTGAACTTACGCTTCCGTTCTATTTCAGAAAAATAAGATGAAATTTCCAAAAATAATAAAAATTTTAATTTTTTACATCACTCTTGATGGAACAGCATGAAATTTCAAAAAGGTGACCATTAAATTATTCGCTCTGAGGTACCTGATTGCTTGGAAGTATGATCAATTAATAAAAACATCAGCCTTGATCTTGACCATTTGATAGCCTCAACCGAAAGTTTGTGGGATGAGGCGACCACCCTAAAAAATAAATTAACAGGAAATCCTCGATTATCAATTACTTTTTGTCTAAGTAGTAACTCTCAAACGATTGCTTCCGATGGCTCCTGTATTGGTTTACATTCTTCGATGTGATAATGCCAATGATTTCATTTGTTTAGCCTCACATGAGTGCTGCACAGGCAAAAGTTGTACAAAAAAAAGTTAATTACTGTCTGTTTTCTTATTTCCAGTTTTCCTAGGTTTCAACACGGTTCACTCGACAGGAACATGAGGAACTGTTCCAGACCAAATAAATTTGTCGCGAGTTGTGTGGTCAACGAGGAAGACAACCTTAGTATCAATTCTTTGTCGGAAATCTGCAGCCGAACAAACTGCAGTTTACTAAAAGGGTAAGTTTTTTCAATAAATTTCAATAAATATATTTTTCCCCTTTTTTAACTTTCTCAAAGAGAAGTTATTGTATTACCGTCGGAGTCGGGTTTTTGGGGAAGGGTCTTCCAGACCCCCTAGGGTCAAACTGACTTTTGATCTTTGCCGGACATGACTTTGTCTGTGGTGCGGCCGTCCGCCGTCCGTCGCCTTTTTTTTTCCGGAACACTTCACGGCCACAATTTTCATCCGATTTTCACGAAATTTTCACACAATCTTCCTTTCGTGGTTATCTTGAAAGTGACGAGAGCGATTTTTGAAATTCGACAAAATGGCGGAGATATGTCTGTCTAAAGTTTGCAAAAATGTGCTACGGCCTTTCTACCTGTCCGATCTTCACCAAATTTTAACCAAATAATCTTCACGTGATCCCGATTAAATTTCATTAACTAATTATTTAATTAATTATGTAATTAGTAAATTATGACTAATTAACTTAATTTTCCCATTTTCATAAAATTATCGCCAAATTCAAGTTATGATTGAAAAATTTTTTTTTCAAAAATTAATTAATTAATTAATTAACTAATTAGGTAATTATAATGTGTTTGAGTGAAATTAGTCCCATTTTCATAAAATTATCACCAAATTCAAGTTATGATTGAAAAAAAATTCTCAAAAATTAATTAATTAACTAATTAGGTAATTATAATGTGTATGAGTGAAATTAGTCCCATTTTTAGAAAATTATCACCAAATTCATGTTATGATTGAAAAAAAAATTTTTTTTCAAAAATTAATTAATTAATTAACTAATTAGGTAATTATAATGTGTTTGAGTGAAATTAGTCCCATTTTCATAAAATTATCACCAAATTCAAGTTATGATTGAAAAAAAAATCTCAAAAATTAATTAATTAATTAACTAATTAGGTAATTATAATGTGTTTGAGTGAAATTAGTCCCATTTTCATAAAATTATCACCAAATTCAAGTTATGACTGAAAATTTTTATTTTCAAAAATTAATTAAGTAATTAACTAATTAGGTAATTATGATGTGTTTGAGCGGAATTAGTACTATTTTCATAAAATTATCACCAAATTCAAGTTATGGTTGAAAAAAATTTTTTTTTCAAAAATTAATTAATTAATTAACTAATTAGGTAATTATAATGTGTATGAGTGAAATTAGTCCCATTTTTAGAAAATTATCACCAAATTCATGTTATGATTGAAAAAAAAATTTTTTTCTTCAAAAATTAATTAATTAATTAACTAATTAGGTAATTATAATGTGTTTGAGTGAAATTAGTCCCATTTTCATAAAATTATCACCAAATTCAAGTTATGTTAGAAAAAAAAGGATTCATTTCCCCCTAAATTTATGGATCCCCCGAAATCTGTAGACCTTTGAGAAAGTTCGTGTCTCTGGGCAAGCTCCAGGACCAATACTTTCATCGTCAATACAGCTACAGAAATGCATTGTTTTGATTGGCTTTTCGACCTCTGCTCCTCTATAATTTCTTCTTTTTGATTGGATCATTCCCGTAATCTTTAAGATGTGTACTCTCAGAGATACAAGTGGAACTTACCAAGTTTCCCAATAGGTTGCGCTAGCTTGGCTCCCTTCACGATATGAACTCTTCGATAAATTATTGAAGGTGTTCAAGGCAATCTGGCCGGACCTACCCTATTTTTTTATTATGCATGTGACCTCTGTTTCTAACACATAAATAATTAATTCAAATTAGTTATCATTTGACACTGTCTAGTTTAAGAATCAATCATCAGGATGATGTTTGGTTTATTTATTTTTTTATCATTTATTTTATCAAAATTTTTACAATAAAGCGAATTGAAACGAAGCATCGTGGTACAGTCTGTCGACCGTTGGATAGCGCCACTATTTACTAACTCACTGAAGGGCACAAACACATTATTTTCAAGCAGGCGATAAAAAAGCGGAATTTTCGATGTTTACCGAAAAAAGTCAAATTTTAGAAAAGTGAGAAAAAAGGAGGGAAGACTTCATCTTATCAAAAAAGTGTATTTAGTAAAAGTTGTAGAAAATTGAATTTCCTTTTAAAATCATTTCTCAAAAAGCCAATTAAAGATCAATAGGTAGGGTAAATTCAGAAAAATAAAAACACCCCCTCCCTCCCAAGAATGCATATTTTTATCACTTATTGTTAATTTTTGTTATAGAAGCAATGATCTTCTTATGTTACCTAGTACACGATTTAACGCCCTTTGTGAAATGTACGAAGATCCTGTTGCAGAAATCGTAAGTACGATAGCTACTTTTTAAAATGTGCCTATTTCATAAGGATTTTGTTGACTAAAAAAGCGGTCTTTTATAATTTGTTTTCAAATTTCACCGTTCTGTTATTTATTTTCGTCGCTGCTATAATCAAAGAGCGCTCGCCGTTTTGATAGTCACTTTCACTCTTCCGATTCCTCGTCTTAATTTTTTTCCTTCCTATTTTCAACTTGTTTTTAAATGGGAAGTCAAGTTTAGGATAAAATCCTGCCCAAACTGGGCTCAACAAGCTCGTAACTACTGATTAACTTTTTTTAAAGAGTAGTTGCAGTCTACATAAAGATCGTAGCTATTGATTCTAGGAGTCATAGACTTTAAGAAATACTTTCCGAAGCATGAAATGATAGAAAATGTCATGCAAGACCGAATTTCAATTTTCAATTTTTGCCACCTTGTTACTTATTCATACGATTCGATTTTGAATGCATTTGATCCTCGAAAGATTTTGCATTCCATATTGTGATGGGTAGATCTTAAAAAAATGTTTTAAAAGCTTTGGAACAGACAAAAAAAAAATCGAGATAAAATAAGCCCAGAGAGGTCGGAGCCTTTCATATCATACACAACAACAAGGGTGGGAAGATCCGCCCACTAATTCTTCTTCACAGTACGTCCCCAGGCATGAAATCGTCCAAAAGTCGGATTCATCGCCACCGGCGAACTTCCGAATCAAAATTTTGGGTAAAACCGTTTTTATTATTTTTATATAAAAAAATAGATCGTTCCGAAACGCATTGAGGCCCACTTTTTATAAAAACAATGATGGAGCCTTATTATATATAATCTGTACTATATTACATGCATAATTTGCAATGAATAACCAAACTGTGGAGCATTAAAATAAATGGTGTTTGAGTGGGAATTATGAACTTCCTATCCCACAGTCTTCACGCACCGTGATACTTCCTTTTTCTTCAAGTTTCAAAGGCTTCTACTTTATATTTACTTACATATTTCTTTTTCCTAAATAAACTCGGTCATGTTGTTTTTTTTAAGGAAACAGTTAAAAAGGACGAATTCTCCTTGCGATGTTATTAGCGTAGCCAAGAGGCATCATTTTCCCTCTACGGTTATGAGTTGACCCGGATCTTCAACTAAGAGTGACTAATTGGCATTTAATAAATAAAACACAATACGGAATTAACTTGTACAAGAATGGTCTTCCCATTTCGGGAAAAAAATATTCAAAAATTACAGAAGTAAGCACATTCGATCGATTTTATCGACAGTGAATCGTCGCTTTATATGAGGAAATCGAATTTCGGCTCAAAGGATGGAAAGTTTTCATTCATAATTTGTAAATTGCTTTTAATTTGGTTTCAAAGCATGAATTTTGCGTAGGGTTTTTGACCTTGGCGACCGCTACGCTGATTTATCATATTGAAATGGAAACTTTTTCAGGGCACCCATGGGTAGAATTCACTCCTATCAATGCATTTTCTTTGGGAACCCGTAATTACTTTAATTCTCAACATTTTTGTCGAAAATTTTTTATATAGGTTTGAAAAAAACATCAATTTTTTGACCCGTTTTGAATTTTTTTTTCTCTGAATCTAGGGCTTCAAATTAAAAAAGGCTCTGTCAGGGGTTTCGTAATAAATTTATTAATTTATAAACGTGTATTATAAACGTGTAAAAAATTTCATTCGATTTCATTGAGCCAGGAGACAAGTCCCAAGAAAGAAAACTAGAACTTTTCAGGAGAGGCGATTGAAGTTATCAACAGCAATGCCTGAAAAAAATATTTTTTTTTCTTTTAATAAAAATAAATACTTCCACTCAAAATAAAAATATGGGACCACTTGGAAAATGAGCGTAAATTTTCAAATAATTTTATAAGTTAAAAAAAGAAAAAATTAATTTTTTGATCAAATTCCATCCAAGGGATAAACGATTTTGATATTCTCAAACCTTAGGAGGTTATGGCTAGGAGGCAGCGTTCCGCCCTCCCAAAATGGAGATTTCGAAAACCACCGATTTTCACCAAATTTTTGAGAACGTTCCCGTTTTGGGGGTTCCATTTCCAGTGCTACCAGACCAGTTTTTGGAGATTAAATTGCAGTTCCTTATTGTGGTACGCGAAAAAATGGCTTTCTTGCATTTTATCAATAATTATGTATTTAAAAAGAAAACCTTTGTATGAAGTAAAACTTTTGACAGTGCTTTGCCCCAGAACCTTGAACTAGGCGAATAGCTCGGCTGAGATCGGCTCGGCGTGAGAACTGAATAAATTAACCTGGCGTGAGTATGTGTGTGAACCCCGACATCGCTAATTATGTTTGGAAAAAAGACGAAAAAAATTAACTATTTTTATAAAAATTAATTGGTAACTCCTTCACGCTATTATTAAAGAGTAAAAACGAAATCAAAAAGGACTCGAGAATTTTTTTTTCATACGTCATCATGATAAAAATGAACGATTAGCTTAGCGAAGAAAAGGACGGCGGATGGGAAGCTAAAAGGAAATCGCCACTTTAACGACCAATAAAACAAGAGAATTATCACACCCTTAACACGGTAGGAGGGGTAGGGGGAAAGCCATCACTTTCGTTTAATCTAATCCATTACGACGTTCTCACGAATCTCTGTTTTTGTTTTTTGTTCGATCGGAGCCAACATAAATGCTTGAGAGCACTTGAAAAAATGCTACCTGTTTGGAAAAAACTACTTATTTTCGAATTACCTGTAAATATTTTGGATTTACCCGAATAGAAAGGGCTCAAGGAAAGGTCAAATTGAGCCTTTGGTAGTCGTTGAAAGGTAGGAAGAGCTATTTTTGAAAAGGTGGAATCAAAAAATTCTTTTTTTCTTTTTTTTTGTCTTATACAAATTATTTAACTCATTTTCCAAGTGGTCCCATATTTTAATGAGTGGAAGTATTTATTTTTATTAAAAGAAAAAATTTTTGTCAGGCATCCTTGCTGTTGATAACTTCAATCTCTGAACAGTTCTAGTTTTCTTCCTTGGGGAATTCGCCTAAAATGAAATCGAATTTTATATTATTCTACTCATTATATTGCTCATCAATCATAAATCGTATTTTTAAGCTATTTTGGCGATTACTAATTTTATTCGACATTATTCAGATAACTGCTTAATTCGGAAAAAAAATTTTAGACGCCATTTTCAATTCGTTTAACGAGTATTTTTAATTGGGTCATGAATTTTGTTTTGTAATAGAGAAAAATGTTGAAAAACTCCCAACGAAAGAATTTTCGATGTTCGCACATTTGATAACTCACTCGAGGTACTTTTGTACTTATGTGCTTATTCTATCAATGCTAACGTTAATTAAAAAAAGTAATGTATTGCACCAAAATAATGGTGAGAATCTCTTAATATCCGAGTTTCCTCAATTAAATGCCAAAATGAAGCTTCTAACCGCTAATTTGAAAGTTAAACCAACTTAGGTCCCACATAGAGTTTCTTTTCTTCCTCGATTTCTGAAAAAAGCGAAAAGTATGGAGCAGAAGTCCATAAAAATGTTCGCCCAGGCATTCTACTTCCTATTTGACCCCTCATTTTACCGTTAAATGGGTGTTTTCCCAAAAGGCCTAGGATTAGTACTCAGACAGGTACTTACCCTCAAACGTTTTTAAAAAATTAAATGGAATGCCTTTCCGTCTGGGTGTTACGACTATTAAATTCCATCCTTACAAACTTCATCCAACAATAATTGTAAGTTTAAAACAAAATTACCACCTCCAATCTTAAAATTATCGTCTTTATTAATTGCACAGTTCGTTTGAAATGGAAAGAATTCATCATTTTTCTTTCTGTCTTCACATTCCAATCCTACAATATTACGAGAGGCGGTGTCGGGTTTTATGTAACTTTTAGCCTCATAATCGTTAAGAATTTCTGGTACTCGAATGCGCGTAGGGAAAGTCGGCGAACTGAAATCCTCAAGGGCAGCTTCTGAGATAGAAAAAAATTCCGAAATCATTAGTCACTGTGATCTATAACTTTTCAACACTCCACGTAGAAATCCAGCGTATCAAGGGAATTTTTTCAATGATACGCTCCGATCAACCCATTCATCGATGTTTTCATTATTCCATGGAATCAATCATCCCGTCGGAAGTTTGTTTAATTTTTGCTGAATATCCTCGTTAATTATTTTAAAAATATAAGATAAGCCACTTTCTGCTGGTTCAGAAACTAGAAATATGATGATCGTAGCTTGAAAAACAAAAAAACGTCCAAGTTAACAAAAAATTTGTGGATTAGTTTCGGAGGGCAGCCGCTTTGATCATTTGATCTCTTTTTTTCTTCCAAGTCTACAAAACCCATGTTGACTTAAATAGTCATAAAATGGGGTCAATTTTCGTATTGAACTGAAAAATTTTCTTCAGGTTTCTGGCCGCAACCTATGAATCTTCTTTTGGTTTTTGTAATCGATCATTTTTTTCGAAAGCCAATGTACCGATTTCACCGGGTTCAGGGAGTAATTATTATTCGTGGCCAACTCAGGAGAAGTAGTGATATGGAGCTTTTCTTGGGGAAACTTTTTATGTATTTCCCTTCTACTCTATAGGTGGCCTCCACATCCATCTATCTGTGGCCTCCGCATCCATCTATAGGTGGCCTCCGCATCCATCTATAGGTGGCCTCCGCATCCATCTATAGGTGGCCTCCGCATCCGTCCATAGGTGGCCTCCACATCCGTCCATAGGTGGCCTCCACATCCATCTGTCTGTGGCCTCCACATCCATCTGTCTGTGGCCTCCACATCCATCTGTCTGTGGCCTCCACATCCATCTGTCTGTGGCCTCCACATCCATCCATAGGTGGCCTCCGCACCCGTCCATAGGTGGCCTCCGCATCCGTCCATAGGTGGCCTCCACATCCGTCCATAGGTGGCCTCCGCATCCATCCATAGGTGGCCTCAGCATCCGTCCATAGGTGGCCTCCGCATCCGTCCATAGGTGGCCTCCACATCCGTCCATAGGTGGCCTCCGCATCCATCTATAGGTGGCCTCAGCATCCGTCCATAGGTGGCCTCCGCATCCGTCCATAGGTGGCCTCCACATCCATCTATCTGTGGCCTCCACATCCATCCATAGGTGGCCTCCACATCCATCCATAGGTGGCCTCCGCATCCGTCCATAGGTGGCCTCCGCATCCGTCCATAGGTGGCCTCCACATCCATCTATAGGTGGCCCCCACATCCATCTATTGGTTGAAACCTAGATTCGAGAGTAAAACAAAGAGGAAATCTCCAAACTATCAAATTAGGGCTTTTAGCTCCATGAAATCTGTCTGAGGTCTCCAAATCTTGGATCCTTCTATCAGCAGTCAATGGTGCCATGTGTGGAATACGCGAGGGAATCAATTTCCAACGAATTTTTTATTATCATTATAATGGGCAAATTCCATTGTTTTTTCGCAGTTCAAAACCTATTTGCTAACAAAATGGGAGATAATCCATGACTTATGAGTATCTATAACAATCGAGAGCCTTCTTTTGTTCAATAAAAGTTATAAATTGGGAAAATCCTCGAACTCGATTGGGGTAAATCAGGTGCTGGATTTGAATGTCTTCGTCCTTGAATTCCTGCATGTGGACTGTAGTGAAAGGATTGTACGTACACGCTTTTTCTCTCGTCCAATTAGACTAGATGCTTTTTTTTGTCCTAATTGTATAGTTTTAAAAAAAATGGTGTGTTTAGTATCCTTGGGTAGATCCGATCATCTGAAAGAAAGACGTCGCCTAACTGGAGGGGGTGGAATCTACCCTCGAGTTATTTTTTTCCCTTTTCCTCCCTCGTTCAGTACATTCCAACAGGTGCCTTTGTCTAGAACCTGTTTACTCAGGTAACGTCATCCCAAGGCAACCGGCAACCTTCGCCGCGGAGACTTTCTTCTGGAGTGGGGTGGCGAAAGGTCAGCTTCGACAGCGCCACATGCGGCTCTTTTCTCCAACTACAAAAATCTCAGCATCCTCAGTATTGTGATTGTCCTTCCTCCGGCTCAGAATATTTTCGTTGCGCTCTTTCCTTCTTCAGTTTTCATCCTTTTCCACACAAAACCGCGACTATGCACACTTCTCTGTGATTCTCAGTGGCCCCTCCACGTGTTTTTCAATTGTTAGTTATGTGTATTAAATAGTTTGAAATTTTGTAGCCGTTATGGACCCTCAACTTACTGATCTTGTCCGCGATCAGGTGAGCAACAAAATCAAAATATTAGTGAACCTGCATCACAATGAATCGTGCAACCTTAAGAAGGTTTATAGGAGTGTCTAAAGAACTCGAAAGCCCGCTTTTGGCTTATGAATGCCGCATTCGTTCATTGTGGACCTCAAATGGCACACTTGACACGTTCAAATGTTTCCTTCCGATGGAATCTTGGTCGCTTGGAAACCGCTCCCCTGGAGTCACACCTTAATCACGTTTATGTTCAAGCTGTGGTGTCGCCGCGCTTTCTCCTACAGATTTCTTACCTACGATTTTCTGGCGCCTCTGCTACCACTTTTTTTAAATTAATTGTGGCGGATGTTTTTTTTCTAAGCCCTGCCCTTGATTTAAGACCATTTCTTTTGTTTTCATTGAGCGGTTTTTTAACGTCTTTACACATCCTAGTTAAGGAAGGCTGCACATGTGACGGAGGGGACACGTTATTTTTTTTTTCCATTCAATTTCCGCCCTCCATGTGTTTTCGGTCAAAGAATCGCCTGCCCATTCTTTCTCAAGTACATACTCGACAAAATTTTTTTTTTTTTATCCATTGCTAGTAAAATTTTAAGGTTTGAACATTTGGTGACTTGTATTCCGCTTGCAAAATGTAGTTGAAAATTGCTGACCTTTTTTTTCCATTTAATTATTGAGGGGATTACTTATTTTGTCCCTCAATGTATTTTCTGGACTTTTTTCCATTCTAAATCTCGCCTAAATGATTTTTGGTTTGAAAAAATTTCATGGACACTGAAGACTACAATGGAGAATCACCTATGAATATTCATTTTAGTCTTATTGACTTACTCGTAATTCGTGACTGTCCTTATTTCATTTTTTATTGGCTTTTTCATAATTTTAAACGATAAAAATGTGTTTTTTGTATAAATTATGGAAGGACACTCCCAATGTTTGGGACGAAAGGTATCAAAGGCTACGCAAATGAAGGGCCAAGGGGGAAAAAAGATGAAAGTGACCAAAAAGTGATTGAAAAATGTAAAACAAAGTTTGATTTTTATTAATACTTTTGTAACATTCATCTATTTTCCCCCTTACCCTGAATCTTTTCATGCACATTTCGGACGATTCTCATCTTTTAACTTTCTCCAAGAGAAGTTATTGTAATACCGTCGGATTCGGGTTTTTGGGGAAGGGTCTTCCAGACCCCCTAGGGTCAAACTGACTTTTGATCTTTGTCGGACATGACTTTGTCTGTGGTGCCGCCCGTCCGTCGCCTTTTTTTTTCGGGAACACTTCACGGCCACAATTTTCATCCGATTTTCACGAAATTTTCACACAATCTTCCTTTCGTGGTTATCTTGAAAGTGGCGAGAACGATTTTTGAAATTCGACAAAATGGCGGAGATATGTCTGTCTAAAGTTTGCAAAAATGTGCTACGGCCTTTCTACCGGTCCGATCTTCACCAAATTTTAACCAAATAATCTTCACGTGATCCCGATTAAATTTCATTAACTAATTAGGTAATTAATTATGTAATTAGGTAATTATGACTAATTAACTTAATTTTCCCATTTTCATAAAATTATCACCAAATTCAAGTTATGACTGAAAAAAAAAATTCTATAAATTAATTAATTATAATGTGTTTGGGTGAACTTAATGGATCCCCCGAAATCTGTAGACCTGTAGGATGTGCAAGACTTTACGTCCATCTTTTCATGCACATTTCGGACGATTCTCATCTTTTTTCCTTGTTGTTCTACCAGATAGTACTCCTTCATAGCTCCTAGATAGCGCCTTTGATATCTCAAAATGGACGAAAAAAGTGACTTTTATCTTTTCCCCCCTGTCCCTTCGTGTTATACAGCTTCGAATCTTCGATTACTAGCGGAAGGGCCAAGGATTGACAGAGGGTATCATAATAGGACGTTCTATCCAAGAAATTCCTTTATAAAAGGTATACCTCCAAAAATCGAGTAAAAAATTAAATTGTGGCCGCACAAAACGCGTTTTTCTCGACATCGTTAAAACTGATTTATGAATCTACCCGACACCCAAAACTAATTTGTCCAAAGCATCTCTCGTAACTGTCAATGAGTTATTTTACTGGTTTCCATTGTTCGCGAACTCTATTTTAAAAGTCCACAATTTATACTTCGACTATCTCGTCAACTTCTTTGAGTATTGTTCTGGGACAAGCGACCAGGAATCGAAAATTAATGGATCCGGAAAAAAGAAAGAAAAAATTGGGCGTAGATTATGAATCTGAAATCAAAGATATGGATTCTTATTTGTTCCTATGTCGCATCCAATTGATGCTAATGGGGTCCTCGCTATTCAAGGGTCTACATCTACACTCTTTTCTTCAGGTCAAAAGTATAGCAGAACCACTCTATAGCTGCCTAGTGCCCTGTATTTTGCTTTTGAGGCTGGCACTCTCTAGGATACCTGCATTGCCCAAAGCCTCTAGATGCTATCATTGCATAAAAGTGCATCCATAAGCCAGCATCTAATCGATTTGATTCCGGCTAGCTGGAACTGCAGGACATTGGAGGGATCCGAAATAATATAGAATAATACAAATTTTGAAGATAAAGCTTATCGCTTTACACGCGAAAAAAGGTCAAAAACAAAGTTCCTAGGATAAAAGGCGAAGGTTTAGCAAATGTCAGTGACTCTAGTCTCCGAGAGAACAATAGCGAGTTCGAATTTGTTATCTGGCCATAAGAAATGCGTCGATCAGCAAAAACACAATACTTGGGATGATATCGTACACAAATCGCTTCAATAATCGTGCGAACACTCTTGGATTTCTTGCGTGGGCGAAATAGGGAGAGCGGATTTTTGGGGAAAAAATTGTCACAAAATGGACATCTATAGGAATCGTAACTTTGGGCCTCAAGAACAGGGGCGGATCAGGCCGCCGGGCTACCGAGCGATCGCTCGGTGGGCCGCTGCCCTCGAGGGCCGGTGAGGGCCAATTTTTATTTTTTATTTTAAACTAAAATAGGAGCAAAAAAAAAGCTGAAAGAGGAAAAAATTCGAGGTACCTACTGAAACATTTTTTAGGGGAAATCGAGGTTTTAAGAGTTAATTTTTTTGTCGAAAAACTTCGAAATCGAGGTTTTAAGAGTTAATTTTTCGTCGAAAAACTTGGAAATCGAGGTTTTGAGATCTAATTTTTCGTCGAAAAACTTCGAAATCGAGGTTTTAAGAGTTAATTTTTCGTCGAAAAACTTCGAAATCGAGGTTTTAAGAGTTAATTTTTCGTCAAAAAACTTCGAAATCGAGGTTTTAAGAGTTAATTTTTCGTCGAAAAACTTCGAAATCGAGGTTTTAAGAGTTAATTTTTCGTCGAAAAACTTCGAAATCGAGGTTCTAAGAGTTAATTTCTCGTCGAGGTTTTTAACGAAAATTTGGCTCTTAAACCTTTGATTTTGAGGTTTTTGGACGAAAATTAGGTTTTACAAATGTTGATTTTGAGGTTTTCGAAGAAAATTTGGCTCTTAAAATGTCAATTTTAAGGTTTTTGAAGAAAATTGGGCTCTTTAAACCTTGATTTTGAGATTTTCGACGAAAAAAGGCTTTTAAAACTTTTATTTTGAGGTTTATGGACGAAAATTGGGCTCTTGAAAATTTTGATTTTGAGGTTTCTGACGAAAAATGTCTCTTAAACCTTTGATTTTGAGGTTTTCAGACGAAAATTAAGCTTTACAAATGTTGGCTTTGAATAAAAATTCGCTCTTAAAATGTCAATTCTAAGGTTTTTAAAGAAAAATTTGCTCTTATAATGTCGATTTTAAGGTTTTTGATTAAAAATAGCGTTAAAATATGTTCAGAAAGAGAAGAAAAACTAAATTTTTGGTGGATATTTGGAGAGAAAAAAAAATGGGCCGGTCTAGTGGATGCGCCCCGTGGGCCGAAAACGGCCGATCCGCCCCTGCTCAAGAAAAACCGTGAACAAGCGAATCCATTTGAATGGCCAGGGGGAAAAAAGATGAAAGTCACTTTTTAGTCGATTTTGAAATAAAAGCGCTATCTAGGGGGCTATTAAGGAGTACTATCTGGTAGAACAACAAGGGGGGAAAAGAATGAAAGTCACTTTTCGTCGATTTTGAGATATTGACGCTATCTAGGGGCTATGAAGGAGCACTATCTGGTAGAACTCCTATAGTTGTCCATTTTGTGACAATTTTTTTCCCCAAATATCCGCTCTCCCTATTTCGCCCACGCGAGAAATCCAAGAGTGTTCGCACGATTATTGAAGCGATTTGTGAACGATATAGATGAATGTTACAATAGGATTTTACAAAGAAATCAAACTTTTTTTTTCATTTTTCTAGAAATCCCTTTTTGGTCACTTTCATCTTTTTTCCCCCTGTCCCATCAAATGGTATCAGTACGTTCTGGGTACATGGTGAAGAATGTGATGAGACGTCCGAGTGTCCGTGACCTTGCTCACGCCTCATTCATGACTGACTCACCATTTGGGTCCCTTCTTTTTCTCTTCTTTTATTTTTTTTTAAACCCTAAAGTTTTTAACCTCCAGGAACGTTGATGTCAGGTTTCGTCGGTAATCTTTGTTTGACTCATCATGATTTAGAAGTCTCCTAGACAAACATCTTTAACATTCGAGCAAAAAAGT
Source organism: Orius laevigatus (assembly GCA_018703685.1). NCBI lineage: Eukaryota > Metazoa > Arthropoda > Insecta > Hemiptera > Anthocoridae > Orius > Orius laevigatus. Next base: position 20,925 of record JAGWEN010000471.1, read on the forward strand.
TATTATTTCGCCTTTTGTGCTACCCTTATCTGTTAAAATTGATCTTTTTTTTTCCCATGCTTTAATTTGAGCTGCCATACTCCAGTCAGACATAGGGGTACCTCTTAACGATAATCTTCGTCTTCCGTTGAGATTTACAGCTTTTCTATTAATCATAATTTACGATGAAAATGTTCTCTTGTGATTTTATGCCGAATGGTTTTTTTTCCGGTCATTCGGGTAGCTTTGTTTTTACCTTTTTAGGACGACTATTAACACTACTTACCTACTCTACTCTCCTTCCGTTGGACTCGTCTCGTCTATGTCCTGAATACGTGCGCCTCCGGCTTCTATCTAATCACTTTTTCTTGTTTAACTCCTGTCGATGAATAAATTAATTGATGCTCCAGTTCTACGCCCAAAAAGGGCAAATAAGTGAAAAAAATAAGTTATTTTGTTTTTCTGCGGGAATCTTTAGGGTCTGATAAACCAAAAAAGTGGGGTTTGGCGGTTTTAATGTGATTTTTTTTCTCGTTTTTTCGCAAATATCTCGAAAACCGTAGGTCGTAGGTGAAAAGATATTAAGTACAAAAGTAAAGTTTGGTAAATTTCCTTCAATTTTGAACTAATAGGATTTTTTGTAGGACCAAACGTAAATGAGCTACGAGGTGACAAAAAAAAAATTAAATGCTCCAGTCAAGCTACGCCCAAAAAGGGCAAATAAAGGAAAAAAAAAGTTATTTTGTTTCTCTGCGGGAATGTGTAGGGTCCCCTGATTCACCAAAAAACAGTTCCGAACTGAAACCCGTGGGGTTTGGCCTCAGAAGCGGTTTTAATGTGATTTTTCTCGTTTTTTCGCAAATATCTCGAAAACCGTAGGTCGTAGGTGAAAAGATATTAAGTACAAAATTAAAGTTTGGTAAATTTCCTTCAATTTTGAACTAATAGGATTTTTTGTAGGACCAAACGTATATGAGCTACGAGGTGACAAAAAAATTAAATGCTCCAGTCAAGCTACGCCCAAAAAGGGCAAATAAAGAAAAAAAAAGTTATTTTGTTTCTCTGCGGGAATGTGTAGGGTCCCCTGATTCACCAAAAAACAGTCCCGAACTGAAACCCGTGGGGTTTGGCCTCAGAAGCGGTTTTAATGTGATTTTTCTCGTTTTTTCGCAAATATCTCGAAAACCGTAGGTTGTAGGTGAAAAGATATTAAGTACAAAATTAAAGCTTGTTAAATTTTCTACAATTTTGAACTAATAGGATTTTTCGCAGGACCAAACGTATATGAGCTACGAGGCGAAAAGTTTTCAATTTTTTGTAATAATTACGAACTAGTCGATGAGGAAATTTGTGCGATGAATTTTGTGATAATCGACCGGTTCTTTGGCTAACTAGTGCAAGTGTTGAAATAATAGCTGGTGAAAAAAGTTGAATGCAGCTCCTTCTGGTTTCGGATATCCTGTTACTTTCCCCTATCTGTTTTGACATCAAAACCAAACTAAATCGCCCCTTCGTTGTCAACTTTTAGAACGTGTTCCATGTCACTTTTTCCTCGATTTTGAGATATTAGCGCTACCTAGGGGGTATGAAGGAGTACTATCTGGTAGAACAACAAGGGGGAAAAAAGATGGAAGTCACTTTTTCGTCGACTTTGAGATCCCTATCTAGGGGCTATGAAGGAGTACTATCTGGTGGGAGAAAACATTAAACTCGTCCGAAAGGTGCATGAAAAGATTCGAAGGGTTAAAATAGATGTTGCAAGCATTACAAAAGGATAGAAATCAAACTTCGTTTTTCATTTTTCTCAAAATCAATTATTGTTCACTTTCATCTTTTTTCCCCCCTGGACATTTTTTTGCGTGGGTTTCGTTTATATGTACTTATCTAAAAGGTATTGGAACGTAGCCCGTTCCAAAGTGATTCTATCAGTTAGTACATGGTTAGCTTTTTAAACGAGACACACGCCAGTGGAATAACAAAGCGCACTTAACATGCCTTCAGTCCTATGTACATCGTTCCATTTTATTTCTGTAGCCAACCTCGGAACTCTAATATCCGACTAGTACAAGATTATTACTCTTCGTAGGTAGTCATTGGCGTTGCATCACTTCCTTTTCATTATGTTTTCGAAAATTTTCATTTTTTTTTCCTTTTTCTAGAGTGGAGAGAGGGTGGTTTGGGAGATCCACCAGGTGACGCTGAACCGAGTTCCTGGCTACGGTTTTGGGATCGCGGTGAGCGGAGGGCGTGACAATCCGCACTTCACCAACGGCGACCCGTCCATCGCTATTTCGGACGTTTTGAAAGCCGGACCCGCCGAAGGAAGACTCTTGTATGGACACACTTCATTATTCTCATCTTTTCTGCCAGATTTTGAACCTTTTTGACAAGAAAATGACCTTTTTAGAGTGGTTTTGAATCTTATTTGACAAGGAAAGACCCTTTTTTGCCATATTTTGACACTTATTGATAAGAAAAGTCATTTTTCTGCAAGATTTTGACTCTTTGACACAGATGTTGAATCTTTTTCGACAAGAAATGACCCTTTTCAGCCAGATTTTGATCCATTTTGGCAAGACAAGACACTTTTTGGCCATATTTTGACAATACAAGACTCTTTTTACCCAAATTTTGACAACAAAAGACACTTTTTAGCCAGATTTGGACACTTTTTGACAAGAAAACGACCTTTTTAGACAGGCTTTGATATTTTTTTTTTGACAAGGAAAGACCCTTTTTTCTATATTTTGACCCTTATTGATAAGAAAAGTCATTTTTCTGCAAGATTTTGACTCTTTTTCGACTTCAAAAGACCCGTTTTAGACAGATTTTGAATCTTTTTTGACAAAAAATGACACTTGTCAGCCAGATTTTGTACCATTTTGGCAAGAAATTGACTTTTTTTGACAAGAAAATCAATTTCTGCAAGATCTTGACCCTTTCTCGACTAGAAAAGACCCTTTTCACACAGATGTTAAATCTTTTTCGACAAGAAATGACCCTTTTCAGCCAGATTTTGACCCTTTTTGACAAGAAAAGACACTTTTTAGACAGATTCTGAATCTTTTTTGAAAAGAAAGGGGAGCTGCTGATATTTAAAAAGTCTAAAAAAAACGAAAAAACAAAGATGCTATAGAAATAATATCTACCTAACACAATAGGTAACATGACACTGACCTTGTGGTGCCCGATTGCTAGCTGTCTTTTCTATGCTTTAACAATTTCATTACTTAAAGTTTATAAAGTTTCCTTTTTGGGGTTTCCTCTTCCATAACTACTAGAATAGACCTTTTTGTACACCAGCCTGCCTTAATAAACCACAAACTTATCAAATTTTCAGAGTCAACGATAGGATAATGAGTGCGAATGGTGTTTCGCTAGATGGCGTCGAATACGCGACTGCGGTCCAAGTACTGCGGGACAGCGGAAACACCGTTCAGCTCTCGGTCCGCCGTCGGGTTGTCCTCCCAACATCACCGGAACCTCAAACCTTGCGATTTCAATTACCCAAAAGCAAGAAAAAAGACGGTGAGTCCACTTTCGATATGAAAATTTCAGACAATTCTTTTTGATTAGAATATGGGCTTGTGCTCGCTTCAAAAATCGTCGTGAAAGAAATCGGAGTAAAACTCGAAGGAAACTCTCTTCAAGAAGGCGATGTCATATTGAAAATCAATAATTGTCCAACCGACGGTATGACTGTGAAAGAAGCCAAAAAATTGATCGACAATTCAAAAGACAAAGTCAACCTTCTTATCCGCCGTGAGATACCAAGATCGACGTACGCTACGGAATCAACAGCTATTCATACAAAAGGTTAAAACAATTTATTTTAAATTTTTTAAAATTTTTTTATCTTATAATTGAGCCCATAGCTTAAAATAAGGCATAAAAAAAAATATATAAAATATATATATATATATATATATATATATATAATATATATATATATATATATATATATATATATATATATATATATATATATATATATATATATATATATATATATTTTAAATAACATTTTGTTTTTAGAAGGTAATTATATGGACGGTGTGAACAACTATGCTTCTCAGAACGTTTATGTCCAACCACCTACAAGACTTGCTCTTGAGGATAAAAACAATTTGGCACCACGAGGGAGGTCGCGAGGGCCCCTTTTGGAGACGAGTTCGATTTCTCAAAATGAAAGGCCTACGAGCCCGCTGAACCATTCTCACAGCAGAAGTAGGAGCGGTGTCGAAGATGCTCCGGATCCTCCTCGCCCACCACCTCCACGATCTCAAGGTACCATTTTCAACGATAAAAAATCCGTTTTCCAAAAGAAAGGAGCCATTGAGGTCGGTGCCTGAAGGTCCCGGGACCATAAAATTCACTTTTAGGTCTGAAACTGTCAATTTTTTTTAAATCTTACGAGGTCTTCCCGTGCCGATTTTTGTCCAATTAAGGCTATTAAATCGCACATTTGACTTAAGGACCAGCAAAGTATCAGAAATGCTATAAAAAGCTAAAAATAAGCTAATATTGGAAAGTCATATATTTTCATGATCCCCAGGACGCCCTGATCTAATAGATCTCTAAGCCTGGAACCTCCGTCACACCGACCACAATAGCTTCCTTTCCTTTAAAAATCAGCAAAAATCAACCATAAAATCTTTTCAGATTATTACAGCAGCTCACGAAGACTCTACGATGACGATCCATTGCATGAAAGAAAAATGTAAGATATCATAAATTTAAAAGTTATTAATTTATTTCTTTTTAAGGCCTGAAGCCAGGTTGATTAGTTTTTTGAAAGAAGGCTCTGTTGGCATTCGACTGACAGGTGGGAATGAAGTTGGAATTTTTGTTACTGCCGTTCAGCCAGGAAGCCCTGCTGCGCTGCAAGGTCTCCAACCAGGAGACAAAATTTTAAAAGTACAAAAAAGTTAAATTTTTAACATGTTATTCAATTGTTTTTTTCCTTCTAGGTCAATGATATGGATCTCAAAGGAATTACCCGGGAAGAAGCGGTATTGTTGCTTCTTAGTCTTCAGGATCAAATACAGCTAATCGTGCAGCATAGGAGAGAAGAATATGAGAACGTAGTTTCTAACCAACGAGGAGATTCTTTCCATATCAAGTAAGAAAACGAATTTTCTCAAATTTTGCTACTTTGTTGGGCCCAATTTGGGAACAATGCAACCCACAAAGTTGGCCTTTTGACAGTGTTGCCATTTTGGACAATTCATTCCAGATTTTTGCAACTTTGTTGGGCCCAATCTGGCAACAATGCGACCCTACAAAGGTGGCCTTTTGACAGTGTTGCCATTTTGTTCAATTTATCTCAAATTTTGCAACTTTGTTGGGCCCAATCTGGCAACAATGCTACCAGCCGAAAAATGTTAATTTGTGTCCATTTTTTTCTTCTTATAATTTGTTGTTTTTAGAGCTCATTTTAATTACGATCAACCAAACAAGGGCGAAATGAGTTTTAGAAAAGGTGATATATTTCATGTAATCGACACTTTGCACAACGGAGTTGTTGGATCTTGGCAAGTCTATAAAATTGGTAAGAAATGGAATTTTCTTTTCTTTGACTTAAATTTATTGAATAGGGAGAAACAATCAAGAAGTGCAGCAAGGGATTATCCCGAACAAAGCACGTGCTGAGGAGTTGGCGACCGCTCAGTTTAATGCCAACAAAAAAGAAGCGAACAGCTCCGAAAGCAGAGGAAGCTTCTTCAGGAGGAGGAGGAATAGCCACCGAAGGTCAAAGTCTCTCAGTAAAGTGAGTTGTTTTAGGAACGTCGAATTATTAAAAACCATTTGTTCAGGATCATTGGGATGATGTCGTTTTTGGTGACAGTGTGAGCAAGTTTCCTGCTTACGAACGGGTAGTTCTGAGGCATCCAGGTTTTATGAGGCCGGTCGTCCTTTTTGGCCCCGTCGCAGATCTTACAAGAGAGAAACTCCTCAAAGATTTCCCCGACAAGTTTTCTTCTCCTCGTAAGTTTTGAATCTCATCACTTATGTGTGCATGTGAAGAATTTTTCTTGGAATTCTCTTTCTTTTTGTTGTAAGAAAAGACCATTTTCAGCCAGAATTTGAACCTTTTTAACAAAAAAAGACCCTTTTTAGCTTAATTTTGAACTTTTTTCATTAGAAATTTCAAAAGAAAAGACCCTTTTTGAGTAGGAAAGACCTATTTTAGCCTAACTTTGAACCTTTTTTGATAGAAAAAGACCCTTTTCAGTTAGATCTTGACCTCTTTTTACAAGGAAAGATCTATTTTAGCCTAATTTTGAACCTTTTTTTGATAAGAAAAGGCCCTTTTTGAGAATAAAAGACCCATTTTAGCCTAATTTTGAACCTTTTTTTTGATAGGAAAAGACCCTTTTCAGCTAGATTCTGACCTTTTTGACAAGGGTCAAGACACACAAGCCTGATTTTGGACATTTTTTGATAAGATAAGACCCTTTTCAGCTCAATTTTGATCCTTTTTGGCATTTTGAACCTTTTTTGATACACTGAATAGATCTGAAATTACTGTACGAAAAAATAAAAGGAATTTTTAACTGCAGTTACAACATCTATTTATTGAAAAATGAGAACGAAAATAAGCTTAAGAGATTGGGCAGATCCAGCTCCATTTCGATTTTTTCGGATCTTCTTCCGCCGTGGAGGTGGATGCTGTCGGTTGGTCTTCTGCCGTGGAGGAGGTTGCTGCTGGTTGAGTTTCAGCTGGTTGAGTTGCCGTAGGACGGGGTACAATTGGACGAGTCTGTTGGTAGTAATAGGCTGGACAATCGCATTTCCTTCAAATAAAAATATAATAATTAGGGCTTGGGGAAGACTCTAGGAGGTGGAGGGGAGTGGGGAGATTTAGAAAAATGGGTATGTTAGGTTTTGGAGAAGTAGGGAGCTTAGGTACCACTTTTCCTTCTTTTTTATCGAAATTTCTCAGCATTTTATGTTCAAAACTTACTGATCTGGCGTCCATCGTCTCCTTTTCACTCCTTTCAAACTCCTGGGCGACTGCGATGGTCTTTTTAATTCCCGACACACGTCACAGCATACTTCTTCTGCCGGCTCTTCCTGGTTTTGCCTCGAATCCGTCTACAATACAACCCAAATCGTTAAAAAATTGGTTTTCCTTTATTTTATGAAACTAATTTATCCTAGGCAAGTCAAAAATCGTCAGCCTCAAGGCCGTAACATCATACAAATTATAGTATCAATATATCATCAATTTTCACAAATATTAGCAATGTAGATGTTTAAATTTTCAAAAAAAGAAAATTAATGGGATTGTAGGATAAAAGAAACAACCAATTTTCATAAAAATGAAAGCTAAACATAGAAAAGAATTCGTACGAAACGTCTACACAGCCCGATTTTAAAAGCAACATGGCGCCCATGACGGCCGCGTGAACGAGCGAATTAAATGTAAAAATCTACCTAAAAGATCGATCGTTAACAATAAAATATCAAATATTTCCATACCGAAATAGTGAAAAACAACCTAATTATTTATACTTACTTTACTTTTTTCGTTCTCCATTGATAATAATTTGGAAAAATTAACTATGTATAAAGTGCCTTTACTATTCTAAGGACGAGGAAAGAATGAGAAATCTCGAAACGTAAAAATGGCTTCCCGTACCAATGCTACCATGATCTACAAAAAATAATCGATATTATTAAAGATATTTGATGATTTTTAATGAAACGAATCTAAAATAACGTAAAAAATGAAATAATTACTGGAACAATAAATTAACACATATTTAATACATTTGGGTCACAAATAATATAAAAATAAGACGCGGAACTGCTACTTCAGCGGACTCTATCGGACTCAATGTGTATCTTTATATGTAGGATGCTATAAAACTATTTTCGGTAGCGTTCCGCCTTTCCAAAAATTGTAAATACGGTAAAACAACACCGAAATTCAGCAAATTTTCACCATTTGAGAAAGTTTCCATAACTTTTTCTTTTTATCACTTATTTTTTATATACTTACGTATAATTTTATTTTATTTTTTTTTTTTTAAGATTTAGATAGCAATATAGAAGAAGTTGCTAAATCGGCGAAAACGAGTGGAATTATAAGATTGAGTGCCATAAGGGAGGTGATGGATCGAGGGAAGCATGCACTTCTGGATATAACGCCGAATGCTGTCGACCGTCTAAACTACGCCCAGTTCTATCCGATCGTCGTCTTTTTGCGTGCCGACTCAAAACACGTCGTCAAAGAACTGAGAGCTGGAATGGCCAAGTAAATACCCAACATCTTAATACATCGATTAACCTTTTTTCCAGAACTTTACATAAAAGCAGTAAAAAGTTATTCGAACAAAGTCAAAAAGTCGAGAAGGCATGGGGTCATGTTTTTTCGGCCACCGTTTCACTTTCTAGTCCTGAATCTTGGTACCGCAAAGTCCGCGAACTCATCGACAAAAATCAAACTGCGCCTGTTTGGATGAGCGAAACCAAAGTAAGCCATTTTATTCCAAAAAACAAATATTTCTCTACAATATATCATAGGGCAACTAAAATTCATTATTAAGTTCTAAAAAAGTAGAAATTTTAGACACAAGGTGGTGGAATCGCCAAAGAAATTGGTTGCTATAGAGATGGTATATTGTATTCTAATCAGTGCTTTATCTGGTGAAGGTTTGCTTCAACTAAATTTACTTGATTATTCTTTTTCAGTGGCTGGAGTTCACTTCTAAGCTCTACTTCCCCCCCTCTCCTCAACCTATATACTATCCTCTTTATTCTTTGCCTGCTAATATTCATTGCAATAACAATATTACTAAACGTTATTTAGGGTTTGTTTGACCTATTATTGTGTTTTTTGCATGTTTATTATAGATATATAACCTATATTAGCTTAATTAGAATACATTTCATTATTCACAGGTTAATAACCATAACATTGAATGGAGTTTATTGTGATTTAACATTTTGTGTTCATAACTGTGTGTAGCCTGAAGAAGCGTTAGCTGATGACTTCTTATTCCCTATGGGGTCTTTAAGACTCTCATATGCTTCATCACCTGAGTCAGACTTAGAAGCGACACCGAGCGCTTTGGGTACTTCAGGCGCTAGCCCGAGACTCGTTAAATGCTCAAGCGATCCAAGTATTGCGACACAACAAGATGAATCACCTATGCTGCCTCATCCACCTCCTTATTCGCCTCCAAACAATCATCTACAGGTGAATTAACTATTCACCGGGAATTTACTAACTGTTTTTGTAGAGTCCGTATGAAGGACATGTGAAGCCGAGAAGGTCTGCGGATAAATATGGCGTTTTACCTCCAGAACTTCCGCCTAGAATAGACCGAGCGGTGAAACCTCCTAGGACGAGCACCAACGGCCAAAGGTCAGCTCAAGAGCGACTTTTTGGTGCGGAGCCGCCAAATTATATCAACGCAACTCCTCATGTGAACCAGTCGTCCCTCGATCGACATAATAATAACAAATCCGTAAGGACAATTTGGTGCTTGAATTAACGTTTTTTCTCTCTTCCAAATTTTAGAATAGCTACGACAGCGTATCATCTTATGATAGTTACAACAATCAAAGGTTAGGAATGAGTCCGAATGCTCACGATGATCTCAAAACATGCAACGGCGGCCCTGGTAGTCCTCAGAGGCAAATAGCCCATGATCCTTACCGCTTCACCAGATCCACTCAGCAGCCTATTAAAGATTCGCCGTCTAAAATCAAACCTCCAGACTATCCAAAATACAGGTAATGTGATGAACCAGACTTGAGGAATTAATTGTTTTCTAGGCCTCCAGGAATGGTGGACTATAGTCCTAGTAAACCCGTGCCGCCTGCAAAACCTTCTCAGCATTCTTACAAACCGATTCCGCCTCCCAAACCCAAAAACTACAGGCCCCCTCACCAAAGTTATTACCCGCAGAGCAACGGATACCAACATTCTAAGTCATACAGCACTACTGAAAACAATTACTCGTCTCACTTGCACAATGGGGTCTGTTCAATTTTTCCCAATTTAGTTTTTATTTTTTAAATATTTTCAGGTCAGTTCCTTACTTAACAAATACGGTTCCGAGTCTACGGAGGTCAACGGGCATGGAAGTAGCTTAGATAGGAGCACTTATGGAAGGTCAGGAGGTCAACAATATTATTACAATGTCGTTCCTTCTCCTAGGCAGGCCCATAATAGAGAACCGAGCGGGCTTGACTTGGCCCACAGAGCGGACCAACGGGGAAGCGCATTTGAGCTATACAAAAAACCGACTGATCCTAACAACCACTACAGCATGGAGCATGGATTAAGGTAGCTCATTCAAAATTTGAATAATTGGGAAAGTGGATATTAAAAAAGATAGGATAGGTGATGGGAGATTAGTAAGTAGGAATGTAGGAGGGTAGGGAGGTGATGGGAAGGTGGTGGAATGTGGGGGGAGGGTCAAGAAAGGTAGGAAAGGTGATGTGAAAGTTAGACCGCAAGATATCAAATCCTTAGGCAGTAATATTTTGATTGTTTTCGACCTTTGACCGGTGGTGGTGAGAAGGAGCGTATTTTTTCGGTTTTTCCAATTGTACAAAAAATTGGCTGTGTTTAAGAAAAATCCAACGTACGTTTTAAGTTTAATGATTAATACACGTCCTGTACATCTCCTTTTTTCGACTTTTATTGTTTTTGTCATAAAAATTATGATTATTTTCAAACTTTTTATGATTTTTCAAAAAAATGAAAACATGGCGACCTTTATTAATGTATTCTAAAACTAAAATTCAAATGAAATTTTTCAAAAAAACCAACAGTTTTTCAGGATATTGGAGAAATACATCAAAGAAAAATGCCAGCTATAAGGGGCCCTTAAGGGGTTTCCTCCTCCATAACAGCCCTTTTTTCATTATTATTTTCAATTTTTTGAAAGATGTTTATTTTGTTTAACACTTTTTTTTTATTTGTTGCAGCCTTTGAAGAAAATAAAATAAAATTCAACGATGCTCATTTAAGGAGATTTCCTTTGAAGAATCTTTTTAAGCTTTAAAATTGAAAAGTGATTCTCTTTTTGGTGCCATTTATGTGTGAATATTCAAAAAAACCCATTTTTATAAAAGTTTCCAACCAAAATAAATATTTTAGATGAAAAACAATTAAAATTTTTATGGGCTAAACAAGTTTATTATTTTTTTTACAACAGAACCAAAAAGTAAGCAATAAAACCTGTGAATTGTTTATGTATTCTATATATTTATGTGTTGTATAGTATAAATAAAAAAGTATGTACTCAAAAAGGTTTTAGTGGCAAAACAGGAATGGATTTTTAACATTTGGAGATTTTTGCCCTTTATACAATTATTTATATTATTTTCTCATTAAGATTACCTAAAAAAATCTTGGAAATTTTTGACTTTTTTTCATATATTTTAGATTTAATCATTTTATGAAAGGAATACATTTGAGTTTAAAGTTGATATTTTTTATATTTAAGAGCACGATTGAAAAATCGTAAAAATCCAACTTGCTTTTCAGCAAGCATTCCATTTTTACGTTTGCATTTAGGTAACCTTTTTTTTACCAAATACTTGTGAATTTTGTACATAATCATTGTAAAAAAAAAATATTAAATTTAAAAAAAATTTGTTACCTAAGTTCAGGTGATGTTTATGATAAACTTATTCCAATACCTAGGCAGGTATAAATGTTAACATAAAAAATGTTATCTTTCTTTTTAAGGGAAAAAATTGAAACTAACAAGTTTATTATGGTAAAGTGTCATAGTGGAAAAAAAGGCTCTTCTCAATTTTATGTCTTTTTTTCCGATGCTATTTGAAGAGTTTGATTATTCTATACCCTTCAATTTGAAATATTTTGTAAATAAATAAATAAAGTTTACATATTGGAAAACTCGAGTTTTTTTAAAATTGGTGATATGAAGTGCTACATCATAAAATATTGGTCCTGGAGCTTGCCCAGAGACACGAACTTTCTCAAAGGTCTACAGATTTCGGGGGATCCATAAATTTCGGGGGAAATGAATCCTTTTTTTCTAACATAACTTGAATTTGGTGATAATTTTATGAAAATGAGACTAATTTCACTCAAACACATTATAATTACCTAATTAAATAATTAATTTTTGGAAAAAAATTTTTTTTCAATCATAACATAAATTTAGTGATAATTTTCTAAAAATGGGACTAAATTCACTCAAACACATTATTATTACCTAATTAGTTAATTATATAATTAATTTTTGGAAATTTTTTTTTTCAATCTTAACATGAATTTGGTGATAATTTTCTAAAAATGAGAATAAATTCACCCAAACACATTATTATTACCTTATTAGTTAATTAGTAATTAATTAATTATGAGGGAAAATTTTTTTAATTTCAATCATAACTTGAATTTGGTGGTAATTTTATGAAAATAGGGACTAATTTCCGCTCAAACACATTATAATTACCTAATTAGTTAATTACTTAATTAATTAATTAATTTTTGGGAATTTTTTTTCAGTCATAACTTGAATTTGGTGATAATTTTATGAAAATTGGACCAATTTCACTCAACACATTATAATTACCTAATTAGTTAATTAATAGGTAATAAATTATTTTTGAGAATTTTTTTTCATCACAACTTGAATTTGGTGATAATTTTATGAAAATAGTACTAATTTCACTCAAACACATCATAATTACCTAATTAGTTAATTAGTTAATTAATTAAGTAATTCATGTAATACTTAATGTAATAACTTAATTCATTAAGTAGTCATAACTTGAATTTGGTTATAATTTTATGAAAATGGGACCAATTTCACTCAAACACATTATAATTAACTAATTAGTTAAATTATTACCTAATTAGTTAATGAAATTTAATCGGGATCACGTGAAGATTATTTGGTTAAAATTTGGTGAAGATCGGACTGGTAGAAAGCCCGTAGCACATTTTTGCAAACTTTAGACAGTCATATCTCCGCCATTTTGTCGAATTTCAAAAATCGCTCTCGTCACTTTCAAGATAACCACGAAAGGAAGATTGTGTGAAAATTTCGTGAAAATCGGATGAAAATTGTGGCCGTGAAGTGTTCCCGAAAAAAAAAGGCGACGGACGGGCGGCACCACAGACAAAGTCATGTCCGACAAAGATCAAAAGTCAGTTTGACCGTAGGGGGTCTGGAAGACCCTCCCCCAAAAACCCGAATCCGACGGTAATACAATAACTTCTCTTTGAGAAAGTTAAAAAACGTCATATCTGAAAATTTCCGAAATTTCCTGAAAATTTGGTCCATTAGGTCAAGCAAAAAGAGCAAGTGGAAAATTTCTCCTAATCTTGAAGAGGCCATCACGACCTTCCGGAGTTGCTGGATGGTTTTGCTCCTTACAGTATAGGCTAAACCGTCAACATCGACCAGTATTGCAAAATTGTAGTTTTTTAATTTTCGATTCCGGCGCAAAGGAGTAACCAGGGCTAGAGACCTGTATATTTGTGATCAGGGCGATCTGAGGAGCACAAAAATATAGATCATCCAAATTCATGTTAATGTATTTATATACGTGGAGAGGTCTCTTGATACACGAATTTCGGGAAAGTTATGGGGTGTCCTCCATCACTGAAGCCTCTTTTTGACCAGATAAACGATCGACTGGATGGGGGTAAGGGGGAGGTTGCTCTTAGAAAAATCAGCTCATTTTCAATTTTTTTTTTTTTTTTTTTTTAATGTTTTGATAAATAAAAAAGTATTTTTTTGTTTTTATTTTTTATTTACACCCTTATGTTTACACAACTGATCATGAAAAGGCAAATCTGTTTACAAAAGCCACGATTAGAAAATCCATCTTTTGACTAATGTTTGAATCGACTTTCTAGGACTATCCGTTCTCCCAGTGATGTGTCATAAAATGATAAATTTTTCAAAAATCGTTGACCATCTTCATGATGGATGGACCAAATTTGACTTTAGAAGGCTTATTAGAAGCAAAATTTAGTAATCTTTCATATTGTACTGAGTGGTCAAATCGCTAAAACCGATAGGTTTCGAGCTAGAGGTCAAAAACATTGGGACTGTTTTTTCAAATTGGAGTAGGGTCCACAATGGTGGGGATGAACTTAGATTTTGAACTACCTAAACAACAAAAAATCAAATATTGCACCTTTTTGCATGGTAACCCTCATCCTGAAGATGCTTCTGTCGTTTTATTGAGGTCAACGATTGTATTGTTTGATTCGAAAGTTATGCAAAGTTAAAACAGTTGTGCAAATTTCTAGTCCGAATAAGCAAGTAAATAAAATAACAAGTTAATGCAAATATAGGTTATCTTTATATAAAAGTGATGTTTGTCCCATATATCCTTCATTGCACTCAAGATGAAATATTTTGTATTTTTTGCCTTCACTTTTTTCTGTTTGGCTGTAAGTAGTTATTACGCACTTTTCAGTTTAATTTTAAGACCTTCAGGAAGTATGAAAGCCAACAATACTGAATGGTTTTTCTAGGTAGCTCTCGGACAAGTGTCGACAACGGGAAGCACGAATGCGACATTAGGAAGCACAACGGAGAAGCCATCTAGGCTTTCTTATCTTGCTGCTTTATTGGAACAGAAACGAAAACTTCATAAGCAGTTGGCCCAGAATGTTGGAAGCGCCATCAAAAAAGGGGGAGAAGTGCTCGGCGATGGGGTCGTCGCTGCTATGAACAGCGCTCATCGAGGTTTCGATACTTTTATGACAAACGTCATTCAGACAATGAGTAACCTCAGATTGGTCGGAAACCTTGCAGTCAACGCAGTCGTGAGTGACATCCTTGCAGAATAGTCTCGCTTAAGCGTTTTTATTTCACTTTTTAGTTTGTATAGTGTAGCTTATTTTAATTTAGTAAAAAGAAAAAAATTTAATAAATAAAAAAATGTATTTTACAAGTAAAACTTATGAAATAAACCTTAAGGGGGATTCTCCCATCAGAATTGTTTGTTTCTCATTCAAGAGATCGCAGCACTATCACCCCCAAAATTAGTTTCCTCGTTTTGGGCACTAAAAATGGTCGGAAATTTTTTTTGAAAAGAGCGTTCTCATTCTTTCGGAAAACTACGTACTGTTTAGAAAGCGGTTTTCCCGGAAAATTTTTCCTCGGAAAAATAGGAAATGCAATTTTCCACCAAAACTTTATTTTTTAAAAAAAACAGGTAGTCATCTTGTAGGTTTTGACGAGCTGATTCCAAATATGCTAATATTAAGACGATCGGATGGATAGATTCGTCGGTACAAGATTTTTAAGGCTTAGATGCTGCGGGGTGCCGGGGAGTTCAATGAGGGGGGCGGGGAGAAAAGATAAATTTTCCCTTTGTCAAGGTCAGGATTCTTCAAACCGGTTTTTATTTCAAGAAACCATTTGCCTGCTTTATTTTATACAATGTTATCATTCTGTAATTTTAAATTTTTTTTATCCTTTGCAGACTGACTTTTCTAAAATCTGACTTTTTCATCGGTAAAAATCGAAAATCCAGCGTTTTTGTCGCCTCGTAGATCAGAAACGTTTGGTCCTACAAAAAATCTTAGTAGATCAAATTTGTAGCAAACTTAATAATCTTTAGTTTTGTTTTTATAAAATTTTCTGAAATCTACGAACTCGAATTTACAATTGTTGATTTTGAGTTTTTTGACGAAAATATGGCTCTTAAAACTTTGATTTTGGACAAAAATTGGGCATTACAAATGTTGATATTGAGGTTTTTGTCGAAAATTGGGCTCTTAAAACCTTGATTTTGAGATTTTGTACGAAAAAAGGCTCTTTAACTTTGATTTTGAGGTTTTTGGACGAAAATTGGGCTTTACAAATGTTGATTTTGAGGTTTTTGGACGATAATTTGGCTTTTAAAATGTCGATTTTAAGGTTTTAGGTGAAAAACAGCCTTAAAATATGTTCAGAAAGAAAAGAAAAACTAAATTTTTGGGGAATATTGAAAAAAAATCATGAGTCTTTTGTGGTTTTGACTAAATATTATGAAATGGAAAAAAAAATCTACCTAACAATCTCACAATAGAGAGAAAAAAATTAAGCCGTTTGAAAAGTTCGATGACCTTGAAGGAGTGAGAGTGATGTGTCATCTTTACTTCCCCAAAATAAAACTCCCCTTCCCCGCACCATCTAATCCTTAAAAATCTCGTACCGACGAATCTATTCATCCGATCTTCTTAATATTAGCATATTTGAAATCAGCTCGTCAAAACCTACAAGATGACTACCTGTTTTTTCAAAATTTCTGTTTTGGTGGAAAATTGGATTTTCTATTTTCCCGAGGAAAATTTTTCCGGAAAAACTGCCCCCTAAACAGTACGTAGTTTTCCAAAAGAATGAGAACGCGCTTTTCAAAAAAAATTTCCGACCATTTTTAGTGCCCAAAACGAGGAAACTACTTTTGGGCATCTTCCCTCTCTCTCGCACACTTGGTAGAATTTTGATGTCGGATCCCCCTTAAAACGAGCGAAAATTCATTTTTCTGAAAGTTGACTAAAACGATATGGATTCCCATGTGAAATGGCATGAGGAATGCAATGGAATACTTTAAAAAATTCTAGGACCATTATTTCTTGAGTTATCACCAAAAAACCACTGAAAAACAACTTTAAAGTAAGGAAACTACCTGAGGAAAACTTTCCTCGCCAAAAACAACATGTTCGAATTGAACACGCCAAAAAACCAGGAGAAATCAATTTTTAAGAAGATTTGAAATGAAAAAATTTTTTTTCTTCCTCTCAGTGATTTTGGGCAGAAATTGACATTATTTTGGCTCTCCGGGACGAAAACTAAAACAACTTAATAGATTCAGAAACTACATCAAAAATAAAGGTGAGTTACCATTTAACTTTTTTCTCTATCGTCAACCGTTTTCGATTTAACCTGGGGGGACACTAGTAAGTTGACACCCTGTATATATTTTTATATATATTTATTATTTATATATATATTTATTTCGAATTGCGGCCGTAAAGCTCCTCACAATTTTTCATAAAATCGATCTTTTGGTCATCTCACTTCTTTTCGCCGATTTCCATGGAAATGAAGCTAATTCGTGATCAGGGCGTTCTGGGGATCACGAAAATATTTCTTCATGTTTATTTATATTCATTTTAAAGTTCAGAAAATGGCTGACTTACCTTTATTTTACCCAAATCTTCAGCAGAAACGTCAACAGTCAATTCGTTGATTTAAAAGAATGAAAATAGTTAAATAAAAAAAAAAATTAGGAAAAAAAAAGGAAAATCAAAATGTTACTGGAGTAGTTATTTGATAAATAATATATTTGTAACAAAATTGGCTGATGACGGAAAAGTAGGATAAAGGGTTTTCTAGGACCAAGCATTGCTTTGCAAAAATTTGCAAAGAATTACACTCAAATTTAAATATCAAATTAATGCAGCAATGCAGATTTTTTGTTAATAAAACACTGTTATTTTGTATGATTGAATCATATTTCATAATGTAATCCTACAATCCAGAAATGTGACTAATATATACCAATAATGCATGCAAGACATCAGCAAAACTGTTATTTTGTAAATACATGAAGTACATTGTCCTTAATATTATCATTAAGAACCATATAAAAACAAACAGATTATTTCGATTAAAAAAAAAAGTATAAAAAAAGGTTTACCATCGTTTAAACACAAAATTTACCGATGGGTTAACAATGAATCAGTAACTGGGATTGCTTAGTGGGCCCCATGTGAAAAATGTCGATTTTTTTTTCAATATTATTTTTTCAAATTCAACTATTGCGGCTTAGTTCCAATCATTCGCCCTGTTTTGGTTATGCGAATGGTCTATGTAGGGCCGATAAAAGTTTTTTTTTCTAAAAAAATTAATTTTGTGTTTGAAGGCACTTTAGATCGGACTGTGGCCCTTTTTGTGTTCTAATGAATGTTTTCGAAAATCAAAATTGGTTTCGTATCACAATTTCCTTTTAGATTTGGAATTTAGTTGCCTTCATACTATTGTTGGCCTGAGATTTTTGCATCAAAAAAGTGTCCATTTGAGGGATAACGAACGAAAAAAATTTTTTTTCTGGTCAAACTTTGAGAACAGGCCGTATGTAACATCGCACGCAATATTTTGTAATTAAAAAAATAATAAAAAAAATTTTTTTTTAATTTTTTTAATTTTACTACTTTTTTACGACAGTTAATTCTTTTAAAAAATAAGACAATGTACCATTTACAAAAGGAAAAAAAATTACACTGAGCAATACACCATTACATCTGAACTTTTTTGAAAAAATTAACTTAAAAATTATATTTTAATCAGTTTTCTTACCACACAACCGCTATAATATTGCTTCTTATATTTATATTGCACACAAATGCTTCAACCTTCAAAGTCTGTATTAAAACTATTACAAATTTGATTAATAATACACATAACCACAATAAAGTGGTAATTTGTACACAGTTTACACCCTTAAATATATCATTGACATATATTTAATGGATTATCATCATCATCATCGTTATTCAGTATAGTGGTTGTACTACTAGAACTGATGTGTATCTAGGCGGCGTTGTCAGTGTAAATAGCAAGTCTGCTTTAACAATGTTTTATTGTAACTTAGGCCTCTTATTGGGGCCCACTACCGGGTAACATCTCACATATACTACAGTTCAACATTGAAAACTGAACTATGTACTAGTTTTGTAACAAAATATCATGTAACTCTATTTCCTTATTTTATAAAGTTACATAACCCTTTCTATAATAGCATTACTGTAAAACCATGGATAAACCAAATGATAACAAATACATATACAAATAAAGGAAACATACATTAACTTTATATATAAACGTAATATATTATGCTTCCAAAACACGTGAATTTTTTCTCTTCTACAGCAAATCATTAACACTAAGTAGTTAAAAATTTTTTTTTTTTTTCATTTCTTTGTCATATATAAGAAAATATAGAATTTAAGGCAGATTTTGGTTAAAAATTACACACAATTTTTTCACTTTTTTTTTGGCTTATAACGATTTTTTAATAAGATAAGGCGCGAAGGTGCTTTTTTGAATAAGCTTGTACTTTGTGTGAACAGGGACCTTTTTATACATTTTCTCAAAATTGTGTTCTTTTTGAATTTTCACAAGGGGGTTTTTCCTAAACTTTGCCAAGATATCAATAATTTTGCTTTTTTTTAACCTGTAAAAAAATATATATAAAAATTAAGGACTAAATGAATATAAAAGGAAGAGAGGACATATTTAAAGAAAAAAGGGACGAACGTGGGATGGAAATAAAAACAAGATTAGCACCTGTTTAATCAAAACGGATCCGAAAAAATTGCTGTTTATGTATATATATACCTTAATAATACATGTATTATATAAAGCATATATTTGTGTCAATGTCTGTAGAATCGCAAGTTTACTGCCAGTTACGAAAAACGTCGAAAAATTGAATAACCAAACGAGATTTGCTTTAATCTATTTTATGAACACGCTGGAACCAGAAATTCTTTTTATCTTCTTAAAGAAAAATAAAGAAAACTATCACATGACAACAAAGGAAAAAAATTCAGCCAGAATTGAAAAAATAAAAAGAATTGAATTTAAAGAAACAAGAAGGGTAATACACGTCCCCTCGAATTTGCTATACAACAACCATTATGAATAAGAAACTGTTAGTATCTACTAGAGGATAACAATTACATTGGGGGTGGTTAACAATGGAACTAAGGAATGGCTCAGGTTATTCAAGGGCCGACCGAGTCCTGGCTATGGCCTAACAAAGACTATATTATTATATAAATTAAAAAATACAATAATGCTTTTATGTTTATTAGCTAGACTCGTCAATGTTTCTGCTCACCAAACACTCATGTAATTCTAATTTTAGCGACTGTAGTGTACATATTATATATATTTGTGTATGTGGATTTTTTCTATTATAAACCGTTTAAAAACGATCCTTTTGTCTTAGAAATCGGGTAAATGAAGGGGTTCCGCCCTTGAAAGAAAAGAAAATCTTGCGTTTCTAGTGAGTGTTGAGGCAGTAATGACCCGTTGAAAAAGGGAAGGGAATATAACTGCCGCACCAACTTTGGTACCGATATTTCGAATTTAAATTCGCGATTTAGGATATTTGGCAAAAAAGGGGCTGATCTGTAAACTGTCTTCTCTGTAGGCGAAGGTTTAGCAGAGGAACTAATAGGTCAATTGGGGTCCCTTGCATCTCGCAACCGTTATGTCGCACTTTTTGTTCTTTTGCGAGGTAAGCGCTCATTCATACCCACAAAAAAGTTCATTCACACTTTTCACGTTTATATAACTACATACTCTTTAAAATAGTTCATCATCGTATTTTAAAAAATATGCATGGATATACTTACGCAAACTCTGAGCAACAACACACAAAATGTACATTACTATTTTTTTTTTGCTTTTTTTTTCCCTTTTTTTTTAATTTTTTTGAAATATTAAATAGGAATTTAATAATTTTTATATCATATTTGCTAACTTTTAAAATGTACAAAATGTTCACAATTTGACACTAACTTTAGGAGTTAACTTTTAATGTGCGAAAATATCGTCGAATCTTTTTTTTAATTTTTTCAATGTTTAGAAAGCCTCTACTTAAGTTTACATAAAAAAAGGCTTAATGAAATGCAGGTATCAAAACTTTAATTTTTCTTAAATGTTAGTAATAGTAGCAGTGTATAATAACTTTATTTATCACAAAACTAGTGGAATAGGAATTTCGATTTCAATCTTTCTCTCAATCGTTCTCTCGTGAAAAAAAAAAACGCATGTCAAATTGAACTAGTTTTTAAAAAATACAACAGGATAAAAATGTAAATAAAAACCATAAAATCATTGATTTGATGAAAAAACATTTTGTATTTTGACTAGGGAAACTCACCACACCTTTGAGGATTGGATACATATTGCGGGGGAATACAATGAATCTTAAATAACAAAACTTAAAATAAAAGGTTACGATTAAACTTGCTTCGTGAGATCAAGTGGGAACTATTGAGATTATAGTTCTAAAATAATAATGCAGTGCTATTGTGACATAAAATGTGCCAAAAAAAATTAAAAAAAAATACAATAAAAATTATAAAAATTCCTCGAAAAGGGTTCGACTCCATGAAGGAAGTCAGCAGCCAGGAAAAATTTATACACATATAATATAAATTTTCATAAATAGTTCGCCAAAACATCCAAGTTTAAATAGAGATACCTAAGTATTCTTAAACTCGATTTAAACATGGAATTTATAATTTATTAAAAAATAGGATTCATCAAAATTTTACAAAAGGCCAACAATTTTTTTAAAATTTTTTTTTTCTTTTTTCGCCACATAGTATTGTCTTTGCACAATTTGATTTTTTAACAATAATTTTGTGACTTAATTTTTTTTTTTAAATTTGTATAACGTAAAAGTCCCAAAAATTGCGAGGTGTAGTTGATGGCTGCAGACTTCCTTGAGGAAAGTCGAAAAAGAAAAAAAGGTAAAATTGAATCATGAACAGTCTTCGCTCAACTTGGACTAGCGCACACTTCAGGAATATAATCACTGTTAAGTTATTTATTACCATTTCCCCCAAAATAAAATCAACATTATAAATTCCAAAAAGTTTATGTACACCGTTTTGGCAATAAATCAACTAACCTTGTGCATATGTGATTATATTCCTATGAAAACACTGCTTACAACAAGTAAACTTATACTATGTTCTATTTTAAATTTGTTCTGTTTTTAATATCCCATAAATTTTTTTTTACCATAAAGATTTGATATAACGCAAAAATTAAATACAATAATCCTAAACATTTCTTTTTGAAAATTATATAATATATATCTTTTTTTTTCATTTATTTATAGTTATATTTTATTAATTAAATTAATATAATGAATTTTTATTAAAAATAATTTTTACAAAACTTATAAAGAGGAAGTGGTGGCGAAAAAGCTACAACGTGAGCTACCAACCGAATCACACGAACGAATAGGAATTTTTTCATACATTATTACGTATATAATTTTTTTTTTCAATTCAGACTATGCTCTATGGAATATGATACGGTAACAAATGTTACTCTACAAGTCTATTTCATAGACCATTTTTTTTCTTAAAATTTAAAAAATTTTTTAAAATAGAATTTTAGTTTCTCAACGTTATTAACTCTCGCCACTCAAGTAAGAAACAATATGTACAAACAGGTTTTCAATGTGTTAGGAATATACACATCACTTTATACACTGGCTGGCCACCTTTTTGAATAAAGAGAATAAAACTAATATAAATTAAAAACTAAATGGACCGATGACGGCAAGGGAGGCAAGTCCAATAGTAAGGAACCCTCAGGAAACAGTTTACAGATGTCACGTTCACTTAGTACTGTGATTTTTCTTTTTTTTCTTTTTTACTCCAATTGTTCGAGGAAGTTTGGAGATTTGAAATATTCAGGAACCGGATCGTCCAGCCGAGAAATAATCTTGTAGATGCTTTTCTTCCAAGATTGTTCGGTGTCTTTTCCGGATTGGATGGCTTTGAAGAATTCTTTGAGCGTCTGCTCGACGACGTAGCGGAAATTTGGCGGGACCTGGAAATAAACTCGTTTTAGGGACTCTGAAGCTCAAAAAAAGAAGAAATTTTGTCAAAAAATATGAACCTCGATGTGATTATTCCTATTGTAATGGAGATTCAGAACCCTGTAGATTTCGCAATCTCCGCTCACGTGGAGGTCCTCCGTATTTTTGACGCCTTCCGTCACTGCTTGCCTAGCGTATTTCTCCATTTGGATATAATAAAACTCCCTGTGGACAAAATATTCTTTTATAGACGAATGCCAGTTTTAAAAAGAAGCATCATTAAATTTAATATTCTAATTTATACATAAAAAGACAAGTTTTTTTTATATAAAATGTAAAACAAAATTTAATTAAAGGTCGGGGAGACATTAATGTAAGAAAGAACTGAATCGCTCTAATTAGAGAAGTGGAAAACAGCGAAGGGTGAGCTTAATTTAGAAGCAAAGATGACGCAGGTGAATACGTTTCAGCACTCATTGAAAATTATGGTCTACAAGAGGTTTTACACTTAGAGGTAGTTATACTTCATTACGGTGTTAAAGAAAGGAGTGAAGGAAGGTATTGCACCGTGTCAATTAGTCTAGGCCGTTGAGGATTCTTATTGTCGAGAAGACAAGTTCCACCTCCCCACCCAACAGCCACCCCTATTCGTGTCAGGTCATCTCCGAACAAAAACACCCCCGCCCTTCTAACGTTTAAAAGACGGCTAAATGACGCTCTCATTCCAACCCTCTTTACAAATCTTCCCAATTAGATAATGTTTTCAAGCTTTATAAAGAAAAAAAAAATTAAAAAAAAAAAAAAGAGGATAAAGCTAAACGTCTATTGATAAAAATCATTCTCGTTATCGCTTTTTCCTCGTGAGACTGTCCAAAAATAAAATACTGTCTCAAATAAAAAAATAAAAGTGTTAAAAAAAGGCCTGTGACAATGATAAAAAAAAATCGAAGGCCGATTTGAATAGGTAGAGTCAAGTTTCTGGTAATTAATTAGCAAGCTGAGGACAAATCATTGAACAGAAATGAAGAAGGGGAGAGATTGTGGATTGTCAATTCACAAGGATACAAGCGGAATCGTAATTACTATTCATCTGCAGTCATCTTTGCTTGAAGGAGAAAATTTCGCTATTTGTTGAATTTTGCGTTTTTTAATAGAGCGATGATATGGCTTTTGATGGTATAATTCTCGGATTGTAACCTGTAACTAGGGTTTAAAATAAGGGAGATCAAACAACCTGGTTTCAAAAGAGCGGATTGAAGATGGAAATTAGCCCTGTATACTGGATCTTTACACTGACCACTCGCGCCCATTTTCATTTAAATCGTTCCCAACCAATAGATGCAACCTTTCGAAGCCCCTTATAAAGAAAAAACCCTCACACCCTCCCTCCTAATTAGCGCCAAGACCGTAATTAAGTAATTTTTAATGAAGTGACTCCTTGGTAGTTGTTTTCTGGGATGAAAAGCATGCTAATCAATAAGTGGAAACAACTCGACTCTTTTTAATGAACGTCGATTTGATCCGATTAAAAAAAATGCATTTTTCTTACCTGAAATTGGAAAACCATTTGACGAGCTGGGCAGTATTGTTCTTGTTAAATTTGATGTCAGGGAAGTACATCTTCAAAACTGCGCTGCTAGGATATCTCACCCAGAAGAACATCAACTTGGCCTTTCGCAGATGCATGGGTGTCAATGTTGACGAGTAAACATATCAGTCAAGGTATTTATAGTTAAATTTTGGAAATTTTTTTTTTTTTTTTGACTGCCAGTTCTCAAATTAAATTCTTAAATGACAATCATAATCTTTTATATGACTTCATTTTGGAATCCTTTTGAATATACTTGACTAGATTAAGAACGAGACTTCCCTTTTGGTAAGGCTTCGTATCTGGATTTATTTTCTGCCATGTCAAACGTTTATTTAATCTTCTACAACCCCGAATAAAATGTTTTTCTTAAAAGCACAATAGGACTCAAAAGAAATCGCTCCTGATTGTACGCTAATGATTGAATGTTTGTTAATAAGAAGAAAGAAGTTGGGGATTTCTTTGTATGCTTTTGAATATTAGAAAGAATCACAGAAGGTTTCTTTTATAGGTGGTCTTTATGGCATCCTTTTGTGCATTTATTAAAAGGTCTCGCGATAGAACGCTTGTCTTAAATAATCAAGTAGGGTTCTCTCTTTGCTATTATGTGTAATTGAAATATTCAAATGCGGAGAACTGACATCCTGTAAAGAAAAAGATTAGGTGAAATTTAGAAAAATGAGTAATTAAAAGGATATTGTAGGCGTGATATCGAAGGGGCCATCGCCGGAGTTGCAATCCGAGGTCCTGTCCACGTTGTCGTTTCCGAGGGCGGAGTTGACCCTCATGTTGGCGTAATCGGGTGACGCTCCGTGCTGTGCGGCCGCCAGAAGAGCCGGGTGGAGGAGACTCGGTGGATGAGGCAGAGGCGGTGAATCTCTCATTTCGTTCATGCCGGGAGGACTTCCCGAAGGAATGTGAGGGTGGCTTTGATGATAAAAGGGCGAATAGGGTGAGAATACTTGGGATTCGTGTAATCCTGGGTTTGGTATCGCGACGGAGGTCGGAAGCGACACTGGGAGCATCGGAGGAGGCGGAGCGTGATATTGTCTCGGGGGCGGCGAATCGGACGTGTTACTGCTTGTCGAAGGAATAACATTATTGAACTTGGGACTTTGCTCAATACTAGTCGAAGTTGGTGGCCCTCCGAGGCCATCTTGCGCTAAAATTCTGCTCACCGTTCTTGGTGTTATTCTCGTATCGGTGACCTTGTGCCTTTTCTTCTTCTGAGGCACGACTAAGCTAAGCGCTTCATTTTGTTCGGGGGCGCCTTCTCTCGATTCGGACATGCAGAACGGATTTCCATGTCCGGGAATCGCTGCCATTGACGAATAAATCGCAGCAGTCGCCGAACTCATACTCGTGGGAGGCTTCGGTGTCTGAAAAATGGACGTGTTTGGCCGAATATGAGAAAGGTTCAAGGTATTGATATTGTTTTCGTGATTGTTGCTGTTGCTGTTGTTGTTGTTTATTTGATGATGTGGAACGGATAACGAAGGAAAGACGGATCCGTTTATTCGATGAGGAGCCATAGGAGTCAAAGATCCGTTCATCCCGTTGGTCGACGGTCTTTCAGGACCGACGTTTCCCCGATCGATTACTTTCGTCGATTTTCTGTCCAGAAGTTGCGATGCGAGCATGAGGTCTTTGTTGAGCTGTTCTGCCGCCGCTTCCGATTGTTTACCCATGAATCGTTTTTGCTGGACAAATCGCGCCATAATCGAGTCAATCAGGCTTCCCAGAGACGATGTTATTTCAGCTTTCAATGCATCCGCGAGTCCTTCTAAATCAGGCCCTGGAGCCTGACTCATTGGATTACTTCTGAGCAAAGAAAGCCTTTCCGAAAATTCAGAAGGCTTCACATGCGTAGGAGATTGTCTGGATTGGCTCGATTGTGCAATTGAAAGATTTTGAAGAGAAGACGTCGGCGGATTTTGTGAGCCATGAAGATGGTTTTGCGATTGCTGCTGTTGACCTGATTGTGAATGTTGATGGAGCTGAGGCTGTTGATTCATATGCTGTTGCTGTTGTTGTTGTTGTTGTTGCTGCTGCTGTTGTTGCTGCTGCTGCTGTTGTTGTTGTTGTTGTTGCTGCTGCTGCTGCTGCTGCTGTTCGGCAGCAATCGCAGCTTCTTTGTTCATCCTTGATTCTTGCTTTACGAAAAAATTATGGCTGACACCGAGATACATCGCGGCCGCATTGCTCAATGCTGGATGAGGGAGCTGTGGGTGGTGATGATGATGATGGGAGTGATGATGGCTTATCGAATGTTGGTCCTGTAGAACTTGCTGCTGTAATAACGACAACGCACCGTTAAAATTAGGCGGCATTTGCATTTGGTGTGCATTTATATGAGGAGGCTGCAATTTATTTGAAAGAATTTTATTTATTGACGGCGAAATAGTAGATTGAGATGGTGTGCTCACCTGAGTCGTCGTCGAGGAAGGAACTTCTTTGATCGGCGTAGTCGTCGGAGAAGATTTGATTGGCTTTTCCGGAAGCGATAAACTATTATTGTCTTGATCAATGTCACTCCCATCTTCGTCATTTTGACATTCAGAATCTTGATCCATACGCGTGCAGAGCTGAACGTACTTTTGTTGCATTTCAGCTAATTGTTCCTGCATCGTTCTTAATTGGGTCTTTAACGCGTCTTTTTCGACCTTCTTTTGCCTTATTTCACTATTATCTAATGAGTTATCTACAGAATCGTCATCTATAAACATACTCATATTCATATTTAGACCTAAACTCGAATAGCGTTCGGCTGCACTGTCATGCTGTTGTGGATGGTAAAGTTTCCTTTTCTTGCAACCATTGACTTGTGTGGGTAAAGAAGGGCTTGATCGCATGGAAGAAACGATATTTTCGACGCGAGCGCGTTTTAGTTCCATTTGTTCCGTTTTATGTCCGCCGGCTTCTTTGGAACCGTCTTCAGGTTCCTGCTTGATCATTTTTACGTCGGAATCGGAAGTCGGAGAAACGACAGACTGCTCGGAATCGCTCGCGTTGCCGCTGTTGAGATTGCCATCATCGGTGTCGCCACCGCGAGTTTGCTTCCCGCCGTCGTCACTAAGGACCTCTTCGCTAGGATTCCCGTCTTCACCACCACTATTATTATCGAGATCGAGAACACCGTTCATAACCGGCTTTATGTCTGTACCATTTGTTTCCGAATGATTCACTTCACCACCGTTAAGAATAGTGTTTGATTTTACCTCGTTGTTATTGTTGTTGTTGATGCTGTTGTTGTTATCAGGACTGTGGGGATCATTGTTTCCAGATGCATTCACACCTCGAAGTTCCTGTTCCAAAGCAAGAAAATCTTTTTTCCTTCCTTGCAGGATGTCTCTGAGCATGTGATGTGCCATTTCGGAAGAAGGCGGGCTTCCGTCGTCGTCTAGGCTTCTTCTTATCACCGCTCCAGAAGTAAGACATTCGAAATTCACGGCCCCCTCGGACCCGGCCGGGTCTATAGTCATCATAGTGTCTGTAGGATTATTACCGTCACTCACTTGTTTTACTTGTCGCCCTAAAAGCTCATTTAACATTTTGGCGGGCGCGAAGCCCTGACCGAGAAGTCCTAAGTGTTGATTCTGAGAAAGAAACGCACCGTATAAACCACTATTTAAGAAACTCGGTCGCGAACTAAAGTTAGGTATGGAAGAGTAACTGTTACGTGGCTCTCCGGCGTCCACACGCTGTCTGGAACGTTTGGTCTTCTTCAAAAGTTTGTCTCCGTACAAACCGAAACAGTCGGGTTCCTCCTCTGATGACATCATAAGAAAAACGCCCTGTGATTGGCCGTCCCTTCCGTCGGCCGCCGGCGGGAGGGTGGGAGTGAAGTATCCTCGCTCCCCCTCTATTCTCCCATATTCACTCCTGCAAGGTGCAAAACAACGCCAACTGTCAGCTATTGTGTTCTAGTCCGTTCGTATGTGTGTGCAATATGCCTCAGGAGAACTGTGGAGGCTCGTGCGTGGAGGGGATCACACCTGCCCCTTTCCCCCCTCCCTCCCAGCTGCTCTTTACTCAATTCACTTCAACCGTAAACGTCTCCCTTCGCTACTTGAGGCATATTCTACACTCATACCAAGAAAATAAATAAAATTTTTCCAAAACAAAAATCATGCAAAAACTTATCAAGCAATACATCTAATTGCGATCTCTGTTTAAACACTCAGCTTTCATTATCCTAATTGCATTCAAGGAAAAAGGAACAATCCATTCTTTCTCCTTTGGCAAAAAATATCAAGTAAAAATGAAGTAAAACATAATTAGAGCGCATTGCAACTAGTGTGCTTCGGAAATGAAAGAAGGGGTTGATTTTTACTTCCTGCGATGTTTCCCGTCGTTATGGTCGAGTGAATCATAAAAGCGACCAGGTGACCAGGAAGCATATCACACCTTATGTCTTTTTGAATGAACTTCTTTGAAAATATCGAAACTCAAACAAAAAATTTTAGACCTTAAGGATGAGAAGGTGAATCGTTAATTGAAAAGGAAGAGGCCTAGGCAGGAAGCTAACTGCCCGGCTACAGGTTGATTGGACCATTTAAGCCCATCCTCTCGCTACTTATCTTGTAGTTGGTTCACGTGGGAGAGAGAGCGCGACTTCCTCATCACACCCCATTTCTTCCTCATCACAGGATAAGATATTTAAAGAAATCTCACGCCTATTCCTCTCCAATCTACTCTCATTTAGCAGTAGGTAAATTAAAAGTTTGAATTTCGAATCAGGTAAGGGTCTTTTTTCGTATGGGAGAACGGGAAAGAAGAGAGGCGAGAGCAGTTAAAAGGCAAAGGTTTTCCCATGGGGTGAAGAGAAAGAGTCAGCGTCTTAAGGGGTGAGAAAAGAATAGAGAGGGGTCCCTATGGAACCGGAAAGAAAAGAACCCCGCATTGCAAGACGTGAAACTCGTAACGGTCACCCTATGCGAAGGGAGGGCTTATGGGAACCACTATTTTCACCCCGCCCGAGTTAAGAAGCCGTTTACGTCTTAATACACGCAACCACGCCTTTGATTTTTAGCTTTTGCGGTCGCTGCCAGGGGCTCAGAGAACTATATATTCGTGATCAGGGCGTTCTGGGGATCACGAAAATATAAAACGTTTTATACCCTAATAATGTCTATTTGGCATATTTACAATTCGGCGGTATCATTATTTTCTGTTTTGACAGCTGCCTGGTGGCATCTTAGACAATAACATCTAATCAACATTAGAAAAACATGACAAACGGTGACTCAAGAATACTAAACACAAGTGCTTATAATTTATCGGCGTCTTCCAATACAAATGAGGAAAGTCGTCATCTTTTATGAATCCATAAATAAAGTTAAACACATTATCTTGAAAATAACAAAGGGAATTTTCGAATTTCTCGATAGATCGAGAGTTATTGATGTTTGTATGTCTGTTGGTGAAAGAGCAATACTCGCGTGCTACAGGTCCGATCTTCACCTTTGGAACATATACATGATAGGGCATTATGGGGTAAATCCGGTAAAGCATCCGGTGGAGAGGTCTGTAGAGTCCCGAATTTTTGAAAAAGTTTCTTTTTTTGGATAATTTTCGGCTAAAAGGTTTCAATAATACGTATTGATGAGGGGGTTTTTCGAGAGTCGAATGCATAGGTCGCTCGCGGAATTTAAAATGTTATTAATCATTTGTTTGGAAAGGGTATAGGAGGTTGAGGGGGAGTGGAAGGCGGCTGGGGACGAGGCGGGCGAGTGCATATTTGAATAGGGCGTTGTATTGCCTTACCCGATGGGAGGAGTCGCTCTCCCCGAAATAAAAGTGAAAACGGAATAATTGCAACCATTACGGAGTGCAGGGCGCATAGTAGGGCTGTTAAAAATTAAAATGACATTTTTAGTGTGGACCCTTCTGGTGGAGAGGCAGTGCCAATCCGCTTGCCCATTACCTGTTCACTTTACTAATTTCATTAAACATTCTACCAGGCCTCGACCTAATGTATATTTTAATTTCCCCACCCCTTTTCGGGAGCGTATGTACGTTTTGGACACTTTTACACCCGAAAACCGCTCGCCATCCCTTTTCCCCCGCGGGCATACGAAACACCCCTAGCATCCAAAACCGTCAGCTTCCTCTTTTCTCCCATATAAATTTGCAAACTCGAATTTCACATTCCTCCTAGTTGAAAATTAAAGTTAACTCCCGATCGTCCGTCGCTTAATTTTTGTGAACAGCTTTTCTCCTACAATTCTGATCCGATCTTTATAAAAATTTACACAAATAAAGTTCAACACATTATCTTGAAAATGATGTAGGGAATTTTCGAATTTCTCAATAGATCGAGAGTTATTGATGTTTGTATGTCTGTCGGTTGCACTACTCGCGTGCTACCGATCTTCACCAAATTTTAACCATATACAGGATATATATTTCAAAACGTAAGTATATATATACAGGGTAGGGCATTAGGAGGTCGGTGCTACGAACGCTGCGGTGTTCCTTTTTGAGAAAGTTCGACTTTTTTGAAAATTAAACAAGTTAACGGAATAATTAATTCGAAATTACAGGTTTCGACACTTATTTACCGAGTGTTTTATAACAAAGTTTTCGTTCGAAAACCTAAGTCCCAATGATCACGAAAATCGAGGAGGTATTGTGCCGGTCGGTATAGGGGAGGTTTAGACTTGAGATACAAGGGAGTCATTCAATCCTGCCCCTCTAAAACTTTCTCGATTTGAACTTTGGACGTTAACTGCTATAATTAGGCTGGAAATTTTTTAAGCGTCCTTTTTTAAGAAGTACCACTTTAAGAAAAAAAATTATTGTTTTAAGGGATGGAAGTGAATAAAAAATGAGACAAGAATCTGACCCCGTATAAACAAAAATATTTCCTGTGTCATTTCGATGGAAGTATTTTTCCGGAATAGATATTGTGTGAGATTTGCGCTGGAGCAGGTGAGCTATTGTGTGAGGACCATTGGGCCTTGAATCCGTCTCTAGAGAGTAGGGACACAGATCCGGCCTGTTATGAACACCGGATGTCCTTAGCCCGAGACTATCTCGGAAGTTGTTTTTGCGTCATCTGATTGTCTCCATAGTTGGTACATTGTGCTATCATCAAGTGGACAATGCCAGAGGGCTCACTTCCTTTCTCTAGCCCATATTATGAATGGACAACACCTCGTCCCCTTATACAAGGACGTATCAATTATTTAGCACCAAGTCGATTTATTAAGGCTCTAAACGTTGATGGGTTACATAACGCGTAAACACCTCAAGTTGGGAGAATGGCTGTTTTTTAAAATCTACCCCTAACCAAGAGCTCTTTTATTCCAAGATTCTTAAAATGAGTCTTAAAACTCATGCTTCGAAACTCAAAAACAAAGAAACTCCCTGAGGAAAGGGAAATCTCGATACTTTGTTCCCTAGAAGTCAACACAATCGCAAGGGCGTTCTTCAATTTTGAAAGAAGAGGAGATGAGCAACCCCCACATTAATCTACTGGAAGTGCCGGTGAATAGATTGCGACTCTGTCTTAAGGAAGGCGTCAAAGATCAAAGTCGCTTGAAACTTAAAAGCATCCTTACGTTTAAAAAGGGCATCTCACCCTCCTCATCGACCTACCTTCGCTTAATCTCAGGAGTCCTACTTTTTTCCCCCTTTCTTAAAACACGAATAATTCGATTTCATCGAAAAGCTTAACCACCTGTTGATTTCGCAATCCTTGACGTTTCCGACAAGAAAGACGTCATTAGCTCCGACTTATTCAATAATATATGACATCCATATTGGTAACGATTTAATAAAGAGTGAGACAACTCCTTGAATTATTTAAGGAGTCCAATATACCACAATTGTTTACAGAACAATTTCATAATACTATTATTATTTACTGCATTTCAACGTTTTTTTAATATTAGAATACGTCAAATGCCCAAAACTAGATTTTGTGACGGTTAAAAAGGGAGCTAGACTTTTTTAGACAACTTTTTTTATTTTCGAAACCAGAAAGTCGAAGCTATTCTTCAATTCCCTTTTGTAAAGGGGGAGATTTGTTTTGAACTTTTTTTTTAGAGAGAATGAAAAAAAATTGGTTTCTTTTATCAAAAAGTAATAGAAAATGTCGAAAATTTACATAACTGCAACATGAAGGTAAAAATTCGTGGGAGGGACTTTTAAAAATCGATTTTTTGGGAAGATTAGCGAAGAAATTGTGGGTTTTTGGCCTTTAAATTTTTTGTCGACTTAAGGAGTCTTCCATTTAAAAAGACGCTTGAAAATAACAGATGTAAGCTTGAGGGATGATATTTTGGCCGGCAACCGTCTTGGAGGCACCTTGATAGGTTTGCTCGAGTGAACACCGGTCGTTCTGCCCGTAAAGCACGGACGTTTAAAAGGTCTCGTTTTCCCGCCCTTTTTACATATCTAAGACGTTGGACTAAGTTGAGCGTGTCTTCCAGTAACGGCCGGGACCAAGAGCGTAACAATAAAGTACCGGGCAGCTCCCATTAATTATCCTTCCATAAACACTCTTGAGAATATTTTGATTGTGTACAGGGTGGAAAAATCCGTTGAAGTTTTATCAGGATGGTGGATGGGAAACATAAAAAGTCTTGAAACTATGGAAATTTATCAAAAAATTCATTTTTGTTTTTTCAATTTTATAATATTATTTAACCATTTATGCTCATTTTCCAAGTGGTCCCATATTTTTATTTTGAGTGGAAGTATTTATTTTTATTAAAAGAAAAATCTTTTTTCAGGCATAGCTGTTGATAACTTCAATCCCTTCTCCTGAAAAGTTCTAGTGGCTGAATGAAATCGAATAAAATTTTTGACACATTTTATAATAATGTATTACGAAAGCTCTGACGTTTTTTTTAATGTCTCCCTCGCTTATTTTCCCCACGGTCATGTTTTGTGGCATATGTCTTAACTACTAATTAGCCAGTTCAACTGGATGTTTCACTTTTGTGTTCGTAAAAATGATAACGAACTAAAGGGCTCCCTCCCACGACAGACACCTGGGAGACTTGAACTGTCACGCGTTTTGACCCCGGCCGTTATCGGACTCCACGCTCAATTTAGCCCAACGTCTTGAAAGCCCCCATAAGCTACAATTTCACTACTTTATTATTAAAACATAAGAAATCGAGTTCGTTACGAGAAGAAAACCTCTTGCGAAATCCCATTGTGGCTTCGAGCTTTCTCCCCTTCTGACTTGAAAAGATTCCCAAGACGTTGAGAGTTAAAGTCTCCCTCTTTTCATCCCTCCCTTCTATTCCTTCAACCTTAAGTCTTCCAATAACCAAATATTTAAACCTAAATTAACAAACTAAAGGAAAAATTCCAGAAATTCAATTTTAATTATAAAAATTAACTTAAAAATAAACAAAAACACATCTCTATAACACAAAACAACCTAAAAATTAATTAATTTATAAACTCTAAAAATTAAAATCTCGAAAAAAGGGCTCGTCAGAATTTGCAAAACCATGAAAAAAAAGTCATTTGGATTAACGATTTAGAAGAAAAAGGATAAAGGTCGTGTACTCTCTCACAAAAACAGTAATTGTGTTTAAATTGATAAATGAAACAAGGAAAGCGTCGCTTTTTAATTGTACATACGAGTACACAAACAATAAAAAAGGGGGAGTTGGCTCGACGAATCAGTGGTATTTTTTATTACTTCACCCTAGTAAACTGATGTAAGCTAATTGACTGGTTTAAACTGTTGCGTTTATGTGTTGGAACGATTATTTATGGCTTTTCGAGTTAAACAGATCCACCCGCCACCCCCTCGGGTCTATTCCGCAGCGAACACCGCCACGAAAAAAAAATCGATTCGTTGAGACTCATAAACTTTAAGAAAGTGTCCCTTTGTAACGCAAAATAGTTGAATTACGACAGCGGAGCGTTAATTCAGCGAGGGAGTATGTTTTACCCTAATTGGTAGTAGATGGAAATTTAAAACTTAAGTGATTCTTGTGATGCAAATGAATCTAGAAGTGGTTCTCAGATTTCTTGAATTATTTTGTCTTATAGTTTTGCATTTTAGCGTTTTTAAGGTGGAAAACGTTCATTTATCTTTTGAAAAACAACTAAAATTACCTAAAACGAGAATATCGACCTTGTCGATTTCCTGTTTTTTATATGCAAAGCTTAGAAGCCATTATTCGAAAATAACAAAAAAAGAGAGAGATCGTTTCCTTTCCGAATGGAGCGTAATTTGTGCCTGTAGGGAATTATCGAGCACATCAAAATGAGAAAAAGTGAAAAATAGAAAGGTTGAGTTTACGAAGTACAAGAAACCAGATGGACAAGATGAGGGAAATAAAGCATATGTGAGGTTTGTAGGACGCGAATGTGACGTCACCTAGTTTTTTTCCCTCTTTCCTCCCTATCTCCCTTTCTCTTCCATCTCGCTCTCTCCACGATAGAACTCTAATGAAATATAGGAGTTCTCTCTCGATCTATGGGCATTGTTGGATCCAAAGAGGGGAGGAGGTAGGACAAAGATTGGCAACTTAGTAGGCAGCTGTTCTAGGGGACCCCGTACCATTGTCGATCTCTCCCCAACCTAATGTCCTTCTTTCTCCTGGCCCTATTCTCTCCTGCATCGGCTTAACTCTCCGTCAGACTCATTAAATCCCCCAAGAGCATTAAAACTATAACAAAAAGATTTGGCCCCGTTATATCGAACCTTTTTTTTCGTCTTCAAAACATACGAATTCTTCAATTTCACCAAACCCAAAATATAGCCACACCAAAAATGAAATTTTATGTGCATCATTTAAAACAATCAGAGAAAAAATGAGCATAAGATTTGGCACATTATAACTGAAAAATGAGGAAGTCAAAAAAAAAAGGGAAGGAAGTATTTAAGAAAAAGGAAGTGGTAGATTCATGGTCGAATAGGTTGAGGTGAGGGTATGAGATGACGTCACCTGAGACTTAAGAATGGGATCACCTGTGACGTCTTTTTCTTTTTTAATCCCCACTCGATTAAAAGGCGCCCTTTTTTTTTTTAAACGTCTTACACTATTTAACCATTTCCGCTTATTTTTCAAGTGGTCCCATATTTTAATTTTGAGGGGAAGTATTTATTTATATTAAAAGAAAAATTTTTTCAGGCATATTGCTGTTGATAACTTCAATTCTCCTGAAAAGTTCTAGTTTTCTCTTAAATTGATGTTTTTACAATAATGTATTACGAAAGCCCTTAAACGTCTTGGATTTTTGACCTAGAACGACTAAAAATGATATTTTATCGTGAAGAAACTTAAATAAAATTTGTAACTAAGGAGGTCAGTTGTGGTCACGTGTCAACGGCACACGACTATTCAGACATCCTCAGTTTTATTATAATACTCGAATAAAGAGACCCGTCTTTCTCGTCCCCCTTAGGGGCTACGGCTTTTGTTGTTGCACCGGGCTCCCCAGAACCCTACAATTAAGTCCTACTGCCCTACACTCGTGATAAACATAATCCCTGGAGGCTGTTTCCCCACCCCTACTTTTATACTCTTATCGATCTTCTAACGGATTCTCCAAGATAACTGGCTCTTTACGAGGATTAAAAAAAAAGTCTGAAATTTGAAGGTCAAGGTTTAAGGTTTTTCGACATCTGTACTCTTAAGAGCATATGGCGAAGCAATTATTGTGGTTGGAAACCGGGAACGTTAACGCAAGCTAACTTTTACTTCTCTTATTACTAAGCATATGCCCTTTTCCAGTAAGCTAGTTCGAGTGGAAACTCAACGGACTTTCAAATGCAGAAAAGACAAAATATCGAATCCTTTTATTTGTTGTTCCATCCACTAGGAGTGGTGATCCAAGATTCCTAAAGAATAATGAAATCTGGACCACCCACTTGAGAAAGAGCGCCACCGGAAGACCCTATTCAAATGCCAATACGTAACAAAGAAGGTAACACGAAGACTGATCGGACATCACTTTGTTTGATAAACTTTCCTTAATTCCAGGTCAGAGATTTGTACAATGGAAATTCCGTTTTTAACCCCGATACCGGAATTATGGGGGCTTTTCTCGACTTAAAAACCTCAAAAAGTCAATCCACTTTACCCTCCTTTTTCCGGTCGAATACAAAGAAGCGGGTCCCTCTTAGGAGGAAAATAAAACCAGATACTAGAATGAAACAGCTGTAAGTGTGCCCCTGCGGAAAGGAAACGGCATGACCTTCCTTAAGTAGCTTCGGATTCTTAACCACCTGGAGGCCCTTTAACACTGTTTCTTTTCCTCCTTCGCTACCTGTCGGAACATTCGGATCAAAAACCGCTTTGTGCTCGCTCATATGTAATCGGATAATGAGTCTTGACCCAACATTATAATAAAAGATGGTTCAGGAGGGGAAAACAAGAGGACACTTGGATCAACAACGTAATTGGAGCTTCTTAAACAAGATTTGTGGAAAATAAAATACCTTATCAACAAATATATTTACAAATCAGTAGCTTCGTAGGGTTTCCTATCTCAATCCGTCTTGGAGTTAAGATTTTGTATACTAAAAACAAGTTTTTTTTTTCACATAAAACCGTCAATATTTCAAGTTCCCTTAATAATTTCAAATTTCTGATGCCAGATTTGGAATCAGCGTTAAATTTTACATTAGAACTGATAGTTTCTAACCATCCATGATAACCAAAAAGCCTTTTTTTATGGCCATAAACAAAAAATTGTTTTTTTTTTAAAAACATGCTTTTTTTTCAAAATTTCGTCAAAACTAATAATTAGGCCATTATGTATGGTTAAAAACTATCATTTCTAATGTAAAATTTAACGCTGATTCCAAATCTGGCGGCGGAAATTCAAAATTATTAAGGGAACTTGAGATATTGAAGGTTTTATGTGAAAAAATCTTTAAAAATACATAACTCAAAGACGGATTGAGATAGGAAACCCTAGCAAACTGGGTTTTAATGTTGGTATGCCATTTAACCCAATTTTTTGGACATCGAACCACCCAGTATTTATTTTATTATATTATTTTACTTAAAAAAAATTGTTTTTATGTTTCCAGTGAAATTTTAAGATTTAAAAAAAAAATTAATTTTAAACTTTCTAGTTCCTATACTTAATAAAAATAAACTTGGTCATAATTTTCATGGTAGGGGAAAAAATTATAACGAGAGGAAACTTTGTTTGATGGCACTTTTAATTAAAGAAAAAAAGCGAGACAGACTTTCGTCGGGAAGAAGAAAATTTAATTGAACCTTTTTAACTTGTCATTAATTAGTGAGTAATCTTTTGTCGATTTAAAGAACTAATCGATAAATTGTGGTAATGAAATTTCCAAGAAGATGCGCTTTTAAGTTGTAAACAAACGTTCAGATGCATTTCCAGATTCTTTATTGATTTCTCGAGTTATTTGTACAAGATAGGGTAGAAAGGGTAGACCAGGTGGTGGGTTATGATAAGCAAGTTCACATCTGTCCGTGTGACCTTTTGGCGTTCCTAGGGGGAAGTTCAATACTTTTCCATCTGCAAGAAGTAAATCCGAGTGGTTGCTCCTGTAGAAGGTTTGTTGGAGGAATTAACGATTTTTAAGGGAAGAGGTTGTTTATGGGTAGAGGGTCTTCTAATGACCGGTAGACCACCTTGAGGGCGGAAGATCGTTTGGAAACACCTGGAGTGACCAAGAGAACATATGGGAATAAAAGTTGATCAATAGACAATTTGTTTTTAACTAAAAAGAACGCCCTAGAAGGACCCTCACGTCTCTATTCGACTGTGTAATAGGTAGGCCTACTTTAGATACAAAGATTCCAATCAGCTGGCTCTTCTCCCCCGCAGTCAGAAAGCAGTAAATCTCAGCCTGAGGTTTCTGGCAAGGGCGCGCGGGAGAGCATAACAAAGTGACAAATTGTGGCAAACAATGGTGCCGTTGTAAATAGTCTTCGTGTGACAGCTCACACTAGACGCCAATTATACTTCCTTCCTATTCCTATTCTCTTCCTCCCCGAAAGCTACCTGTGTCTACCAAGTTCGACTTGAGACTTGCAAACTTCTTAAAATGTACAACTTCCTTTTGCGTGGGCACGTTTCCTTTGTAGCAAGAGTTTCGATATTTATGTCCTTCTATTCAAGAGGTACCCCTGCCACCAATGAAGATTTTACAAAACCAAGATTTCAAAAACACAATAACAAATCCTTGGTTGTTTTCACCCGATAATTGTGAGAAAGCTGAGTCATGTGGGTGCCCTCATAAAATAAAGAGTAACATTTTATATTTTCACTTCCCCGTATTGCCTTATGTTAATTTATGAAGGTCAGATGCAGAGTCAACACCCTTTTTCTCCAGGTGAGAATCTTCATGTGACTAATTAATGGCCTCATTCATTGTACCGAACATTTTAGAACGCATCTGCTTAATACTTTTAAATTACAACTCTAAGGGTGGAAATTGTTAAAAAAATTCATTTTTGGTTTTTTAATCTTATAATATTATTTAACCATTTATGCTCATTTTCGAAGTGGTCCCATATTTTTATTTTGAGTGGAAGTATTTTTATTAAAAGAAAAAATTTGTTCAGGCATATTGCTGCTGTTGATTCTTCAATCCCCTCTCCTGAAAAGTTCTAGTTTTCTTCCTTCGGGAAATCGTCGGAATTTGATATTCTATTAATAAACACGCTAGTTAAAAAAAAAAGGAAAAAAAAAGGGGAATTAAAGTAGCTACGCGTTCCCAAAGAAAAGCTAAAATGTTAGCATAGGGGAGGATTCCACCCATGCCCTTAACACCCCACGTTCTTCAATTTTTAAAATTTTCACAGAATTGAGTTTTATAATTTTGAAAATAGAGCATGATAAGGGGTCTTAAGGCTTATAAAGAAAATTTGAATCGACCGTGGAAGATTGGTATCCTCCCCCTTTTAAGTAATTAAAAAAAGTTAATTTCATCGTCTTTACCATCCCCTTTCAATAAAAAATGTTAAGGTGAAAATATTTCCGGAAACCTTATTTCTTCTGATGGGTATAACGAATTGCGGGTGATATATCAGAAAAGGGGCAGATGTAGCATTTGAGGGTGCCACGTGTCTTCATAGCCCGCAAAACACTGCTTACCAGTTGGCTTAATAAAAAAACACAACCGTTAGAAAATATCACACCTTTTATAGGCGGGATAACCTTTCCATTGCCTTTTTTAGAATCGTTCTACTTCTTCACCTAAAAACCAGTTTTCCCCTTTAAAGAAAAAAGCTCTCAAGAAAATTTCTCCCTCAAATTAATAACCGGAGAAAGAAACAGGGGCAATCCGAATTAATCTCGTCTTTATTAAAGGCCGCCTTGTCATTATAACAAGCCTTTCTCTAAACAAGGGATTCGTTCAAAGGCTCTTGAATTACCCGCCCCGCACACACTGGCGCAATATGAACTCCCCAGTTCTTCGGTCTCTTATCCACGTTTGTTATAAAACCTAAGTATCACAATATAATTAGCATATAATTACCCGAGTTCGCTCCCATTTTCATAAGAAAAACGTATTTTTTGAAAATTCTTATCAACTTTCTTAAGGGGGTGGAAATTGTTCAAAAATTCATTTTTTTAATCTTATAATTTAATTCCGCTTTTCCAAGTGGTCCCATGTGGAAGTATTTTTATTAAAAGAAAAAAATTCTCTGGCATATCGCCGCTGTTGATACTTTAATATCCTCTCCTGAAAAGTTCTAGTTTTCTTCCTTCGTCTCTCCTAAATGGCTGAATATAGTGTTGTAATATGGGAGAAATAGTGTTCTGGGCACTTGAAAAAAATAATAAACTAGACCGCTAATTCGACAAATGGGAGGGTGAAATAGAAAAGGGTGGAAAAAAAGCGTAAGGGTCGCTCAGGGGCCGCTTAATGGTTTAAAGGGTTGTTGAGTATTAAAGGAAACGGGAGCGTCTTAAAGGAGGCGGAAGATAAAAATCACCCCTCCAACTTCGTAACAAGATTCCCGTTTGATTTCCTCAGAAGACGGAAAACGACCTGTTGCTCTCCCTTGTTACACCGAACACGAGCAACAGTTATTTTCTTCCAGACACTTGTTTGACTAAAATTACCGTCACCTACAAATACGTAGGACAAACACAGGTGTCGAATGTCCTTAAGAATTTTAATTGTCACTAAAATACAAAGGAGGAAAAAATTTCAATAATTTCGATTTATCCGTCTGAAGATTTTCAGCATACACACTGGCCTTGAGTTAACTTTTTGAGCATCTTTTTGTTTATATAGTGACGAGTCGAAAATGACCGAGCAAACTAAGTTTCTTTGAAGTTGAAAAAACGAGAAAAAGTCTCTCCCCAACGGCTTAATGCATTATTCCTTCTGGTGACAATACAGCGCCGTTTCTCACACGCTATTCCAAGTACTTGCTTATTATTGTTCCACATTACCATATTCACTTCGATTTCGACTGATCACATAACATCTATATTTAATGCTTTTCCCCCCTTAACGTCCAAAGGTAATCGATAAAAATTGTGCCGCCGTTTTTTGCTTTCTTTCAACATTGAAAGGGGAGGTCTAATTACCTACTTTTCTTTTTATTTATGTCTTACTAAAGGGGGATACGATACATAATTGCGAAGGAAGAAGGCCACCATATGAAATTTTTATAAGCAACCATAATATCAAAAGGTTTTCTCCATTTAATTACTTAATTGATTTTAAGAAAAAGCATGTATTGAATATTTTAATGAAATTTAACGTTACAATACGAACTAAGTCTAGTATGGTATAATTGCAGTGGTCGGTTGATAATTGTCCTTTGGTGCGAGGAGCTTGGACCGAGATAAGGTAAGTTAGACCAACTTAGCCGCTCGACTGGACAACTGTTAAACATTACAGTACAACTTGAACACCATTTCAATTTACTTTAACTATTATAGAGTGCACTCCCCTTCGAGGAATCGTGAAGATTATCATAACCGATCTACGTAAGAAACGACCGAGATATTGTTTAAACTAATTCTTATGAAAAACTAAGCAATAGAGAGGACTTTTTGACGAATAGGTGCATATTTTATTCAAAAAAAGGGTAATGGGTGGTGCTTTCTAGTTCCCAGCATCCCTTCTATAGGCGCAAATCATAAAATTCGATAGTCGTCAAAATGACGAAGGTTTAGCAATAAGCGATACTAAATAGGATTACCATTCTAAATAGTTTGTTTTCCTAATAAGAATCAATAATAATTCAACTTGATCGTTTTCAAAGTGGAGGTATAAAAAAATCTGAATATTTTAAAACAGGTGAAAACCTTAAGTTTAATGATCCATTTCAAAAGGGGCTTTATGAATAGATGGAAATATTCTTAACACATTGATGAGAAAGGAGAAGAAGGAAAAACTGAATTCCCGCGTTGAAATAAAAAA
Source organism: Orius laevigatus (assembly GCA_018703685.1). NCBI lineage: Eukaryota > Metazoa > Arthropoda > Insecta > Hemiptera > Anthocoridae > Orius > Orius laevigatus. The sequence goes on from JAGWEN010000471.1 coordinate 62,426, forward strand.
AGAAGAAGGAAAAAAGGAGAGTGAATAGAGGGCGTCTGATGTAAGGAGGCCACTTAAGACCCGGGTCTGTTAGCTTATGAAGGTCTTTCAGAAGGGTTAAGACCTCCTATCTTAGCATCTCTCTTATCACAAAGTGCAAATGTTTACACGCGGGAGGAGGGCTAAGAGAAGATGAAGAATGACCGAATGCCTATTTAAAATCTTAAGAGTTTTCTTGCCTCCGTCCAGTCATTTATTATGGAAAACGCTGGAAGTAGGAAAAGGTGAGGGCTCCCCAGGTGGGCCAACCTATTGTCTTAATATTAAACATTAACACCTGGTTTTTCAATCAATTCCTTTCAATTATAAGGGTTGTGGACATTAAAAAAATTCATTTTTGGTTTTTTAATCTTATAATTTTAACCAATTTCGCTCATTTTCCAAGTGGTCCCATATTTTTATTTTGAGTGGAAGTATTTTTATTAAAAGAAAAATTTTTTCAGGCATATTGCCGCTGTTGATAACTTTAATTCTCCTGAAAAGTTCTAGTTTTCTTCCTTGGGGAATTCGTCTCTACTATGAATGAAATTTTTTCAAATCACAGCAATTTAGGATCCTTATTAATAATGTCAATTTCAAAGAAATGTAACTTTTTTCCTAGACAAACACAATGTACTATAATGGATTTATAAAGGAACAGCTGCTGAGTATCCTTCCCTATTTAAAAAGGTGAAAATGGTGAATCGTTAGAACAAACAGAGGGTAAGAACGCGATGGGTCGTATCATCTGTTCAAACGCATCTTGTCGATTATTGTGGGGGGTGGGATTTTGAGAAGTTTGGCATCGGTTTTGTAACTAGAATTAGAATAATTCCTCATGTTGTAATTAGGGATAAAGAGGAAGTAGTGAGGGACGGGCGGAAGTGGGACAATACCGGGCTGGAACTACGGAGTGGGCATTGGCCTCGCATATCCGGCCCAATCCAATTCCGAACACACATCATTTCCTTCTTTCCGCCAAAGACTCAGGAGTTCCGGCCCCGCTCTCTTTTAAAGCCCCGACGGACCGAACCACTTCCGACCGGACATCTACCTCCGTCATACTTGGGATCTACAATGAATATCCTCCCCGCTCTCTCATCCCCCCACGCAGTCAATTATACGCCCCAGCTCCCTACTTACGACTTTTCATATTCACCTTCCCTTCTTCTCCCGTCCGTGTCGCGCCTCCCGTCCTCAATTGATTTCCAGCCATAATTTAACTTTAAATGCCCCCTGGCCTTTTAAAAAGGAAGGAAGTACACAATCTCTGTGAAATTAAACTTTTGTTCCTGATTTTTTTGCCCCCCTCACTATCATTTTAAATAATCACTAGCTTAGGAGCATAATGAGCACTCAAGAATGTAAAAATACTTTTTAAATCAATTTTTTCTTCCAATTCCAAAAAAGAATCCATGAATTCTCGGACAGCCGGACCCTCGACCACCGCGTCTTTTATATAAGACGCCACGTCTTATATATAAGAAATCACGCGGAAAGTGATAAGCATGTCTCAATAAGACGTCTCAATAGAATAAAGTCACTTAATGTGTCATAAATAGGCAGAGATACCGAGGATTCGCGTGAGGCAGGTGACAAGGTAAGGCACCTGCTAGAAAAAACGTTTGTTATATCGGGCACCTGTGCCCACATCCTACGCCCGCGCACGACAATTTCTACGAGTCAAAAGAAGTGTCATCGATATCAAATTTTTTTTTGTCAAAGCAGAGGGGAAACCTTTTTTTTGTGACAAGAAAATAAAGTCAAGAGTTTTTTCTTTTCATGAAGGAGTTCGAAAAATGATCCTGGATTGTGGTTGGGAGCGGTTTCTTTGTCTAGATGGAGTTCATTAAAGACAATACCAGTTATATACATCTCAATGGAGAAAAAACCGACAAGAACCAACAATCAACTTTTGTTAAACGCCTTTTCTCCATGATCTCTTCTTTTTAATATTGCCACAGATAAAACAATAATAAGTAGGTACTTAAGGGGTGAAATTTGATCAAAAATTCAATTTTTTTTTTAAATCTTATAACATTATTTAACCATTTATGCTCATTTTCCAAGTGGTCCCATATTTTTATTTTGATTGGAAGTATTTTTATTAAAAGAAAAAATTTTCTTTTCAGGCATATCGCCGCTGTTGATAACTCTCCTGAAAAGTTCTATTTTTCTTCCATTAGGCAAACGGACAGCATTGATTCTTGGAGAGGATCCAAATGCCAAAAATTAGCGTCTTGAAACTGGGTCAATTCCTTTTTTTTTTTTTTCGGTGCAACTTTAAGGAAAAAGGAAGGCGGTCAGCAAAAATCGATAGTACATTGTAATTAGTAGTTCCGAGTAACAAATTAGCGGACGGTCTAGTATCCTTGGAGGGGTAAACTTAAATCTGTTCGCATACCTAAGCCACCGTCCTGTAAACGACACTAATCTAAATTAATCTAATCAGAGGGCGTTTGAACTTAAATGAACATCTAATCGAAAGCTGGTGGTAAAAGGGGAAGAAGAAATTCGAAGCACTGAACAGAAAGGAAGGTAAATCTCAAAAGATAGCAAACCTCTTTCCTTTTCAAGGAGAGACAAAAGGGAAATCGCGAGATGATCTTGAAACCTTTTGATTTCTATCGCATATCAAGTAGAAGCGACCCCAACTAGCTTAAATATTAACATTTCTTTAAGATTCCGATAAGGTGATAAAATCGACTCTCGACTACATTCTTTCTTTGACCACTAAATCAACATCGACCCCAAGTAAAATTAGCCCTTCAGTTTCAAACCCTTGAAAACTTTTCAAACAAACCGAAGAGGGAGAAAAAAAATTAATGTTAACATTTTTTAATGTGTCTTGCTTATTAGAAAGTCGGATCAATATCTTTGATTTAAGCATACGATGGAATTATAATATTTGGGAATATCAAAAAGTCTTAAAATGATTAAAAATCAATAAAAAAAAAGGTCAAAAACAAGCAAAAAGGGTCAAAAATCAAGCTAAATAGGGCTATTTTTGTCGTTAAGGAACAAATTTTAGAGGGCCCCTAGTGCCCAAAAAGGGTCAAAAATCAAGCTAATAAGGGTCCTATTTGTCATAAAGGAATATTATTTAGTTAAGTTGGCCCCTAGTGCCCTAAAAGGGTCAAAAATCAAGCTAAAATTGGCCTTTTTCATATTATAAAAAGAAAAAAAAAATCTAGCTAAGATGGTCGATAGTGCCCAAAAAGGGTCGAAATTCAAGCTAAAAAGGGCCTTTTTTGTTGTTAAAGAACACTATCTATTTAAGAGGGACCCTAGAGTCCAAAAAGGGTCAAAAACAAGCAAAAAGGGTCAAAAATCAAGCTAAAAAGGGCTATTTTAGTCGTTAAGGAACAAAATTTAGAGGACCCCTAGAAAAAGGGTCAAAAATCAAGCTAAAAAGGGTCCTATTTGTCATAAAGGGCTACCTAGTTAAGTTGGCCCCTAGTGCCCTAAAAGGGTCAAGAATCAAGCTAAAAAGGGCATATTTTGATCGTTAAGGAACAAAATCAAGTTAAGAGGGCACCCAGTATCCAAAAAACTTCAAAATATCTAGCTAAAATTGGCCTTTTTCATATCAAAAGAACAAAATCTAGTTAAAAAGGATCTCCCTAGTGTCCAAAAAGGATCGAAAATCAAGCTTTTTGTGATTAAAGAACACTATCTAGTTAAAAGAAATCAGCACGGGAATGTCTTGTGAGATTTCACATTCTTAACATTTTTATTTTTTCTTCCGAAGCGATGAAAAAGTAAAGGAAATTATCCCCTTCGAAAATATCTAGGAAGAAGGTATGTTTTCAAGATTCTCATGCATAAATCAATAGATAAGAGCACGAATGTGGCAAATAGAAGGGATCGTCACAAACCTTGTTATTGTATTTATGAAAGGAAAGGAAAAATACCCATATTCCTTTCGAAGTATCGTGAAATATGAATTTTCGATAAACGACTCCTCCCACCTAAGTCGATTATTAACACGGTTTAAGAAGTTTTTGAACCATTTTCTTTATCTCACCCCATCCAAAAAACCTTTTCAGTGAATATTGTATACGTTTACTTTTCAAGCGCGTCTTTAAATCGATTTTTTTTTTTTGAACTTTTGGGCACTTCTGATCACGCTAAAGGTCGAATAATAGACTTCTTACTTCCTTAATTACAACCCTTTTTCCCCCCCTGTTGATTTAGACGGAAATTCATCCACATGCGAATCTCATCGATTTCATTGTAACCGTTTTCTATTTTACTTCTCGAATCGTTCCCAATCGGTAATTACAAAACTGAGTTTCGAACTTTCTCCCCCTTCTTAGCAACCCCTTCGCCAAATATTTATGAAGACAAACGAGCCATCTCTTAATAGGTAATAGGGTCATATCCTTCTTCAAACGTTGAGTTACATAATTACTTATTTATCCGATAACTTCCGAACCATACACGGCCCCAGTCTTTTCTTTTCTTCTAATATTCATTTTAATCGATATTCATACATGGTGAACCCATTCCACTTCGTTAAGACTTCACACTTCTTCGTACCCCCCTATCAAAAAAGTCATTTTTTATTATTATTATAAATAATTATAAACTTGCACGTTTCTCTTGTAAGTTATGAATTTTTTAGACTTCAACTTCTATTCACGACACATGTACGAATATTTTACATCAACGATATATGAATAATCGATGACATTTTTTAAAAGTCAAAAACAATATGGAAGGAAGTTTTCAATGGAGCAATTTTTAAGCAAATCTTAATCGAAAAAGTGATATTTTGAATAAAATATTTATCAGTTTTGCAAAATTTTACAGAGCGCCTAAAACAAAATCTATATACCTACGTAATGGTAATTGGTTTTTAAAAAAGAAAAGAAAATTGTGATAAAAGATTCTTTGAAATAAAATATTTTGTATACGTAAGAAGTGGAAATAGCGAAGAGCCATTTTGTACCAAATAAAAGGAGTGGGACAAGGTATTAGAAAGGTAGGCTTGGTGGGCGGACACTGGGCAGCCCCTCCCACAGATGTTTAAGCTTGTCAGTCACATCGCTCACGGATGTTCATCATCGAATTACGCAACGATTTTTATATATATATATGCATTTATAGGGTGGTTCGACTTAGGATGTAAAATGGGGTTAAATGGTATAATAAACTGAGTAAAATCACGTTTGCTAGGGTATTCTATCTCAATCCGTCTTCGAATAATGACTTTTTTTAAGAACACATTTTTTTTTTACATAAAACCGTCAATATCTCAAGTTCCCTTAATAATTTCAAATTTCCAGTGCCAGATTTGGAATCAGCATTAAATTTTACATTAGAAATGATAGTTTATAATTCATAATAACGAAAAAGCCATTTTTTATGGCCATAAACAAAAAAAAAAAACTTTTTTTTTTCTTTCGCTAAAAGTGCATATAAACGCTAGATTTCCAGTTTACTGTAAAAACTTCTTCATTTTAAGTCCTTTTTAACCTCGAAAGAAAAAATTTTAACTTAGGGAGCTATTAAGCATGAAACATCAAAAAACCTTTTTTATCATTTTGGGCTTTTTGGTCATCATTAATGGTTAAAAACTGTCATTTCTAACGTAAAATTTAACGCTGATTCCAAATCTGGAACCAGAAATTTGAAATTATTAAGGGAACTTGAGATATTGACGGTTTTATGTGAAAAAGACGTGTTTTAGTGAAAAATCAACTCCAAGACGAAAACCTAGAAAAAGGGGTTTTACTCAGTTTATAATGCCATTTAACCCAATTTTTTTACATAAGTCGAACCACCCTGGTTTTTAAGATCTTGGATCGCAATTTTTTCCGTATTTCGCGTGTTTTCGACGAGATATCTCGACGGCCATCGGCTACCGATCGAAAAGACCCAAGCACGAATGGGACAATGATGGAGCCAATCAATGGATTTTTTTAAAAATTGATTTTTGATCGAGTAAAATAAGGCTTTAACCCAAAGTGAACCTTTTTAAGGCTAAATTGGCGATTGATTGGCCTCAATAAAGGAAACAGAATATACTCAAAACAACGGACCAGAAGAATCTGCCCCTTTATTCTATTAACTTTCAGAGTTTCTCGTTATGCTTACTAAAAATCAAAATAGCATGAAAATGAGACTTGAATGGGCTTGCAAAAGGGGAGGGTTACAATAAGATACATTTTATTAGATTGACGCACACGCATCCTAGCGACGAGAGGGAGAAACTCTTTTTTGATAATGTAGGCACTCAAGGTCCCTAGGTACGCGCCATTAATAAAAATTTTTTAAATTAAAAATCTAATATGAAGCAATATCTTTGTTTTTGAAACGAATTTCGACTTAAGCAATACTTGAAAGTTAAAATGTGTTTATACAGGGTGGTTCAATATGGTATAAAGAAGGTTCAATCGCATACTAAACTGAGTAAAACCCCATCTCAATCCGTCTTGGCGTTATCATTTTTTTTTTTCACTAAAACACGTTTTTTTCACATAAAACCGTCAATATCTCAAGTTCCCTTAATAATTTTAAAATTTCGGTACCAGATTTGGAATCAGCGTTAAATTTTACGTTAGAAATGATAGTTTTTAACCATTAATGATGACCAAAAATTATTAATAAATAGGCTCACGTTTTTAAATGTTTCAAGCTAAATAGCTCTCAAAGTAAAGACGCTAGGCAATTTTTTCTTTCAAGGTTAAAAAGGTCTTTAAATGAAGAATATTTTACAGAAAACCGGAAATCTCTAGCCTTCGATATGCAATTTTGGCGAAATTTTGAAGAAAAAAAAAACATGTTTTGTAAATAAAGTTTTTTTTTTGGTTTATGGCCATAAAAAAGGGCTTTGCGGTTATCATAAATGGTTGCAAACTATCATTTCTAACGTAAAATTTAACGCTGATTTCAAATCTGGCACCGGAAAGTTGAAATTATTAAGGAAACTTGAGCTATTGAAGGTTTTATGTGAAAAAAACGTATTTTTAGTGAAAAAATTCTTTAAAAATCATAGTCAAATTTGACGATTTGAAATGATTTTTCTGGACTTCTGCTTGAGAAGTCTCATCCTATCGAAATCGATATGACTTTCGTGTCTACATAGGTGCAGCGAATAAAAATTGTACGATAAAAGGTGGAATAATAATTCCAATGGGTTTAATAATATGTACCTATACTTTATCATAACTTCTTTTTTGTTTTTTCCTTATTAAACCTATGATATTTCCTTTTGGAATAATTTATTGCAAATTTTAAAGACTTCCGATCCTCAGCAAGAAGACAAACTTACAAAAAATCAATCCAGATGGCTCTGCCTTATCTCTGATAAGCTTTTCAGACGATTTCTTAAATCTCAAGATTCGAAGTGCATAGCTACTAATATATTGAAATTTCTGAACTATGAGCTCATTTTTCGAGCTTTTTAGACTTGTAAATGATTCAGTCCAACTAAATATTTCATTTGAAACAGCTCGTTTTAGCTAAAAACTCGACTCGAGTATCTCAATTGGAATAAATTACTAGGGTCTTGATTTGAAGAGCTTTTTTGACTCGTATTCTTAAAAAAAAGATGGATTCCTCTAACGATGGTTACTCTACCATTCTATAATTCCTTCGGCAGTCCTCTTTCTTTGTATTAAGATATGAAGGGCTAGGTGGAAAAAAGATGAAAGTCACTTTTTCGTCAATTTTGAGATATCAGCGCTATCAAGGAGTATTATCATCCGGTAGAACAAGGGGGGAAAAAGGTTAGTCACTTTTTCGTCGATTTTGAGATATTAGCGCTATCTAGGGGCTATGAAAGAGTACTATCTGGTAGAACAACAAGGGGGGAAAAAGATGAAAGTCACTTTTTCGTCTATTTTGAGATAATGGCGCTATCTAGGAGTATTATCATCTGGTAGAACAACAAAGGGGAAAAAGGATAAAAGTCACTTTTTCGTCGATTTTGAGATATTAATGCTATCTAGGGGCTATGAAGGAGTACTTTCATCTGGTAGAACAACAAGGAGGAAAAAGATGAAAATCGTCCGAAAGCATGAAAAGATTCGCGGTAAGGGGGGAAATAGATGAATGTTACATGCAGTACAAAAGAATTACTTCATAGAAATCAAACTTTTAGCGGATTTCCGGAGGAAAGCAGGCTATTGGGGCCGGCCTCACGGCGGCTTTTTCATTTTTCTCGAAATCAATCTAATTATTCATTTTCGAGGTGACCGCACCTCAGGATTACAATCGCAATAAATTGGGAAAATAAATCAGGAAAAGTTAAATAAGATTCAAAAATTGGCTCCCGGACGGGAATCGAACCCGCGTCTTCGAATCGGTACTCCAATGTGCTATCCATTACACCACCGAGAACTGATAATGAATGGATAACATTTCGGGAAGACAATCGACAGCTTTCGTTTTCTCAACCGTTTGGCGCCAATTTTCAAATCTCTTCAACTTTTCATTCATTATTTGGTAAATTCAAATATTCCCACCTGAAAGTCCTTCAACTAGAGGTATTCCATTCAATTGTTTCTTGAAAGTCCTTCGACTAGAGGTATTCCAATCAAGAAACCGCGAAATTTAAATTTACGTTGCCTAACCTGATTTTAGGTAATTAAATATCAATCTAATTATTCATTTTCGAGGTGACCAACCTCATCAGTTCTCGGTGGTGTAATGGATAGCACGTTGGAGTACCAATTCGAAGACGCGGGTTCGATTCCCGTCCGGGAGCCAATTTTTGAATCTTATTTAACTTTTCCTGATTTATTTTCCCAATTTATTACGATTTTCTCGAAATCACTATTTGGTCACTTTCATCTTTTTTCCCCCTGGCCTTTCATATCTAATACTGGTAACCATGATATGCTAGTTTGCATGAAAAATAGTTCATTTGAGTAATTAAGACTTGAAACTTGGCTACAGGCCAAAACTAGGAACCTGCATACTGTAAAATGATTTTTCTCCAAAGAGCTCCTTTCAAAAGGACAAAAATGCTCCATCTTATTTGATTTAAAAAACAAACTTGAGATTCCATCAATGCAAAAACTTACCATTTCAATGCAAAAACTGATTTTTAATTCGATACCTTTAATCGATCGACTATCAAATTGACAATAAATTATAAAAAAAAAAACCTTGAAGGCACTTGTGGTGACACTTTTAAATTGTTCTGAGAGGAACTGTTGCGTTAAAAGGGCTTAAACCCTCATTTAGGCATGCTCATTTTATTCAAATGCTTTTAAAGACGAAAATCGTCAAATTCAAGCTGTAAAAGGTGATAATGAGATGCAAGTACTTACATTAGATAATTAGGAAGCATGTCAGTAGGATGCGGTTAGGAATGGAGAGGTATAAATAAAAACAAAAACAAAAAAAAAATGTAATTTTACATTATTTACAAAAAAAAAGTAATGATAAAAAAAATCAAAACAAAAGAAGACGGATAAATGAAGTGCCTAACAAGGGTTGAGATTATTGGTGAGAAATGGGATGAGGGTTGCGCATATTTCTCGGGCCGGTAATGATTGAAGAGTTTTTAAGGAGTGTTGGTTGGTTCAGGGAGTTGTAAGAAGGGGGTACCCAGTAGTGGAGGAGGGTAGTGGTGTATATTCATTAGACTGGTGGATCTTACTCTCCGAGGGGGTCTCAGGATAGGAAACAATTCCTTCACATCCCTTAGTCATTAACACTCCCTCTTAGCAACCTCCCCCTTAAAACCAACCCCATATTTTCCTTCTTTTCTTGAACTCGAAAGGGAAATTTTTTTTATAATTGCAAAATCGAATGTTTGCGTTCGCCCTTTAGATTTGAGGGGAGAGGTGTCACTCGACGCCTTTGAGGTGTCGATAGTTTACAGATGATATCTACAAGTTCTACTCACCACCCCAGGACCACTTCGTTATGACGTAAATATCCAAAATAAACAATAACGCTTGTCCTCCAATGAAATCGAATCGGTTATAATATTAGAGGTTATAATTAGAGCATTAGCTGAAAGAAATGGCATAAAAAAGGTGGGTGTCGTATTTAGAGGCGGTTAGAAAGAATGGGATGGAATAGTTTAGAGGAGAAATCCACTAACGAGGCCTTCTGATTCACATATCTCTCCTATTCATCGGCCTTCCATTTTATACGGCAAGAAAGTTGTTTTAGCCTCCTTAACCCCTTTCGGAACACAAATTAATCCCACCCTACTCCACGTTTTTTCTCCCCCGCCGGCCACTTCTCGCGATTCAAAACGCTCTGAATAAAATCACATTTGAAAGTTTTCGAATCGATAGTTGAACAGTTTTTTAAAAGATTGCAGTATTGATTTGGCATTTTAAATTTTTTACATTTTCACAACACACAAAAGCGTTAACACAAGACGATCCATGCGGGGTTTCTTTCGTTGACTTACCTTAGTGGTTGAGGGATTTCCAAAATCGTCGTGCCTGCCGTCTTAGGAACTATGAATTGCGAGCCCCTTCTGAAACAAACAAAAAAGCCATCATGAAGATATTTTATATAAAAATTAAGAGGACAAGATAGCGATATCGGGAGCGTCACTTGAGATAAAAAGACTTCCTTACGGACGTCCTAAAGAAAAGGGGCAACCGGATAAACGCTTATAGTCTTATTATCAAACCCTCTAATCCCAAGTCCGCTAACAATCTTTAGCAATGATTACACCGAGATGACCACTTGCCCTTCTCCCCCCTTTCGGGTATCTTACCCTTATTCTATTATCTCTGCAACTTCGTACAACACCGTTTAACTATATTATGCTCCGTTTCATTACCCTACCTAGTGGGCCTTTCAATTTAAACTCTAGATTAACAAGAAAACTATTACATGAGAAAACTTGTGCTAAAGGAATGCGGAAAAAAGGAAAAATTAAGTCCGCATTTTCAAGTGCAATCATGCCCAAAAAATATATATCATGATTTACACGAAACGTGTAAAAATAACGTTTTAAAAGACGATTTTTTATTCGGGAGTAAGGTACCAAAAAAAATTTTTTTATGGGGTATTTCGTACAGCATCATCTAGGAAATAAGGGAGGAAACTTAGGCGAGGAAAGTTTCGTTTCCTGCCGTCCGGCGCGCTTTTCGAGCTTTTTCGAGTACGCGGGAGAGTGCGGGGTCCGAAGGCGGGAAAGCTCCGGTCCTTATCGCATTCTCTCTCCGGCAACCGAACAAGCAACATCTTCGCACATAACACGATTGAATATTCACGTCAAAAACACGATTCACGATTTTTCAACACAAATATCGAAAATTAAAATTTAAAGAAATAAACCACTAACACTTTAAAAATTGAAAATTGAACTAGAAAAAAATATATTGTTACCTATTTCGAAGAGTGTTATTGTTATTAACATTAACGAAGCACAATTCACAAAACTTTTTTTTTGTCAAAAAACACGATAATAGAGGTCAACACGTTATTTCATTGTCTAAAAGATCACTCGCGAATTTTGATTTTTTTTTTAAGAAGACACGATAGACGTACATTGAAGTCGGAAAGACTCACCTTGGTGATGGAACATGACGAGACCGAGTTTAAAAATTAAAAAACTAAAAATAAAATAAAAAATAAAAACTTAAAAAAAAAAAGACGTGAGAAATGTTTAAGTTGCGTGATATGATGACGAGAGGCGGCTGGCCGAGGAGGCCGTGTTCTGTGCGAGATTACCTCGCTCTAACTCACAGCCCTCTCTAAAAAAGGGAAGGAAGCAGGGAGAGGACTCGCGCGCCTGCTCTCTTCCCTTAGTGCTATCCTTGTGTGTTTTTACACCCCCACCATCGTTTTACCACCCCCCGACGCCCCCACCTTCTCCACCCCCCCGAGGTGCCCCTTCGACCCTCCGCCTCCTCCGACGGGCGGGCCGCCACCCCCCCGCGACAAAACAACCTTCTCACGATCCCCAGATGTTTCTCTTATTCTTTTCTTACCCCCACCCGAGGTTTCCTTACTCCGCCTCCGGCCTCCCACTCTCTCCGTCACGCCGTTTTCAAAACACCCCCTTATCCCACCCCCGGGCTTTTCCGACTTCAATTTTTTTTTAAATATTTAAATAAATTTAATAAAAAACAACAATTCAATAGTTATTAATCATCACCATAAAACATTCATCACTTATACTAGTTCTTAATTTTTCCAACTTAACAGTATGAATAAAATTTTGAATATCTCCTATATAAAAAAGGGCACTTTCATATCAAACTTTTTTTTTACAAAAAATTATACGAAAAAGCTTTAACAGAGTCATAAAGTAGTAGCAGTAATAATAGCAATGATAGTAAAAATAAATGAAAAAAGGGGGGTTAGCATGGTAAGACAACAAAAAATTAAAAAACCATAAATAAGTACACGAAAATAATAAGAAATAATATTGTATTAGAAATTTATTTTTGTTTGTTTTTTTGCTGGTTTTTTTTAGGAAAAAGAGATTCTTTTTCTTCTATTATCAACTTTTTTATCTATATATATCTATATATATCTATATATATCTTTAGTTTTTTTTAGGAAAGCGCGATAGGTAACTAAATAACACAACTAAGTCGTAAATTAAAGGAACTTCTAAGTTAAATACATAATATTCAATGACTGACACGAAAAAGAGGACTTAGATTTTGAAGAGAAAGTTCACGAACTAAGTCTACATGTGACAAAAAATAAAGCACGATTATTAACGTAATTAAGTAATGTAAACAACTTATAATCAAAAGAGAGAAATAAAAAAATAATATTGTTTGAAAAATGTTAAGTTCGGACAAAAACAGACACTTTTGGAGAAAACACAAATGATGAAAAATTTAATTCATCTTAAAATGATAATTTAATAAAAAATAACAATAATTGTTAAGTTCGACCGAAGTTTGACGCGGATTGGACTTAGAAAAAAATTCCGCGATCCATGACTTAGTCGTAAAACAGTAAAAAAATTATTTCATACGAAAAAACTGAAAATCTAGTCGGTGCTGACACGCTGGTAAATGACCCACATTTAGGCCCCGATTTACGGCGGGACCGAACAATAAAAAATGACGCCAAAATCAAATTTACGATTTTTAATTGTTCGATCTTTTTTTTTTATCAATGAGTAGTTGAACTTGATATTGATAATTTTTTATTAAAATACCTAAGACGCGCGAACATGATAAACAAAAAATGAAAACCAAGAAATTAATGAACAAAAAAAAAAGTTAAATAGTAGAGGGCCTAAATTAATTTTTCCCTCTACTTTGCTTTGATATATTAAAGTGGACAAACCGAAGAATTTTCAAAGGTTGTTAGAAATTTGAAAAATGCAAAATTTAGGGTATGTAATAGGAAAAGGAGATTGGGATGTTGAAAAGAGAAAAGGTTTTTTTTTTATAAAGGAAGATAGTAAAATAAGATTGGTCCGAATGAAGGTGCCGATAGCGAGACACAACCCTCGTGATAACAGCAACAACAAGTGAATCGGCACAGAAGAAAAGAATCCCGACACGCTAAACCACCAGAAAAGAAGTGACCGCACAAGGAATAAGAAGCACGAGTACGCGAACTTTTTTTTCTAAGTTGAAAATTGTTGTCACTACACACAGATGACACGTCGCGGAAGTTAAGAAACGCGTGTCTAAGACCTCATTGAACGGCTTACCTTTAGTTTTAGAAGTAATCCTTAAGTTGTGACAGAAGGTGAGCACGGGAAGGAGTTGAGAGTAAGAAATGTCATTGAGACGCTGTTGTAAAGACTTGTAGGAAGGAGCCGGCCTAACTGTCGTCTCTCCGAGCTTCTCTCCCGCCGTCACTTTAAGCGCATGAGTAAAAAGGAGAAGTTACTGGGGGGGCTTTTAGATCCCGCCCCTTCCTCAGCGGCATCTTTCGGGAAAGGTTTGAAATATTTCAACCCTCTTTCGAGTCTCAACCCTTTGAGTGGTGGCGCTTTCATCCCCTAAACGCGGACATCCCTCAAACCAAACATCAGCCCCATCTACCTTACCGACTTTCCTTCCTATCATGAATCAACGTCTTCATTTTTTACCAAAAAATTAAGAATCATTCCTATAAAATATCTTTGTTACCAGCTCAAGAATCGTCAGGTTATATATATTTATTATATATTTAAAAAAAAAAAATTGTGATATTATGACAATTTTTAGTACAAGAACTCTGTTTTTGTTACATTTTCTATTAGAAAAATTAAAAATTAGTTGGTTTACCTACTATTGGGAATTTTTTTGTTTTCTTTTGGACTTTACCAGTGAATCTGTGAAGTTTGGGTCGACGCAGTCCGGTGCTGCTATCTACTTCTAAGTGTTTTCATGTTTCCCCTCTCTTTCTAACCAACCCACTGTGGAACTCACCCCTTTCAAGAGGAGCGCCAATTCTTATTTTCGTGTGAGCATTCTAAATTATGAATTTTAATGAATATTGTTGCTTTAGATTCGTAACTATAGAGATGTATTTTTATTTTTTTAAATGGTAGATTAATGTAATTCCATAAAACTAGCAGGTCCACAAAATTGGAACCCCATGATTGGAACTTTCTAAAAAAGTCTTTACAAACCACCCCCTCCCCATCTCCTAGAATCGCCAATCACCTCCAACCATCTCCCATCGCCTCCCCTACCTCCCCCCACATCACCCTGACTCCCCAAACCTCGACAAATCATCCTATCGCTTCCTCTCACCTTACCCTACCAACCTTCCGCTGATAATCTGAACTTGACAATCGGTTTCATCACTTTTGAGTGATGAACTCATGGAGGTCAACAAAATGTGGAATTTTTTCGAAATTTCAAGTCAATCTGTTTTGAATAATTCGTGATATTATTTTTTGAAAACCCTGTTTCAGTTTCAATTTCTGGTTGACGAAATTGAAGGGCCAGGGGAAAAAAGATGAAAGTCACTTTATCGTCGATTTTGAGATAGCGCTATCTAGAATGGAGGAGTACTATCATCTGGTAGAACAACAAGGGGGAAAAAAGATAAGAGTCCGAAATGTGCATGTAAAGAAACGGAGTTAGGGGGAAAATGAATGTAACAATTACAATAGGATATTACAAAAGGATTAATCAAACTTAGTATTTAATTTTTCTCGAAATCACGAGGCCACTTTCATCTTTTTTCCCTTAGAGACCTTTTTTTGTCCATAAATCGAAGACGTTTCCTTAAGTTTCAATTCATAAATTCGTTTCGGGAGGAGAAATTCAATTTGTAATTATCACCAATCTGGGACAATATGCTAATTCTGCACCGTCCGTTTGAAATCATTGGTATCCCATGATACCTAATTTTATGGTCGACCGGGTCCTTTAAGCCTTTCCACTATTACACCTTTTGTCAAAACATGCCCATAACCTGTGAAAAAATCAATTAAAGAATATCATTATTATATTTAAATAATTTCTTCGCTGAAGTCGGTCATTTTATTTATTATTAGATAGTTTGTTAGTAGATTAATAAGTTTCGTGATTTCGATTTCGCTTTTTTATTCGAGAATTGGTGGTTCTATTAGGGATGGTCGTTGGATCTTGTTAATCCTGTTTGTACTTTTTCGAAATTAATTTTCGCAATTAGTGCTTCGCAATTAATTAGACTGGGCGTTGGTTGTCGTAAGACCACGAGAGAATCTCCCAGGAGAATTCCGTGATAGAGTCTTATCTCTGCCTACTCGCCTAATGGTTTTATGCCGCTGACTCTCTTAATACAAAATATTATCAACATTTAACCTCGAGAGAAAACACGCACCAAGATGCACCACTAAGGGGCCTCAAAAAAGGGAACAGAAATAGTCGAAAGTACGGAGTTCGGTCTATCTAAAGCAGTGGTTCCCAAACGGGGGGGCGTAAGCTGGATTTTTTCCCCTAAAATTTAGTTTTTTAACTTACTCAAAGAGAAGTTATTGTATTACCGTCGGATTCGGGTTTTTGGGGAAGGGTCTTCCAGACCCCCTAGGGTCAAACTGACTTTTGATCTTTGTCGGACATGACTTTGTCTGTGGTGCCGGCCGTCCGGCCGTCCGTCGCCTTTTTTTCCGGAACACTTCACGGCCACAATTTTCATCCGATTTTCACGAAATTTTCACACAATCTTCCTTTCGTGGTTATCTTGAAAGTGACTAGAGCGATTTTTGAAATTCGACAAAATGGCGGAGATATGTCTGTCTAAAGTTTGCAAAAATGTGCTACGGGCTTTCTACCGGTCCGATCTTCACCAAATTTTAATCAAATAATCTTCACGTGATCCCGATGAAATTTCATTAACTAATTAGGTAATTAATTATGTAATTAGATAATTATGACTAATTAACTTAATTTTCCCATTT
Source organism: Orius laevigatus (assembly GCA_018703685.1). Classification (NCBI taxonomy): domain Eukaryota; kingdom Metazoa; phylum Arthropoda; class Insecta; order Hemiptera; family Anthocoridae; genus Orius; species Orius laevigatus. The sequence goes on from JAGWEN010000471.1 coordinate 78,729, forward strand.
TCATAAAATTATCACCAAATTCAAGTTATGATTGCAAAAAAAAAAAAAAATTAACTAATTAGGTAATTATATTGAGTTTGAGTGAAATTAGTTCCATTTTCATAAAATTATCACCAAATTAAAGTTAGGATTGAAAAAAAAAATTTTAAATTAATTATTTAATTAACTAATTATGTAGGTAATTATGTGTTTAAGTGAAATTAGTCCCATTTTCACAAAATTATCACCAAATTCAAGTTATGACTGAAAAATTTTTTTTTCTATAAATTAATTAATTAACTAATTAAATAATTATAATGTGTTTGGGTGAAATTTATGGATCCCCCGAAATCTGTAGACCTTTGAGAAAGTTCGTGTCTCTGGGCAAGCTCCAGGACCAATATTTCTTTTCTTTCCGATCATATTTTAAGGCTGTTTTTCTTCAAAAACTTCAAAATCAACATTTGTCAAGCCCAATTTTCGTCAAAAAACCTCAAAATCGAAGTTTTAAGAGACATTTTTCGTCAAAAACCTCAAAATCGAAGTTTTAAGAGACATTTTTCGTCAAAAATCTTAAAATCAAGGTTTTAAGAGCCAATTTTTCGCCAAAAACCTCTAAGTGTACGATTCTAAATACAGGGGATGGTGGTGAGGAGGTTGGGGGAGTAGGTGGGAGGTCGAGGGCGGTTGTGGAGAGGTCTGTAGAGCTCCCAAGTTATGGTTTTCCTCTTCACGTTTAAAAAGCTAAATGCAATGATACTTTTCAATAACGCTCCTATAGTTGGAAAAACGATATCTTGAATATCATTATTATAATAATTGATGTTTCTGTATATCCAAATAGCATAAACATTTATTAAAAACTCAGAAATCTGATACTAAAGACAAAACAATAATGAGTGTAAAATGATATTCAACATAAGTACTAAAATAATTATTATCATTAGTGACAAAATGTGGAAAATGTAACTTAAGTCATATTCGGAGACAAAATTTGAGTTTTCTCATCTCCTTTTGTGCCGATCGACTTGAAATTTTCAGGGCTTTTTCTTACCATATTAAAGACCATTTTCGAAAAATTTCAATCAATTAGGCCATCAGGGAGATAAGAAAACGCAATGGCCTTTTTGAGTGTTCTCTGCTTCAAGATTCTAACTACCAATTAACTTCCTAAGAAATCACGATTTGTGGTTTTTTTTGAAATTCTTCAATCAATCATCGGTCATCCTAATTAAGCATCAAATAAACGTCAAACTATGGTGCACTATTGAGAATTTCTGGCCATGATAATAATAAATAAGAGTGGACGTAAAGTGGTAGAACGCTGGCCATGAATCGAGTGCACTCCATTCCTTCAAATGCAGATAGTTCGTTTTAAGCTCCCTTTCTTTAAATCTCGAGAATTTTCAGGGTAAAAAAGATAGAAGTTACTAAAAAGTGATTTCGAGAAAAATGAAAATTATCAATCCTTTTGTAATATCCTATTGTAATTGTAACATTCATCTATTTTTCCCTTACCCCTAATATTTTCATGAAAATTTAGGACGATTCTCATCTTTTTCCTTGTTCTGCCAGATGATAGTACTCCTTTATCCAAGATAGCGCTAATATCTCAAAATCGACGAAGAAGTGACTTTCATCCTTTTTCCCCTTTGTTGTTCTACCAGATGATAATACTCCTTCATAGCCCATAGATAGCGCTAATATCTCAAAATCGACGAAAAAGTGACTTTCATCCTTTTTCCCCTTTGTTGTTCTACCAGATGATAATACTCCTTCATAGCCCCTAGATAGCGCTAATATCTCAAAATCGACGAAAAAGTGACTTTCATCCTTTTTCCCCTTTGTTGTTCTACCAGCTGATAATACTCCTTCATAGCCCCTAGATAGCGCTAATATCTCAAAATCGACGAAAAAGTGACTTTCATCTTTTTTCCCTCTGGCCCATCACAAAGGCCAATAAGTGATTGAATTGGAAGGAATCAGTCAGATGATTCCTTTGACACCTAAATGCTATAGGACCCCCTTAGCCATTTTTACCCTAATGTCTTCCGACACGCTCTTATAATTCATAAATGAGGCCCTTTCCCCCATCCATTTAATTCCTTGTTCGGATAAGGAATGTCTAAGATGACACGATAAGAGGGTCGAAGATATACGAGCGAGAAAACTCATTTTAATAAAAGGAAACAGAATGCGAGGATAGAAGAGGTTTAAGGCGAAAGTAAAACTAACACATTAGCCATCTCATTAAAGCCACCCTAAGCCCACTGCCCACCTTCGTTATTATTCTCATTTTACTTATTGAATTTTCTCTTATTTTCGTGTTCATCAGCTAAGTAGGTAAGTTTTTTTTAAAGTAGCTGTGGCCTAATGAAAGAGAGAAAAAAGCCTTAAAAAAAACAGAAACATTAGTCATCATCATTAATCAATCAAACATAATAAAAGTATTGGTCCTGGAGCTTGCCCAGAGACACGAACTTTCTCAAAGGTCTACAGATTTCGGGGGATCCATAAATTTCGGGGGAAATGAATCCTTTTTTTTCTAACATAACTTGAATTTGGTGATAATTTATGAAATGGGACTAATTTCACTCAAAAACATATAATTACCTAATTAGTTATAATTAATTAATTTTTGCATCATTCATAACATTAATTTGGTGACAATTTTCTAAAAATGGGAATAATTTCACTCAAACACATTATAATTACCTAATTAGTTAATTAAGTAATTAATTAATTAATCAGGTTGGAAAAAAAACTTTTTTTTTTCTATCATAACTTGGATTGGGTGATAATTTTATGAAAATGGGACTAATTTCACTCAAACTCAATATAATTACCTAATTAATTAATTAATTAATTAATTAATTAATTTTTGAAAATAATGCAATCATAACTTGAATTTGGTGATAATTTTATGAAAATGGGAAAATTAAGTTAATTAGTCATAATTACCTAATTACATAATTAATTACCTAATTAGTTAATGAAATTTAATCGGGATCACGTGAAGATTATTTGGTTAAAATTAGGTGAAGATCGGACCGGTAGAAAGGCCCGTAGCACATTTTTGCAAACTTTAGACAGACATATCTCCGCCATTTTGTCGAATTTCAAAAATCGCTCTCGTCACTTTAAAGATAACCACGAAAGGAAGATTGTGTGAAAATTTCGTGAAAATCGGATGAAAATTGTGGCCGTGAAGTGTTCCGGAAAAAAAGGCGACGGACGGACGGACGGCCGGCACCACAGACAAAGTCATGTCCGACAAAGATCAAAAGTCAGTTTGACCCTAGGGGGTCAGGAAGACCCTTCCCCAAAAACCCGAATCCGACGGTATTACAATAACTTCTCTTTGAGAAAGTTAAAATTAGTTTAATTTTTCTTAAACCAAAGGGCAGAATCTCTTTGTACTAAAGACAGTTCGAGACATTAAAAGATATTATTGATTGGGTACATGAGTTAGTTGTGAGTGGTGGTCAACTGGGCGGACAACATCCCTTGGAAAGTAGGAAAAGCTTCACTGCTTCCCTAATACAGTTAAACGGCTCCAGTGAACAGGCTTTCCTTAAGTCACGGACTAAACAAGCTTAAATATACAGTTAGCTCCCATAGTTGAAGGGTAAGCTTATTAATTTGAAATCATCTAAATGGAATGTAAATCATAACTTTGTCCGTGGAACAACTTGTAAGATATTTCACGGTTGTAAATTATGTAGGTACCTTCCAGACAATGGACCCCCCCACCCTAAAGTCCCTTCGTTTAAAGACCCCCTTCAAGACTGACCCTTGTCCGAAACACTGAATAATCAATAAATTCGTTCCCCTTTTCTGATCTTTTTTCTTCATTCTTAGGCCGAAAAGGCTCATGGAAGATTGAGGGAGGTGGTGGGAAGGTTGAGGTAGGTGGGGAAGGAAGTTTGCGTCACCCCAGGCTTCGTCGTATTTTGAAAAATTGGCCAAAATTGGACCTTTTTTCAGGTTTTGCTCTCTAGCGCAAATACAACGCGTTTTAGCGACTTAAACATGAAGTAAAAAAAGGAAGATCATTAAATTATGCGTCTAATGAGCTTTCCAGAACTAAAATCGGTCTAGCCGTTCCTGAGATATCGATGATCAAAAAAGACCATTTTTTTAGTTATCACTTTACTCTCACGAGAGAATGGATGGTCCTAGAACGTTTTAGTCTCGTTTTAAAGGTAACCAAGGAACATTTTTAAAAAATGTGCTCCATCTTTCATGGTTCAAAAATGGCCGTACGGGAGAACTATTGGTCCGGTGGTCTTCGGATTAGAATCATTTTAAAGGTCTAATATAGGCTTCGAGATATCAAAGATCTTCGACTATAGAATCTTGGAAGTCCATCGACATTGACCTTAGTATTGATGTAAACATAATTACGTCTCCAATATAGGAGAACAACAATTTAGTTGGAGTTTAATTGTTCTCACCGTCGGGGACCTATTATTGGGCATTAGGAATCAGGTTGAAATTAGAGTTAGTCTTGTAAGCCTCTGTTTCATTAGGTCCTTTGTTCAGGACTTCATTGTTCATTAATGTGGCCCCTACTGACCAGCGAAGCTTAAACGATTAGTACGTTTCCTTTACATATCGCAACGAAGACGAAGGACGAAAAGCCTTATCAAACACCTAAAGGGTCATCTGGCCAAGTTCATTCATATTCAATTTTAGCAGATGAATTATTTCAAAAACTCATTTTGTCCCACCTTACAGCATGTATCCTTTTGGTCTGGAGTTACTCCAGACGAAAACTTCCTCAACAACCAAATATCCCAAAATTTACCTATAACGCAACACACCTACGCTATCCTGATATGATATATCCTGATTATATCTTATTAGAATTAGAACAAGATTATTAACTTTCTCTTTTTTGGGATATAAAAACATTTTTTTCGACCTAACCAAAGGGGGGACCCTTCTTCACTTTTTTGACTTGAGAATTTTCATTTTTTGATTTCATCCAAAATGCGGTTTTTGACCATTTTTAGGGTGAAAAACAAGAATCTGAAGTCTTTTTTGGGATATAAAAACATTTTTTTCGACCTCACCAAAGGGGGGACCCTTCTTCACTATTTTTTCTTGAAAATTTTCATTTTTTGATTTCATCCAAAATGTGATTTTTGACCATTTTTAGGGTGAAAAACAAGAATCTGAAGCCTTTTTTGTGATATAAATCGCCCACACCATCGACTGAGAAAAGTGAGGTCAAAAGAACATTTCCATTTGCTTGTGAGACTGGGGCAGGGAGTGGTAATCAATAAGTGGTGAGCCATCTGTCCCGTAGAGCGATAAACAAGAGGAAAGTGTTTATCATGTTGACTCCCCTTTATCGCGGCTAAGATAATGAAAAATCAAGGGATAGACAACCACTAAACCTTCTGATAACCCATCTAGCGCAAGATTGGCACTCCTCTTCTCTCTTCCCGCTTAAAATCCTCCCCCTTATTGAATTCCTTGAACGACATCGATGACTTAAAGGATATTGGTCAATAAGACAGACTTCAATGATCTTTACGAGAAGATATAATAACCCAAAATAAACTTCATTTCATCTAACTTCGAAATCTTCACTTTTTATCCTCATCATGCCTATAGATTTGTGATTCAAATAGGAATTTCGGCTGTTCTATTTGCGTCGTCGATCATTTTCACTTAAGTCGAATGATCGATATTTAGATTATTCGACGCATATTTCACCTCTCGAACGTTTCCAATAGAAGGAGGCATTAAACTTCAATGTATAGAAACAGTTACACTGCTTATTAGGTAGAACAAACATGAATATTCCATCTGAGACATTCATCAATATTAATTGTAAATCTTTGTTAAATGCCGTATCAATACATATTAAATTGAAAGCGATTCTCTCACGTTCTATGCGTACGCAACGTAATATGTACATTACAACATTCCACTGGCGAAAATTCATTAGGTGTACCTATTTAGGTAGACGGAAACGGATTTCGAGACTATACTCGAACTTCACTTTTTCGACTTGAGAATTTTCATTTTTTGTTTTCACCCAAAATGTGGTTTTTGGCCATTTTTAGGGTGAAAAACAAGAATATGAAGTCTGTTTTGGGATATAAAAACATTTTTTTCGACCTCACCAAAGGGGGGACCCTTCTTCACTTTTTCGACTTGAGAATTTTCATTTTTTGATTTCATCCAAAAAGCGGTTTTTGACCGTTTTTAGGGTGAAAAACAAGAATCTGAAGTCTGTTTTGGGATAAAAAAACATTTTTTTTCGACCTCACCAAAGGGGGGACCCTTCTTCACTTTTTCGACTTGAGAATTTTCATTTTTTGATTTCATCCAAAAAGCGGTTTTTGACCATTTTTAGGGTGAAAAACAAGAATCTGAAGTCTGTTTTGGGATAAAAAAACATTTTTTTTCGACCTCACCAAAGGGGGGACCCTTCTTCACTTTTTCGACTTGAGAATTTCATTTTTTGATTTCATCCAAAAGCGGTTTTTGACCATTTTTAGGGTGAAAAACAAGAATCTGAAGTCTGTTTTGGGATAAAAAAACATTTTTTTTCGACCTCACCAAAGGGGGGGACCCTTCTTCACTTTTTCGACTTGAGAATTTTCATTTTTTGATTTCATCCAAAAAGCGGTTTTTGACCATTTTTAGGGTGAAAAACAAGAATCTGAAGTCTGTTTTGGGATAAAAAAACATTTTTTTTTCGACCTCACCAAAGGGGGGACCCTTCTTCACTTTTTCGACTTGAGAATTTTCATTTTTTGATTTCATCCAAAAAGCGGTTTTTGACCATTTTTAGGGTGAAAAACAAGAATCTGAAGTCTGTTTTGGGATAAAAAAACATTTTTTTTTCGACCTCACCAAAGGGGGGCCCTTCTTCACTTTTTCGACTTGAGAATTTTCATTTTTTGATTTCATTCAAAAAGCGGTTTTTGACCGTTTTTAGGGTGAAAAACAAGAATCTGAAGTCTGTTTTGGGATAAAAAAACATTTTTTTTTCGACCTCACCAAAGGGGGGACCCTTCTTCACTTTTTCGACTTGAGAATTTTCATTTTTTGATTTCATCCAAAAAGCGGTTTTTGACCGTTTTTAGGGTGAAAAACAAGAATCTGAAGTCTGTTTTGGGATATAAAAACATTTTTTTCGATTTCACCAAGGGGAGTAAAAACTTAAATTATATAGTAAATACTTGTATTTTCTACCACACGTGGGCTTGAGGTAGCCACAAGTTGGCCCCTAGGTTCCTTAGATTTGGAGCAATTGAACTTCACCCTTGTTCGAGCAAACAGAATATATTACGAGCGAGAGAGAAGAAGGGTAAAGGCGAAGAGGGTTTTCGAGATGAAGGGGGGGGAATGGGGGCATCTGACCATCGGCTAGTTGGACAATATAAGTCGCCCGCCCGTGGGTATTGCAACTTCGGAAGCTTATTGCTCAACTTTTAGCCCCTTCGCCCCATCCTCACCACCCTTGGAACAGCTCAGTAATTATGGCCCAACTTTTTAAATATCTAAACTAACCCCTTCTACCCTTCCCGCGTCTCCTCCTCCTCATCCTCTTCGCCCTTTCATCCACCCGTAACTAACTTACATGAACTTGGCAATTTATAGATTCCGTGAGGTTGAAGTTTTGGAGGATTTGTTTTCACCAAGCATCTACTCCCCACCTTGGCCACCAGGTAGAGGGAATTTTTTTACTTTTTCAAAAAATTGGGCCCTAATGTATGTTGCGTACTTGCTATCTACTGATCCATGGTGGCTACTTACTCTAGATGCTTCATATTAATGAGGAGCTTTGCTCGCGAGAAGAAAAAAAGTATCCTAAAGAGTGATCTTTTGATTTCTTTAATCAGTATGAGCGATGTTTCTCGTTTAGAGTTAAGATGTTACCGTAGCTCGTAAATCGAGTGGAGAGAGCAAAGGCCAATATGTATGAGGTGGCCAGGAAGGCGTCTTTCAATCTAGTAATTGGCTGTGGTCATTTGGGAAGGTGGCCCTCCCTCTTAATAACAACACAACAAGACTTTTAAGAGATTGCGACTTTCTGGACAACAACCCCGATCTTACAAATAAAACGTTCCCTTAATATATTACACCCCGGTTATTAAAATCTTTTCGTTTAAGAAAAGTGCGAAGATGGCTTTTCGTCCCTAATCACCCATTTCCCATCACCGTCTATATCGCGTGACACCTAATCGCTCCCCTGTTATTCCCAAATGTGTTTTATCTAGGTAAATTTCCTTAGAAAGCTAAATAATCTATGTTTATATCTATGGTAATTTATCTTTGGGCCACTACATTTGTAACCTAATGTCCAAAGTGGGGTTCATTACGAAAGTGGAGTAGGTCCGTTGCTTTCCCCCCTACCACATGCCTCACCTTTCACGTCTAAGCGTAGGTAATGCTCGAGACCTAAAACTTCCAATCGTACACTTACTACATTTGTCAAACTTCGTCGTAATGCGTTTATAAATCTCCGAGAACTAAAAAAGAATGTTGTGGGACAAAATTACGATCGACTTGCTCATAATGGGTATTGAGCCAACAATTCCTTTAATAATTCTTATTTAGAATCACAGTATTACGCCATTATTAAATTTGATTCTTGGGAGTCAATATGTAGAAGGATGGAGGATGGGGAGGATGGGGAGGATGGGGAGGATGGGAGGATGGGGAGGATGGGGAGGATGGGGAGGATGGGGAGGATGGGAGGATGGGGAGGATGGGAGGATGGGGAGGATGGGGAGGATGGGGAGATGGGGAGATGGGGAGGATGGGGGATGGGAGGATGGGGGGATGGGGAGGATGGGGAGGATGGGGAGGATGGGGGATGGGGGATGGGGGGATGGGGGATGGGGGATGGGGGATGGGGGAGGATGGGGGATGGGGAGGATGGGGGATGGGGAGGATGGGGGATGGGGACGATAGGGGATGGAGGACGATAGGGGATGGAGGACGATAGGGGATGGAGGACGATAGGGGATGGAGGACGATAGGGGATGGAGGACGATAGGGGATGGAGGACGATAGGGGATGGAGGAGGATGATGGAGGATTGAGGATGGAGGACGATAGGGGATGGAGGAGAATGATGGAGTAGAATGGAGGATGGAGATTGATGGAGGAGAATGGAGGATGGAGATTGATGGAGGAGAATGGAGGATGGAGATTGATGGAGGAGGATGCCTCGGGGGTAAGAGGAGTGAATGAGGTGCTGGACATAGCGAACTGCTGCTACTGCTCATGTACGCCTCCTCTTCCTCCTCCTCCTCCTCCTTCTCCGAGCGGCGTAGAACCGGCGTCTTTCTTCTACTGAAGTCCATATGTTATGAAACAAGGCATTCAATTCAGGTCTATCGACGAAAAAAACATCTTTATTTCCCCAAGTTCAAAGTTGACATTTTACATCGTGATATAATTGTGGTTTTGATGGATAAGACAGCGTTGATGACACTATTTCAGTTAATTAGGTTGCCCTTGTTTACAATAGAGTGTCACACCCACCTCCTTAAACGTATAAACATAACTTAGCGGCTTCCGGCAAATCTCACGTTACCACCTGACAGGGCGACCACCTGCAGGCATTTTCTAATTGATAATGGAATTAGAAGTAAAAAAAGAAAGTTTCGGAATAAAAAAACAGCATTGACATAATTTAATTCAAGTTAATGCACGGAGTCCATTTAGATCGATATCTAGGCAGAATAAAGACCTTAATGAGAACCGGAAATTGCCTTCCGATTCAGGAAGGGGGTCCACTTGTTGTACAGACATGCAACTTAGTCAAAACTAAGTTTTACGTTGAGGTTTTCAGTAGATTTTCATTTTTCAAAAAATTCCAATTTGTCAAACCTTCAGTTATTAGGATGTTGAAAAAAAGGGCTTCCCACTTATTAGCTTATTTTCGTCTTACTAATCTTTTGGCGTGTGCGTTACCCATCTAGAATGAGGAAGCTGACAATTAACACTAACTTGGTGATATCATCTTTAGTTTTAAGGAATTAATTGGCATCCGTTATAGTTTAGGCGAAGTAAAAAAGATGAAATCTTCTATTCATAACGAATTTTCAAAAAATTAATGTAGAGTGAAAAAAGTAATT
>JAGWEN010000472.1:0-88771 GCA_018703685.1 Orius laevigatus
GAAATCGGAGTAAAAAATTGGTTCGTCAAGAGTGCAGAGAAGGTGGCCTTGTTTGCTTGATGGCAAAGATGACGTTTCTTTTAGGTTTATGAATAAAGATGATTTGTTGACTATAAATTGGCGATGGGCGATGTAAACGTTTAAGTTAGAAATGTCTTTTTGGTGATTGTTTTTTATTAAAAAGCTAATTATTAAGGATCCTTTGAGGATTCTGATATCACCATCGGATACCGTCAATTGGCAGTCGATGTTTGGAATGTCTGATGATGTATTTGGACCAAAGGCGCATACTAGGTTGTCATATTCAACTTGGTCGAGTTCTATGTTGCCTATTAATTTGGAAGAAAGTTTGGATATTAATTGTTTCTTGGTTGTGAGTAGTTTTTCGGCTTTTTTGATTCTTATTTGCATGTCGTTTATCTCTTTTGTTAGCGATAGATCGATTCCTGATATGGTTTTGATGGTCGCTTTTTCTGATGAAAAATCGGTGATTAGGGTTGGTTTTCCTGTGATTGTGATGTAAACGTGAGGTTTTCCTGATGGGTTTCCTTTGACGGTGAAATCTTTGACGTTGTCGACTTTCCGATGGAAGGTTAGCGTTTTGGCTTTTTTGAGGACGACCAGCGTTTCTGGCTGGAATATGAGGTAGAACTTGCATTTTGGTTGGTAGCTGTAGAAAATGGTGATTTTCTCACTGCGGGATAAGGAGAAGTCGAATTTATATTCGGAAGAAACTGTCTCGTTGGTGATTTCGATGAATCTGTTGTCTGTGGTGAGCAGAGCTAAGTTGACGCCGTCTTCTTCGATGTCTAGAACGTCAGGTGTGCAGTAACAAACGACGTTTTTACGATTTATGTTCAACTTGCCCAATTTATCCATTTTATAACGTTTTCTAGCATTCAAAATTTCACGTGGTAAAGTGTAACCTTCGTTGCTGTTATAGCCCATGGTTGTCAAATCGTTATCAACCACTGTTTTCCTCTTTGTTTGTTGTTTTTATTGTACCTGTTGAGCTTTAATGAATGATAGTTTTTTGTCGGCGTTTTTTATCGAAATGAAAAACTACATTTTGGTCGACCTGATTGGCGAAGGATCCTTTGGACGTGTGTTTAAAGCGAAAACGAAAAAGACTGGAGAGATAGTAGCACTGAAGGCGATTCTGAAGGTAAATATTGTTCCAGGATGGAGGGTACTGTTTTCTTGATGAATTGTTCAATTCGGAAGAATCATGAGTGCTGTATTTGGAGGTTGCTGGATGAAAAAGATCAATAAAGCTTGAATGCTGTATTATCGGTCGTTACATCTCCTCCTCTACCCTTTTGGGCCTTCCTATCATCTCCGTGACCCTCCCATCACCTCCCCTTCCTTATTAGACCCTCCCAATACTTCCTGTACCCGCTCGGGCCCTCCCATCATCTCCCCTACCTTCTGTGACCCTCCCATCATCTCCCCTACCTTCTGTGACCCTCCCATCACCTCCCCTTCCTTATTAGACCCTCCCAATATCTCCTCTACCCTCTTGGACCATCCCATCATCTCCCCTAACTTTTTGGACACTCCCATCACCTCCTCTACCCTCTTGGACACTCCCATCACCTCCTCTACCCTCTTGGATCGTCACATCACCTCCTCTACCCTCTTGGACACCCCCATCACCTCCTCTACCCTCATGGACATTCCAATCACCTCCTCACCCTCTTGGACACCCCCATCATCTCTCCTACCTTCTTGGACACCCTCATCACCTCCTCTACCCTCATGGACATTCCCATCACCTCCTCACCCTCTTGGACACCCCCATCATCTCTCCTACCTTCTTGGACACCCTCATCACCTCCTCTACCCTCATGGACATTCCCATCACCTCCTCACCCTCTTGGACACCCCATCATCTCTCCTACCTTCTTGGACACCCCCATCACCTCCTCTACCCTCTTGTACACCCCCATCATCTCCTCTACCTTCTCCGACCCTCCCATCACCTCCTCTACCCTCTTCGACCATCCCATCATCTCCCCTACCTTCTTGGACACTCCCATCATCTCCCCTACCCTCTTGGACCCTCCCATCACCTCCATACCCTCCTACCACATCCCCAATCACCCCCTTCCTTCCCAACCATTTCACCAATCTCCCATCACCTCCCATCCTTCTCTGTAAAATATTAAAGAACATTCGAAAAACCTTATTTACTTCATATTTTTGTTCCAGGTTGGAAGGACCCCTAAAGAACTAATCAGCCTAAGCAAAGAATATGAAATCCAGCAAAATCTCAACCATCCCAACATAATTCATATGATCGAATCATTCGAAGATGACAATCACGTTAGTAACAATCCAACCAAGACAACCTTAATCCCCTTCATTACAGATATTCGTCGTCACAGAATTCGCACACAAAGACTTACATCACAAATTATGCCAAGAAGGTCGCATAATCGAAGAAGAAGCAAAGCGAATTATATTCGACCTCTTATCCGCTTTACATTATTTACACTCGCAAAGAATTCTTCACAGGTAATCACTTACAATGGACCATTTTATGATGTAAATTATAGAGATTTGAAACCACAAAATGTCCTTTTGTGCAAAAACGGGAAAAAAATCGTCGCCAAACTTTGCGATTTTGGACTCGCACGAAACATGAGCACTGAAACGCACGTTTTGACATCAATCAAAGGAACCCCTCTTTATATGGCACCTGAAATACTTGAAGAATCTCCTTACGACCATGCAGCCGATTTATGGTCCCTTGGTTGCATCATTTATGAAATACTTGTCGGAAAGCCGCCTTTTATGGAAAAGAATTTGTTTCAATTAGTCCATAAGATTAAAACGGAGCCAATTCGATGGCCAGAAGAGACTTCATTCGATTGTCAAAGTCTATTGAAAGGCCTCCTTGATAAAGATCCCAAAAAAAGGTTAAAATGGCCTCAACTTCTTGAACTTCCATTCATCAAAGATAACATCTACATCTGCGAAGCTGACGTCTCTACTCCTCTAACTGCCGAACTCACTTCTTCCCAAGTCAAAGCAAAAGAACTTCAAAAGCAAGGCATTGCTGACAAGTATAACTCTAAATTTAAATTTTTTTTCTTCTTTTTTAATCAAATTCTAGCAAAAAGAAAGTTCAAAGAGAGCTCGACAATGTGGAAGACGTTGCCAAAGAATTTAAAAAATTGACTCTTTTGAAGCAAAAAGAATGTGCCAAACTAGAAGTAAGTAGCATCATTTTATGCTTTTAATTTTTTCTAGGATGACCTTAAAAAAGTGCTAAATGTGGGAAGTAGTGATCCTCATTCAGAACCAGATGAATGGATCAAATTTTTGAAAGAGACAATGGAAGAGATAATGGAAGGGGACATCCAATCTATAAGGAGTCCACCATGCTTGAACATGGTATGCCGTGCTTTAGGATCAAAAAGTGCACAAGTTGTCAACTGCATAGCAAAAACATTCATCTTACCTTTCACCATCGACGATATCGACGAAATCGAACTTTATAACTTACGGAAAGTATATTACGAGACGAATTTGATCAAAAAGTTGATATTCGCATGCGTCATATTGACAAAAAGGACCGACGAAATGAACAATTTGTCTTCAGATCAATTAGATGCTTTGGAAACAATTTATCTTTTGATAGTTAACCTTGTTTATGTTGATGTTAAATTTTTAAAACAACTTTGCGAAAACTGCAATACGTTATCGTTATCCTCGCATCTTGTTTTCCTCCTAAGTTTGAAGAAAAGGAATGTCAAAATTGCGGAAAACGTTGTTGCCATTTTGTGTCAGATTCTCCGCGGATGTCGAGAGTATTCATTTATTGTTACTGATTTTATAAAAGCATTGGAAAGTCCTGGTAAACTAATTTTTGATTATTTATTTTTTTATAATATTTTTTTTAGATGTTGAATTTCAAAGGATGCTTACATTGAATACTGAATGTTTGAGCCTTCGGACGTTGGCGTTGATCAAATTATTGTTGTCTTCGTGTCCAAATACGTTGAGTTTACTTTGTCCTGAAAGTTTGGAAAAAGATTTGGAATCTTTGACGAAAAATTCGAATGAAAATATCAATTTGATGGCAACGGAAGTTTTGGAGGAAATTAAAAGAATTAAAATGAGGGCAAGAGCCACTTGAAAAACAAATCGATCGAGGATTTGATTAGGTATCCCTCATTCAAAATCATCAGGCAGATCGTGTGGCGATTTTTAAAAATTGCTAATTTCCTCAGAGGAAGTGAGTTAGCAAAATTTAGTAATAAGAAAAACAAAATTTAAATGTTTTTATGAAGACTGAAAAATAAAGAAATAAAATTCTAATTTTTTTTTCTCCAATTTTCATCCTGTTTTCAGCCAAAAACAATGGCTACCTAAATGAATACCTCCAAAGTTACTTGATATTATTATTATATATAAAAAACATGTTATTGCTTTAAATTTTGTATTATTCTTTAGCATTTTACAATCATTCATTGAAATTTTACAAATTTTTAAATGGGTAACGTTAATAAATTTTAATGGAAATAATTTGAATAATTTCTACTGTACAACGACGACAATAATATTGTTAAAATATTTAAAATGTTTAAAATTAAACGATATCACAGCCTCTAAAAAATAATTACATAGTTTACAATAACAATAATATTTACACTTGAATGTCAACTGCGCCTAAAAATATTTTTCCTTCAAATATTTAATAGGCGAGTGGAATAGACTATGAAAATCACGAGAGAGCCTTCGTGAAACAAAAAACATGAAGGGCGACTAAAATTATAAAATGACTTATATAAAAAAAGAAAAAAATTGCACTTTGAGCAAATGGTAGAATCGATCCTGGATGCATGTTACCGTGGGCAGAATTTGAAGAACGGGAAGAGGTAACAGTGAAGAGAAAGGAACCTGAAAAAAACAAAACAAATTCGTTAAATAAGCACTTAAATGTTGGGGAGGTGAGGAGAGTATAGGGGCGATGAGGGAAGTGGGAGGGTATTGGTGGTGAGGAAGGAAGAGAAATATTAGGGGGCGAGGAGGGAAGAGGGAGGTGATGGATGAGTGGGGAGGCGAGTAGGGAAGAGGGATGGTAGGGGGTGAGGAGGGTAGGGGTGGTGAAGGGTAGAGAAATAGTGGAGGTGAGGGGTGAAGAGGGGCAAGGCAGGTGATGGATGAGTGGGGAGGTGGTATGGTGTTGTGGGAGGTGAGGAGGAAAGAGGGGGAGGGAAAGGGTGGCCGGGTAATGAGGGAAGAGGGGGGGTAGAGAAGGAAGAGGAAGGGTGAAGGTGGTAGTGGGAAGGTGTGGTTAGGAGGGTAGGGGAGGTGATGAGTGAGGGAGGGGATGTAGGGAGGGTAGAGGAGGTGAGGAAGGGTAGGGGGTGATGAGTGGGGATGTGGTGCTATGTTGGCGGAGGTGAGGGTTGGAGGGTAGGGGAGGTGATGGGTGAGTGGGGGCAGGTGGTAGGGGATGTGGGGGAGGGGTGAGGAAGGGTAGGGGGTGATGAGTGGGGGATGGGGTGCTATGTTGGCGGAGGTGAGGGTTGGAGGGTAGGGGAGGTGATGGGTGAGTGGGGGGATGTGGGGAGGGTAGAGGAGGTGAGGAAGGGTAGGGGGTGATGATTGGCGAGGTGGTGTAATGTTGGGGAAGGTCAAAGGTGGTAGATGGGATGAAGAGAAGAGTGATGGAAGTATTCGGTGCTTGTGGAGAGGTCTTTAGAGCCCCGAATTTTTGGAAAATTTTAGAGTTCCTCCTCATACCAGCACTTTTAACTAAATTACCTTGTAGGATCTATCCTCGTGTCAAAGCCATCTATTCTGACTACGTTCATTTCGTCTTTGCTATATCGAGAGTAACTGAATGTAATCTGGAAAAAAGAAAAGTTCAATAAAACCTCAGATCGTTATTGTAAAGCTTTAAATTCTCCAAGCGTTCCCTGTTATTAATCCCACGTATTAAATACAGGGCGAGATCAAGTTTCCATCTCTCCCATTGATCAAAACCCCACAATTAAGTTCGAGCTACTTATTAATTAAAATAAACGAAACTTAAAAGCTGGGAGGTTCAATTTTACCTGGTCGTGAAATGTGTCCTGCCTGATGAACTTCATGGGTTCGAGATGGGAATGAAATTGGTCCACAACCGTCAACGGTTTTTTCAGCAAATGCTCTGTAAAATCCCATTAAAATCAATTTTAAAATCAAATCTTCATAATTACCAATAATGTAACCCATAGTGACGTCATCAGGAAGACGTATTTTCTCACCAATCCCCATAAATCTGCCACCGCTGGAACATAAAAGTGCATTTTAAGGGCTAATTATAAAAAGATATGCTAATCAGACAGCAAAGTTGACCTTTTAAAAGTGTTTATTTCAAATTAATTTATTTTTAAAAATATAAAAATTTACGATTAGGACCATCTGGTTTTGATAATTTAGTGCCACTTCAGAAGCGGGATAAAAGAACCGAATTTTTAATTATAAGTCCTGGATATTATGAGAACAAAAGGTTAATCAAGTTTTGAAGGAAGAGCCTCGGGCAGGTATCAAAACGGCACCCGGAATCGAAAATTAATGCGGCAAACCTTCAACACTGGGACGCCTTCACCCCCTGAAGAGCCCAGCATGGAACAATAACTTGGAAGAAAAAAAAAGTCTTCGGCCAGTTTCTGGATTCAATTTGAGGCGATAATTTCAGTAGCGGTAAATCGTTTGAAAGGGGTGACTGGGGTCTTCCAAATCTTCTTTACATCTGGGAATGCTTGTAACTGAACCAAAGGCCGTGAAATCGATTAACCACAGTTGGGGAAGACGAGGGACGGAAGGACAAGGACCCACAGGGAACTTTACGATCTTATAAGCACGATAATAACCGGAATTCACTAAAAAAAAATTAATAATCAAGGAAGTGATTAAAATAGGAAATGATGAACCTTACTAGTGAACTGAAAATTTTCCATAATGACTCCTAAAACCTAAAAAACTCGCTAAAACCGTCAATTTCAACGGATTTTTAGGTGATGAGTGGATTGATGACCTCAGAAAACCAAACCTCCAAATGTACATACCTGGGGTGGTTTTACACTTTTGGAGGATACATGAAGATAATGGAACTTTTTACTGATAATGTCGATTTTTGGGATATTCAATTCATGAAAAAATAGTTTATTAATTGATTGTGGTACACTTCTCAGCAAAACAATGCCAAACTATAATTACGACAGAAATTGTGTTCCTAAATCAGAGGTTCCCAAACTTTTTCACAGTGCGCCCCCCTTTTGAACCCCCTTTTGTTTTGAATGTTAACTTTGAGGTTTTTGAAGAGAATGGGGTTTTTAAATGTAGATTTTGAGGTTTTTGGCAACATAAATTGCACTAAAAACGCTGATTCCGAGGTTTTTTGACGAAAAATTGGCTCTTAAAACCATAATTTTGATGTTTTTGACAAAAAAAAATTTTTTTTTACGAAAATTTGGCTTCAGAAATGTTGATTTTGTGGTTTTGGACGAAAATGTGGCCTTTAAACCTTGATTTTGAGATTTTTGACGAGAAAAGGCTCTTGATTTTGATGTTTTTGGACGAAAATTGGGCTTTACAAACGTTAATTTTGAGGTTTTTGACGAAAATTAGGCTCTTAAAACCTTGATTTTGAGGTTTTGACGAAAAATGTCTCTTACAACTTTGATTTTGAGGTTTTAGGACGAAATTGGGCTTATCAAATGTTGATTTTGTGGTTTTGGACCAAAATAGGGCCCTTGAAACCTTGATTTTGAGATTTTTGACGAGAAAAGGCTCTTGATTTTGATGTTTTAGGACGAAAATTGGGCTTTACAAATGTTGATATGTATTAAGGTTTTTGACGAAAATTTGGCTCTTAAAACCTTGATTTTGAGGTTTTTGACGAAAAAGTCTCTTAAAACTTTGATTTTGAGGTTTTAGGACGAAAATTGGTCTTTAAAAATGTTGATATGTATTGAGGTTTTTGACAAAAAATGTCTCTTGAAACTTGGATTTTGAGTTTTTGGGACGAAAATTGGCTCTTAAAATGTCGATTTTTGATGAAAAATAGCCTTAACATATGTTCATAAAGAAAAGAGAAACCAAATTTTTGGAGAGATTTGAAAAGAAAAAAAAAAAAAAAAACCTTTTTTCCCCCTAGCCCTCCAGACAGCTTACACCCCCCCCCTAAGGGGGGGCCCCCAGTTTGGGAACCACTGTTCCCGAATGATGATTCTGGAGCTTAAGACTGAAAATTGTCATAACTGCCAGACCTATTATCAGCGTAAGCGGCTGAAAAAAACAACCTAACGAGAACTGGCAGATTAATATAAGACAGGTGGTGATTTTTCGAATGGTTTTATTTAACTTTCAACATTTTAAACTAAACGAAGTAATTACGCATATAAAAGCCATTGGATAACGAAAAAGGTCGTGTCGTACACAATCGCGGACAATAAAGTGAACGTTAAATTGATTCCCGTCCCACAAGAAGTTGCATCGAAAGAAAAAGGACTTATAAATGCAAACCTCGTTTCCTTTGCATATTCATGGAGGCGACCAATCTTATATCGTGTTAAAAAGAAATGAGGCACCGACCAGACACCACCTTGTTTTAAAATAGAAATTACGTTTGAAAATATAAAAGACAACATGTTTATTTGGTTCAAAACGTTTTTTTACGAAGGCGATAATTTTATTCCGTGCCTGTGATTATTTGAAAGGTTGAATTTCTCGAGAGCCCTCCAACTTTTTATTATGGTTGGGGTAATTTTATAAATAAGAAGAGAACCGCGGGGTGACTTACTCTGGTATTAAGGCTACTCGCCTCGAGCTGTTGATCCCGGACCGGATAACGCCCTTCATGTGATAGTTGTCATTAGTCACGGAGGCTTCGCCCTCAGGGTGTCCCGTGCCCCTTCTACTTTTACATGTACCGAAAAAAATGCAGTGAATCAACTTAGAGAAAAAATTCAATTGATATCAATGTCACGTCTTCGGTATAAAAAGCCGTTCGGTGAAGGCTTAATAATTCCGCTCCCAACAAGCCTATTTTCCTGACATTTTTTGAAATTCAAACAGTAGTTTCATATAAGGAAACATGTTTGAAAAAAGTTTTCATCTCATTATACGAAGAGACTTGTAAATTAAAAAACAGCTTCGCGTTATAAATAAGTTTATCGCTCAACAGGTTTCAGAAATAAAAAATCCCGATAATTTGACCACCCAAGAAAAAATAATTTTTTTTAATCCTTCAATTGATTTACGTCGTTTACGATTTTAAAATTAATTTTTAAAAATTAAAACTTTTTTAATGATATAAGTTGAGGGAAAGGTGAATTCTCGAAGCTCCCATTAAAAGTTAATCTGTCTCGTAAAAATATTCTGTTGGTTTTATATCAGGCTAATGAGAGAAGAACCGTTAAATATGCTAATCCCTCGATTAAATGATGAAATCTGCCCTGGAAACTCGTAGGCGAATTTTTAACGATCCTTTATATTGTAACTTGAAAATCTGACAGGCAGAATCAAAATTTTTGGCAAAAAAGTAGGAAAAGGGTCACCCTGTCGTGGGCAAAAAACCAAGCTCAGATTCGTGTTTTTCGCCCAAAAAACAATTGGGTTTGTTATACCAGGTTGGGTGCTTGAACATGGTGGAGTTCGTATATTCCTGTGGAGAGACCACTTCAAAATATGAAGTTTAGGGAAGTTAGGGCTGTCATTAGGTATTAGTATACTAAAAAAATCTAGTACCAAGGTGATATCAGGTCCATGGCTGCTAGAGCTGTTTGTTTATTGGTAGACTCCGCCGTTATAGGTGGTCCACACATCCATCTATAGGTGGCCTCCACATCCACCTATAGGTCTATGGGAGCGAAACCGTTTAATTTTAAATTACAAATTTGAAGTTCTGCAGAATTTCCTTTCTCACTCAGAGGTACATACCAACAATTACTATTATCGGGAACCAATGCGGACAGTGTCCTTTTGATATCCTAATGTTCTTGTGGTTGAGCCCTTTCGACCTGTCAATTTTTTTGCTTCATAGGTCAATGGCCATTTGAAACATCAAAATTGATACTTTCCAGTTCGCGAACCCGAGGATAACCCGTTTTACAACGTAATTTTAATCTCCTGTATAAAATTAGCTTTAAATAATAATTTAAAATCCAATTATGAATTTCCTACGGTCTGAAAACTTTCACCTTAATTCGATAAATTCATAGTTTTATAGTACGCAGTGTTGGGGCGGCCCGTTTTTCGCCCAGAAGAATCTTGAAGGCGTCTACTTAGCTATTCCGTTTTACCCTCGGTTTATATTAACATACGGATAGTATTCAACGTTTTACACATTTTCTATTCAAAACACAAGTCCGAGGGCACTTTATCTGATTTTAATTGTCCAGAAACCCGACTCTTTATACGTCCGTGAACTTGAACGTTCCTAGGATTTGAAAATGTCGTCGAGGACCAATTTAAAGCTACTTACCGAGGACATCATCATCAAATATGGCCAAGTCACAACTTAATTACATGTCTCCAAGAGTTATCATTAAAAACTTTTTCCCTCCAGTCTGACACGCAGAGGTTTTAATTTATTCTTTTCCAAAAAAAATCCCTTTAATTATCATGCTCAATCGAAACTCACCCAATCTTGGATTTACATATGAAGGGTAAAATTAAATTAAACGGAATAATTGGAGTTTGCCCGCCCGTGATAATCTTATCGTTTTGTACCTTGGAGCCTTCTCAGTCCATTCGCAGACCTCAAAAAGGCCTGTAATTTCAAATCTTTTTTCCCCCCTTAAGTGCATTCTAAATGAGGCCTTGAATTAAATGTATTGTTGACTGTGCTTCCTTTTCCTTCCATTAATTCTATATAATTAAACATTTAAGAAGCGAGCTTTTAGATAATTTTGTGTTCACTGTTTAATTTAGGTTGATTTGAATTTTTCTCAAGAGAAAATTCTGCAAATATGCGATAAAGAGTTAAATAATTGCCGCCTCAGGGGTGATGATACATAAATGGCCGTTTTCAAGATTATAGGACTGTTTTCCTTGTTGGCGGCCACAGGATTTATTGAGGAAAATAAGGTATTGAGGTCGGTGCGATGGAGGCTCCTTGCTAGGGACTTTTATATTCGTAATCAGAGCAATCTGTGGATCAAAGAAATAGGACTTTCCAATTATACACCTACCCGGTACCTCCAAACCTCTACCTAGTGATATGACACTCTACCCGTTTTACGAAAACGGATTATGGGAAACGTTTAGACTTTAGATCACAAAAGTGGAAGATTTTCTGGCTTTTGGGGGTGTACCTAGTACCATAAAGATGAAATAGATGTCAAAATAAGAGGCGGTTTGGATGCTTTAACTTCCTCAAAAATGAAGTTATAGGGTAACTTGAAGGTAGATCTTCAATTTTAATTACCTGCATCCGTCCTTAAAATTAATGGAATTCTCGCATTAGTCATTTTCCAATTAATTTTTTTCTATCATCCGTTTCCCGGAATGTTTTCACTGACGAGGGTGTTTTTAATTATTTTTTTTCTTGGGCTTTTTAACAACCGTTTGTGGGAGGAGACTTGGGCGTGACGGAGATACGCAATCCAATTAAGACGGAAGAGGGCAAAAACTTTTTTTTTCCACTGTTCTCATCGGTTTCCATTGCTACCAGACGTTTTTTAAACTTTTTCTTTTTAACCTGCACTTCAAGATTTACAACTCGTTAGGACGGGAATTTCGGGTTGTGCTTGATTAAAATTCTTTCGAATCCTTCCTTTTTTTTTGCTCATTAGTCTTTTCCGATCGAGTGACTATTGAAAGTTCGGATGCGCAGACGATAAAACAAGATATATCTTAAAAATCGAAGTAGACCCAGAGTGAACCGTTTATCTGCCAAAGTTTTGTCACGACGAAAAAAAGTATCCAAATAAACCCCCTTTAGATTTTAGCTAGGAATATATTGGGATAAATGACTTTTGGATCAGACATACAGGGTGCTCCAGAACGACCTTAACTTCGTTATTTTAAATACAAACCTCATGTTTTGACGGTGGTATCGATTCTACGCTTCATTTCCAGTAACTTTTACTTCGAACACTTTTTTGATAGGACGTCAGGTCAAAGGTCTGGCTGATTCGTATTCGTCACCCAAGGAGGTTTGGTCCAATCAAAAAGTGTTCTAAGCAAAAGTTCCTAGAAATCATGGGTACCATCAATTTCAATCTTCAAAAATGGGAATCATATATAACATAACGAAGTTAAGGTCGTTCTGGAGCACCCTGTAAGTCGGATCCAAAAGTTATTGATCTCAATCGATTCCTTGCTAAAATTTAAGGGGTGAACACTTGGATACTTTTTTTCTTCCGATCAAAATTCTGGCAGATAATCGATTCACTCTATTGTCTACATTTTTCCAACCGAATACCAATGCTGACCGAGAAGCCTATTCAAGCAATTTTTCACGTATTGCAATCGAATGAATGAGAAAAGACTTTTTATAACTGATCCATCTTAAGAAAGACACGTTTGGAACTAAATCCGCGGTATAAAAGCGTCGAGCACGGCCCTTATGGACAGATGTATCTTTTATAATTCCACCCTCACGAACCTTTTATTCCTCTAGAGGATTACGTCTTGTGTCATTTTCCAACCGACGGTTTATAAATCAAAAACGCAAGCCTAAAATTAAAAGGTCGATAAATCTAATTAGGATTTGACTCGCCATTCATTTTCTAGTGCAGGTAAACGTACGAAAAATAGGTGGGGAACCCTCACTAACTATCGTCATAACTCAAACGTCTAGTGAGCTAATGGTCGAACATAGGAAGTCCAGAGCAAAAAAATCTTCGAAATTCTTCTGGCTTTCCAATCTTGAAAGTTTCGGTAAGAAAACCAGTCATGGAGGCAATTAAATAAAAAAGGGAGATGGGCGTGTTACAATATAATGAAGAATAATCTGCGCGTGCACTTAATGAGAGCGATTTTATAAAAACACGGAAGAAATGTCTAAAATATAACCTAAAACTCTGGCCAGTTCACACAGTGCAGCCTCAAATTTTCATTCCTTATTTTGACACGCGAAAATCATTACTGGAAGAATAATTATGGGGTTTATATCCTAGAAAAATTAAAAGGCCCAACTTATTTCGTACTTAGGACGGAAAAAAAGATGATTCCGAAGAAGTTTTATGACTTTTCTACGGCTGCTTCTCTTGAGGTCGACACTTAAGTGGATAACGAGCTGGACCGGAATTTATTAAGGATCGTTAGTGTTGACGCGGTTTTCTGATCAAAAACACTAGATCCGCCAGAAGCGCAATTAAAATAGTGAAGGAATGATTTTGAGAAGAGGGAAAAATAAAAACGTGACGCGAATGGCCAATCGGTTGTATTTTAGCCCTTTTCGCTGGACAGGGATACATCATACAGCCCTAATCTCCATCAGGATTTATGTTTTTTGGGTCGCTCATAACGAATCTGAGATTTTCTGACCGAAATTTTGCCTGGAACCTAGTCAAAATCGCCTAATTCAAAAAGTTGACTTCTTTTGGTTTTTTGCTAATTTCTCAAAAACTATGGGTTCTAGCGACTTAACCACTAAGGACAAAATGAAAGGTCATAAAATTAGCTACAAAATTCATTAATTAATTTTTCAATTTGGTCCAACCGTTTGGAAGCTATCGATGGTCAAAGTTCGAGTTTTGTTCAGGTTAATGAACACACTTTTTGAGGAAGTTTGCGTTTTTCCACTTCCCAGACCTTTTTCTCATCCTATTTGTCTAATTTGAATACGATTTTTGTCTAAAAGATGGGAACTTGGAAAAAAAAATTAATGTGAAAAACTTGGCAAGCGTAAATAATTTATTTCCATTAATATGTTAAGCATGGTTTAAAAGAACCCTTCCCACGTAAGAATATTAATAATTTTTTAACAGAGATAATATTTAAAAAAGGTTAAACTGGTTTAAACACAGAATTTTATGAGTGTGACAACCGGAGGGGAGGAGCTGTCGACAGGGAAATGGAGTCACAAAATCCTCACGGTGGTCAATCCCCGGCTTAGAATAATAAAGCTTGATAATAAATCAGGTTTTTAATACCAATTTAAAGGCGGATAAGTGACTTCGTGGAAAAAGGGAACGATATTTAACGAAAAAACCTGTTCCTTCCCACAGTTCCATCAACGTTTTTATTGTTTAATAAGAAAATGGGGGCTTACCTTGCTATGGGCATCATCTTCAAAGCCAAAGCCCTGCTGAGACAAAAGCCAGCACCTCCGGTAGCGAACCAGAATGAGATGTGTTGCTGTAACAAAAAAATTAACTTTAACAATGGCCACAAAAAGCAATTTAGCTAACAAATTCTGTTCATTTGGAAGGTGGTCCCACGGTGGTTTTAACCGCATAGAAAACCTACACAATAGAAAATTGTTTATAGAGCCAACAACTCATTTGCGGTCTGTGGTGGAGAAGTCATTTTTCTTTAGTTTCAATTTTTGTTTGTAAAATTACGTTTTTTTTCCTTGGAAGAATTTCTTCGGTAAATCGTGACTTGGAGGCGACAAAGGACTAATGCCAGGCGAAATTATTTTGGAATTTTTCATGGAAGAGTGACAAAGTGAGAAAAATGTTGACCCCTTTTAGAGTTTTTAATCGTAGATATTCGTAATCTCCGCGCTTCCAGAAATGTTCTTCATCTCGACCTTTTTAACACGAAAAATTCAGAGCTTGGACTTGTTATTTCGAGAGTGTGGGAAGAAACGGTATTTTGTACTGTTTCCCTTGGAAAGTAAAGGTTGATGGATGACAACGGACGGAATAAAAAAGTGAACAGCTTCTGGCTTGTACGGCGTTGAAGTCTCCAAAATGCGTTCGCTTTAGTGGAAAGAATGGCCGCTGGCCTCCTTTCTTCATTAAAATATCTAGGAAATGTGGTTTTTGAGGGTAAAAACACGAAAACGTCTGGGGACTTCATTTTTGAACCAAAAATGTCAATTTTTTGTTTTCATCCAAAATCTGTTTTTTGACTATTTTAAGAGTGAAGAACACATATCTGAAGTCGGTTTTGGGAATTAAAAAAATTTTTTTCCCGAAATGACCATATCTTCACTTTTTTGACCAGAAAATTTTCGTTTTTTGTTTTCACCCAAAACCTGGTTTTTGGCCGTTTTTAGGGTGAAAAACAAGAATCTGAACTCAGTTTTGAGATATAAAAATATTTTTTTCGACCTCACCAAAGGGGGGACCCTTTTTCACTTTTTTGACCCGAAAATTTTCATTTTTTGTTTTCACCCAAAACCTGGTTTTTGGCTATTTTAAGGGTGAAAAACACGAATCTGAACTCAGTTTTGTGATACAAAAACTTTTTTTTTCAACCTCACCAAAGGGGGGGACCCTTCTTCACTTTTTTGACCCAAAAATTTTTATTTTTTGTTTTCACCCAAAACCTGATTTTTGGCTGTTTTTAGGGTGAAAAACACGAAACTGAACTCAGTTTTGAGATATAAAAATATTTTTTTTCGACCTCACCAAACGACGCCCACCCTTCTTCACTTTTTTGACCCAAAAATTTTCATTTTTTGTTTTCACCCAAAACCTGGTTTTGGACTGTTTTAAGGGTGAAAAACACGAATCTGAACTTAGTTTAGAGATATAAAAACATTTTCTTCGACCTCACCAAGGGGGGACCCTTCTTAATTTTTTGGCCCAAAAATTTTCATTTTTTATTTTCATCCAAAATCTGGTTTTTGGCTATTTTGAGGGTGAAAAACACGAATCTGAGCTCAGTTTTGTGATACAATAACATTTATTTTCACCCTAACCAAAGGGGAGACCCTTCTTCACTTTTTGTCCCAAAAATTATCAATTTTTTTTTCATCCAAAATCTGTTTTTTGACCGTTTTAAGGGTGAAAAACACGAACCTGAACTCAGTTTTTGGATTTAAAAATATTTTTTTCGACCTCACCAAAGGGGGGACCCTTCTTCATTTTTTGACCGAAAATTTCCAATCTTAGTTTTCACCCAAAACCTGGTTTTTAAAACTATTTTAAGGGTGAAAAACACGAACATTAAGGTTTTGGGTGATTCTAGGGTAAATTTGAGAGCCATGACTTTCAAGCCACTCTGGGACACAAATCTCGTACTTCTGATTTATTTTCTTAGGTTTTTTAAATAGAATAATGAAAGGGAGGCCGGGAGGTAGCCAGAGGATAGGGCACCTGGTTAATTGCAAAGCTGTGACTGGTGCGCGGGTACCTGTAATTAACCGGGGCCTTCCTTTCACTCCCTCGACTCCCATCTTTAACCCAGTCCCACCCCCGCTTCGCTTTTAATTTATCGCCTCTCGGATGAAAAACGCTTTCGCGCAGCGGAAAAAAAAATCAATTAACAATAAGGCCGCCAAGAAAAGTGTATTGCGAGTTGTCTATCTCGAGTTCTCATCTAAACCTTGGGATTAAAATTAGGAGGCTCGAGAGGCGAGTATTATTATAAAGGGCGTACGTGGCACAACCGGTTTATGACTTGCTCCTTGATTACAACTTGTACGTGCTCCAGACTCAAAAACTGATTAATTGTCGCTCCTCTAAGAAAAAAAGAACGTAAAAAAGGAGGAAATAAAAAAAATAACGCCAGTAAAAAAACAGAAACTGGTGCATGGGGAATTTCTACGAGTCGGTTAATAGGCGATAAATCCGTGATTTTTTTGTCCGTCTAATTTATGGTCTCTTGACGGTACTATGTAAATCTTTGGCATCCTGTTGTGAAAGAGGGTCGGCCAAAAACGATTATTGCCTGAATAGAAAATAATTAACGGCTCGCTCATTATAGTTTTACGATTTTGGCCGTAGAATTTTTTTTGTGTATCCTATAGGTTTCTAGATGCATTAGAAGGGGGAGTAGGTAATGGAACTATGACTTTTTTAAAGCTTAATTACAGCTTTCAAATAAGGAGCAATGTCATTCTCTACATTAGGAAAATATTCCCATGAAGACGTCTTCCATTTGGGCAAGTCAGTTGATCATGAATTCAGGATTCAGAATAGCGAACAAAATTAAGTTAGGTTGGCAACAGTGTAAACTAACCTGTTGTAACCTCATAGAATTTTTTCTGTATGGATTCACGACCTCGCGACCAGTGTTGACAGTTTGGACGATTTATCGCAAATTGGGCTAGTTTTAAAGGTACAATCTGGCAACCCTGTGTTCTGACCAAGTTGGGCTATTGATATTGTTGCCAGTTTGGACGATTTATCGCAAATTGGGCTACTTTTTAAGGTCTAATCAGGCAACCCTTAAATCTGACCAAGTTGGGCAATTGACATTGTTGCCAGTTTGGTCGATTTATCGCAAAGTGGGCTAGTTTTAAAGGCCCAATCTGGCAACCCTGTGTTTTGACCAAGTTGCGCTATTCACAGTATTGCCAGTTTAGGCGATTTATCGCAAATTGGGCTACTTTTTAAGGTCGAATTAGGCAACCCTTAAATCTGACCAAGTTGGGCAATTGAAATTGTTGCCAGTTTGGACGATTTAAAACAAATTGGGCTACTTTTTAAGGCCCAATCTGCCAAAACTGTATCTAGCCAAGTTGGGCTATTGACATTGATGCCATTTTGGGCGATTTATCGCAAATTGGTCTACGTTTTAAGGCATAATCTGGCAACCCTTTAATCTGACCATGAAGGCTATTAAAAGTGTTGCCAGTTTGGGCGATTTATTGCAAATTGGGCTACTTTTTTAAGGCCTAATCTGGCAACCCTGCTCGCGACTTCTAATCTATCAATACAAAGCGCTGGAGGGGCGTGGCAACCCAAATTATTTATTACGAAATTCATCAGATTCTTGTGCCATTTTTGCGAGAATAACAAAATTTGCATCCTCAAGCAATGAGCAATGGCTTGAAAGAAGAAAAAAAATTTTATGGCGAGTTTTATTTTACGAAGTGTGACTGGAATGGTGTGAGATATACGAGTCACGTATTTTATACATCGGTCTCAGTGGATTCATCTTTCACCAAATTCCTTTTATTTATTGCCCTCTAATTGAATGAAAATAGCATCGGGACCGTTCCAATTCCCTATTCACTATTGACCGTAAAAGGTTGGTAGTGAACGTCGCGTGAGATTTATGTTGATTGGTCTTTACGTGGATGGGAAATCTGGAAACGTTTATATGCATTGGAGTTTAACAGCGTGATCGGTATCGGAGTGTCGGGTGGAGCTGTTCGACGGACTCGAAACGGACATAAAGCCGCTGTAATTGTCAGCGAGTGAACAGTGACCGATTTGCAGTTGGGCGCCTTTGTCTTTCATTTTAATTGACGTACAAGAGAGCACATTCGACTGTTCATTGACCGGAAGCCAGAAACTATGAATATACATGATAGTCTGGACTTTTAGCCCTGATAAGGCGAGTCCATTAACTAGGGAGTCGTGTAGAGGCTCTCGGTCGTGTCAGACGGGAAAGACACGACGTGATAAATGCCGGCCCGCGGATCACTTCCTTGCAAACCAGCTCGGAGTTTAAAATCTTGTAATTGGTCAGCGCTCAGCAGTCACACGGAATACCTGTCACGTTATATCCCTTTTCCACCGTGGCTATTCTTATATAATTGTCGTATACTGTAGGAGTATATCCTGACCTTTAATTAATTTCTTAATTACCAACAAAATCCGCTTTCTCCATCAGAAAACCATTAAAATTTTATAGAAAAAAAATATAAAAAAGTGGTTCAGTATTTTTTTCCCACGTATTCAAAGTTAACGAATTCCAGTCAGATCTCTATCGATAGCCATTAAATCCATAGCCGATGAAAAGAGTTAAATAAACCTGTCACATATCCTCTATGGGCATGTCCTTTTTTAGAAAGTAGTATCGAACAAATACAGCAAAAAATCAATTTTCTAATCGCATAGTGGTCTTAAATAATTAATATTCATAGGCACCCTGGTGAGAACAAAATATTTTGAAGATACAGATTGTGGATGACGCATGAAATCCACAAGGTTAATTTGTTCGGATCATAGATCAGGTAGGACGTTTGATCTGATATGATTCATTGTCTCAAAAGTGATTGCCACCTGATGATTGATGTATTTCTTACCTTATTCTGCGGTTTCGGCTCTCTATTTAATATCTCGAGCGGTGTCCTTATACTCGGCTTTCCAAGATACCAATCTTCTTGATGACTATAGTCGCCGAGAAGATGAACCAGTCGATTAACGTTGACGTAATTGTCATCGTCGAAATGGCAAAACCATCTGGAAAAGATAAACAAGTTTAGTCGTGGGAAAGACAAATAAAACGCCGATAATAAGAAAAGCGTGATTGAAAATGCGACATGTGGGAATATTCTTCCAAGTAGTGTAATCGGTCTAATAGTTCCTGGCATGGTTGTAATTGTGAATAATTGAAACGTAGACAAAATAGATGAAAAAGGGCCTCCGAGGGTAGCAATTTAAGATAAAGATCGCCCACAAAATATCCCAACACAAATATACGTATTAGAGCAAAGGCAATCCGCAATGTCCGGGCATTTCTCAGAATATTATATCCGGGCGATGATTAAAGATTGGATTTGAGACCGCCTCCTATTCATAGCCTGAAGCTCGTGTCAATGTATGATTAAGGATCCCTCCAAGAAGTAATAGAATGACCTTTTTTTGGGAATCGTGTGAACAAAAGTGGCCCACCCATTTCAGTGCTGAAAAACCGATAGTAGGTGCAATTAAGAAAAAATTTATATTGGTAATCAATCCTTTTTTGTAACTTCTTTTTTGTAACCCTCATCAAGCCATTATTAAAGTGAGATCGGCCAGTGGTTCCATTAAGATAGAAGGATGGCAATTAGGGAGAGACCATTTCGTCTCAAGATAATCCAAATTGACTGAAATCTATATAACTTATAACCGGAGCGCCCTTCGCTCTAATTGACAGATACGTTGTCCCATTAAAAACTTGGGTTTTACTCCGGTGGTCTCGCAAGACGCAATGGTAATAAAAAAAATTAATAATCTTGGAAATCAAGGTGCTTTAGTTTTAAGTGCGCTAGGTATCCTTTGGATGTCCTTTTTGACGTGTAACTTTGGCAATCACTGCTAGGGAGGACTTTGACCCTTATAGACCGAGAATTTCCATGCAATTCTGAAGAGACAGTCTGACACATTTAAAAATTCACAACGGGAGTTGTTAATTTAAAAAGAATGAGTGCTTTTTGAGGGACGTAAGAGATGAGACGTAGCCGGTAATATCGTTATTACGGAGGGATTGGTAGCCTGTGCAGTCACGTCTCTAATTATAAGACTTCCTCTGAAGCCTAATCTCTAGCTCGAAATTGACTTTCAAACCCGAGTTTTTAGAAGCCCTCCCCGCATAAATACAGAAAAGAAAATGACTTTTTTTCCTTCCTTCAGATTGGAAGATAACGTTCGGGAATTTCGGCTCTTTATCGTATTGATCGTGGGGCCGTGAAAACGATTTCGAGTATCGTTAACGAATGAGATTGTCGCCGATGGGGGAAGCGGTGTCGTTAGCGATCTATTCGGTCCGCTTATTCCCGAAACCAGTATTTTAAATAACAATCGGCACTGAAAAACGAAAATCAAGTAGCATTTCAACGACCAGACAATAGAATCCTTTTTTTCTTCCAAAAGAACCTCTCAATACACCCGTTGACGTCTTTCTCCGCATGTCCCTTTGTTCCAATTGTCAATTCGATATAAATCTGTTCCTTAATTGTATCATTGAATATTCAATTTTAAATAACTAGAAGCTTTAAACAATAATGGGTGTGGAAAATTAAATGTCAAGGTAGTCCTTTCTGTTTGTCTATAGAATGAAAACACCCATTATGGATGTGTTATGAGAAAAAATACTTGAGTTCCATCCAAGAGCCGGTGTGAAATCAAAGATTTTTCGAAACTTATTTTTCTAGAGGAGAAAGGTTAATGAAGGTGTCGTTAGAGAACTGGGAAAAGAGAGTATTCGTGGTGAAGGATGCAAATTACATTTTAAGACGCTCACTGCACGTTTTACAAGTCAATCTCGGCCTTTATGACACGAGCACTTATGACACTTTAATGCCTTCCCAGCTAACGATACACATTTAGCCGAGGCTCCGGTTTTCAACTTTTAAAATGGAAGAAATACGAGCCCGCTCCATTTACTTTAATAACTTGGGCTACGACCTTTCAAATTTTTAAAGCGAAAACTTAAATGCGTTTTCAAAAAGTCTTCATTTAAGGAAAGAAGTTTAAAAGCCTTTGGCTTTTCTTTTTATGGAGGGTTTCCGGTTTTTATAATTGGACGATATTAATCGCTCTCGTTTCAGGTTTATTTTCCAGTCGTTTAAACGGCTGCCAAGATGGAATTAAATAAATTACGCTGCTCGCCGATACAAGGCAACCATTTTTCAATCTCCTAGGATAAAAGTTTAAATAATTTTAAAACATTCAACGATTTTGATGGAGCGTGACGAGTTTGACATTTGAGGCTACCAGCGATAAAAAACGAAGAGAATGTTGAATTTAAATTGGAACAGTAGGAGGTAGCCTGTAATGAAACGATGGGGACGTAATCGTGATCAGCATCCCGAGGAGTTAAACGATGGCTGCGTTTATTGTCACCTCTGACCTCTAGAATGAGACGTTTTAACGACGACATTTAAAATCCATGTTTCTCAAATACACTCTCGCTAATAAACTGAGATTAGCGTTTAACGTCTTATTTTCATTCTGCTGAACATAAAAATGGGCAAACTTTCGAAATAAGTTCTCACAATTTAATATCCGCGTTCTTAATGTTAATTATTCCATAACTACTCGGGATTCTTGCATCCACATAGACAATGTAACAATAAAGAGTGGGGAAGGTGCTTTGAATAGAATTGGCATGGACAATGAGGAGCACGACATAAGAAACTGCATAAGTACGTGAGACAATGGAAGCCGCCCCTTTTGATATTTTAGAATCAAACAAAGAGTTTCATACAAGTAAAATTGGTGGCATTACTTGGACTTCTTTTTTCCTCGGAGCAATTTTATGCTAATGTCATAAAGCTACCGCGACATTTTGGAATACCGAGTTTTTATTAAAGACTCTTAATGACCCCCACCTGCCTTGACAAAAGATCCTCCAGTACGAGTTTTCGACTCGTCTTTTGTGATGTAAATCAATTTTTCTTGTGGATGCGTTTTCTATCATTAAGCTCGATCGGAATTTGAAGAGGACGATAGAAGAACGAAAGGTATTCCCAACTAATTTGGATCCCGGACCTTCTTTTCGTACGTCCTATGGGACAACTTCGGACTCGATTGAGAATCAAAGGTCGGTGTGATTCGACGAGGTTTTATGTGATTTTTATTGACAGCCGCATATCGAGTGTATTAAAATGAAATGGAAGAATTCTCAAAACCATGGGAAAATATTTCAAAGATTCTTCTCCCCCTCTTGGTTCTTTTTTGTTTCATCCCCTTTTAAAGTAAAATCGAAATAAAAAAATCGTTCGTAAATATCCAGGAATTTCCAGATAAGGGTCAAAGTCCACTTAAAATAGTAGTTTATCACTGAATATAGAAGTCCATAAGCTATTCACCTCTAGACCCCTACATGGGCTATAGGTACCCCTTGTGGGGGGGCCAACGAGTGCATAGAGTATTTCATCCCCAATTTTCACGGGTCAATGAAAAAGGCGAATTGTTATGACGATAATGAAACGTTTTCTGATCTTTTTGACGTTGCACGCAGCACAAGCGTGAGAAAGAAAATCATAATTTTTTTACGAGCAGGTACTCGCACATTATAACAGCCTCTAAACTGATTGGTGTACCTATTAGACGATTTTTTAACCATTCAGATATTCTTGGAGAGAAAAAAGGTTTTAAAAAGTGGTTGGTCATGCTCCTAATTAGTGTGGAGGAGCTGTACAAACACTAATTGGAAGGTGGCTAACGAGGTTCCGGAGTGACCGTCCCCATGACATTGCCAGACGCATACTTATGGAAATGTTTTCAAAACAAACGGTTCAAGAGTTGTCGGAGAAAAAAAATGAAAGGACGGTGTCGCAGCACTTTTAAGGTGACAATTTTGATATTTCTAGTCGACAAAATGATTGAAGTGTTTGATCGTTCCGAGCTGGCCGGTGATTTGTCTTGTCCATCGGGTTCAATTAGCTCTAGTCCGGAGCACAGGTTACATGTTCTCTCCGGGAAATTGATTATCGTCGCTCTTTTGTTGCGCCCTTCCTTTTTACAAGTTTCCGATGAATTATTCACCAAATATTTTAGTTTAAAAATGAATTTTTCTTGGTCCTTTTGAAAAACGAGGGACAAGCCAGAAGTCAAGCGGTAGGATGTGTCTAATAGCTGTCAAGTGGTTTCTTCCTTTCATCAGTCAGTCCGACGTCACAACCTTTTAAGATGACTACTAGGTAACGAACTTGTTTTTAGAAAATATTTTTAAACATTTAAATCTTTTTTTCCCTCCAAAACATTTTAATGAGGTTTGAAGGTCTACAGATTCCTTCTAATTGATTGAAAAAGCTCCGATAATTGGACTCCGAATATTTCTCCGATTTTTAATCGAAAGGACAGGGAAAAATGAGTTTGGAGCCTGATTTTTCGTCGGTCGGTTTCAAAAGGGTACGAAACCGTTCAATTTTTTGTGCCTCTTTTCCCCTACTGGCCATATGTCGGGAGGAAACCACGGTCAACGGATTTTGAAAACAAAAACACTTACTTTTTATCGCTTTCTAAAAAAGTGTCGAGCTCCACGGACATTTTGCAGCAAAGGGCTTTCCGGTTGTGCGACGAAGAGCAATTCGTGTTGATCATGTGCCCGTCTGGAAAAGACCAAAAAAAAGTGAGTTGGCATTTTGTAGACATAAAAGCTGATGGCTTCGTTTAACGATTTTAAAAAAGTGCTCTTGTTTTATGTCCCATCTAATGGACAATTTCTTCAAGCCATTCGTCCGTGTACAATTGGTTCCCAATTTGAAGACGAATTACGGAAAGGCAGTTAACCTTTACGAAATGGCTTGACCCGAAACGAGTGCAACCATTTCAAGCAATTGTGTTTGCTTTTTTCAACGCTTTTGAAACGTTAAAGATTGAATTCTAATTGGACTAATTGGTTAAAACAAATTGGAAGATCAATCACCACTTTTGTCGGACTTGATGGATGAGAAAAATCTTCTACGTAATACGACGGAAGAAGGGTCAGAACTCGACCAGCAGAATGCTCAGAAGAAAATTTTTTTTTGCCATTTTCTTCAGCCGAGGAAGATTGATTTCCAAACGATTCTTCACGAATCAAAGTTTCATTAACATATTTATGAAAAGGCTATTCCTTTAATAGCTTTTGTTATTTATTCCTTTGGAACCTTTGAATTTTTTCTTTTTTTCATTTCATGGATAATGGAAACGTCGCGGTTGGGACCTAGAGCGTGATATACTGGGGGTCGTCTTAATTACGTGCGTTATGTTTTGACTAAAGCCACTGCGGGGGACTCTCCTACACATCGCTTTCTAATTAATCTCCGCTCCGGGGTGTAAACGTTAATATTTTGATGTTGCCGGTCCCACCAAGCCCCCCATCGAGTCGCTTAATTCATGAACTTGGTTGACGAATCCATCGGAGGGTCAACTTAATGATGGCAGCTGTGTCTTGTAGGACAATGGGTTTTAGAACAGGTGGACAGATTGAATCTAGAACTAGAGAAAGATTCTCAGGTATACGTTCTGGACCGTGGAGGCAGGTGATGGAGACGCGTGTATGTACGTCTCCCATCGCTCAACGGATGGTAGGCAGGTGGTCAAATGGACCCAATGACGTCGGATCGATTCAATTCAAAATACGTGGGAAACCTTTGTCTTAAGCGACTTCCTCTGAGAAAAACATCGGGACTTGATTTGCATCCGCAGGTGGCTCCGTCAGACCGTGAAACCCTTTTTAAAAAACATTTTTAAAAATTAAAAGGAAAATCTTACTTGTTTTCTTCTGGAACTCTTCATCATCGGCGTCGGTAAAAAACCAGGTCTGAAACAAAACAACTCCAATTAGAAGTCGACAAAGAGGACGAGATAAAAATCTTTGAAGTCTGCATTCCATTCGAATTCCGATCAGAAATTTATTTCTTCAAACTTAAAGGATCGGTACCACTTGATTGGCTTTGCTAGTGAGTGATGGTTGTGTGTGTGCAGTCCAGATGTAAGAAACGTGTTCGCCCCATATGGCTTCTGGTTCAAGAAAAAAATCTTTTTTTGTTGAAATTATCAGGGGACCATTGAGGGTTACCGCTCAAAACGGTACAAACGAGGTTTTCTTCAAGAATTTTTAAATCAAAGAATGTAAATCTTAAGGCCCTCATGTTGAATATGCGGGTGGATTATTTAAGCTCTTTTTTTGTCCTCTTAAAACCCACATGCTGAAGAGTTCATTCATTTACCATGACAAAGATTTCTCAATTAAAATTTTTAAGAAAATGAAATGCGTTTTTAAACACCCAGGTACCATAAAATAAATAATCCGACTGTCCCAAATTATGGTAGATGTCAGACAGTAGCAAAGTTCTTGAGATTCCTTTGTCAAGAGTTGGGGCATCTGAACACGACCCTAGTTAATCACGAGGTGTTGAATGAAATACCTTTGTTTTATGCCCATAAGAAAAGTACCAAAGACTTGATATTTAAAACGAGTTAGAAAGGGAATAAATAGTTTGAATTAATAAAAGATAATTGTCGGATGAAGTAATGTGGAGTAAAATGAAGAATGAACCGGATTGTTGGGAAACGGAGGGCGTAGGCTGTCATTATAACAGGTCGTGGGTCCCAGGGATGGTAGAGATAGATAATATTGCTTTTGAGAGAGGGAGAGAAGAAAAGAGAGAAACGGAAACAGGAGCCGTTAATTACAGCCATGTGTTTGAATCTGGTTTATAGCGGGTAGAAAGGCGTGGGAACGCCGTGCGTACGACGCGTGTTTCGTCACACGGCCACCCTCAACCCTTATTTACCTGTTGTTTGGCTAGCTGGAACCAAGTCTTTAGAATGACAGGGAGTCGTGCTTGATGGTAGTGTACGGTCGTCTTGACGCTTATAAATAAATCACGGACTGTCGTTGTGCTAGGAATGGGCGTCGCTGTTGACCTAAGCACTTCGACTAGATTGTTATCGTAATCACCAGAGAGTGATCTTGGCGCCCTTTCCTGCCATCCGACCTCCTGCGAAAAGAAAAAAAAAGTTTTAAATTATATGGAAAAACATTTTGTGTACCAATACAAATGCAAATCTAAAACCGGATATTAGAGAATTGCTGAGTCAAACCCATTTCGATGACTATTGTTGGTAATACATGGGATTCGAGGCTGTTATTTGAAAACATGTCAATCTTGATGAGTTGGCTTGAAAGGGGAATAATTACAAGCGATAAACATCATAGAAAATTAAATGTGCAAGATCTGGTTTAGAAGAGGAAAAAATGGTTTGAGGTCTTCTGAGTTTCTCGGATAAGGCATTGTGTCATTAGCGGCCTTCGGACTCTCGGAAAGATCTTCGTTAGCGCATAACTTTACCGCAGTCTCCCAATTGTCTTTTCCCTTCGGGTTAATGGGCCTGTTATCTCAACCGAATGAGTCTCCGGAGACTTTGCCGGCTTCCCGATTAGTTGCCAATTAGCGGGGACGGCTTTTGTTTTGCGGCTAGGTCAGGGGTGGAGACGGAAAAAAATTGATACGGGAATGCATCCTGAGGAATGCGTCCAGTCTTTCCCTCCCCTATCTCCGGAATCCTCAAGTTGTCAACTTTCGTTTCCAATTAAAATAAGGACAATTTATGAACCCTTTGAGTTTATCAACGTTGAATTAAAATACCATTACAATTCCAACAGTTTACGTGATACTAATGTCACTTATTTCAGCTACTTTAATATCAGCAGAAAAATTGCATCAGCCAATTTAAAAACTGGAGATGTAACAAAATTACTAAATATCGCTAAGCATTTCAGTTCACGTCTGAAGATAAAAGTTTGATGAGCACAGAAAAACGTGACTTCTCAAAACGCAAACAGTGCAGTTCTTTAAGAAAATATACAGTTAGCAAAATAATTCTTTCAGCTTCCTTATTTCAATGAAGAAAGGGATGACTAACATGAGAAAATTCACCACTACAAGAGAAAGACCATGTCACACTGAGTTTTGGTGTTCAGGGTGACATCTTTATTGTCGTCAGAAAAGGGGGATTTGTAGTATGTTTGTATGGATTACATTTAATTGGTTAACACTATCATTCCTTAAATTGAGTTTTACTCAGCCCATGGTTTTTTCACCTGAAAAGGAGCCCTGAAAACGAGTAGAGAATTCAAACCTCAAAACCATCCATAGCATGCATTTGGAGACTTCTGGTGCCTAGTGCAAAATTAAACCTACATTTCTGATTTCTTAGAACAAGCAATATTTACCACCGCTAATGATAGTGCCGGGAGATGTGATCAAAAATCACCCTGAGATGGCATAGGTACTAAAGGTTGGAGTCGATTAGCTAATAGTATGTTCAAACATCGGATTATTAGTTGACTTTATTCTTGAGCCCTTCTTTTACAAAAAGCAGTGGTCGGTGCAGAGTCCAACTGAGCCTATAAGTTTATTTTGAAAGACATCGAACTGCAGTTTTAAGCGAAGTTCTGGTGGTGCAGGGGATTGCTACCTTTTTGCATATTATAATCCCTTTTACAAAAATGTGGGCCAGCTTTCCATTTCTCGATTTGCTCTTTTTCAGGGCAATTGACTTGTCAGTAAGCAGAGGAAAAAGTTAGAGAAATCAAATTTTTTGAATACAAAATCGCAATGGCACGTGCAAAGATGGAAAAAATTGAAGAATTCTCTTACCTGTATTTGCTCTTGATCGTTGAGAGCGAAGACTTTCTTTTGAAAGAGGAGAAGTGAGGTGCATATGAGGAGCGAGATCATGACGAGGATTTGAAGGATTCTCCTAAACCGAAGCATTCTAATATCACGCTTATCAGTTGTCATTTGAAACTACATGTTTTGTACGTCCCGTCAGCGTGTCGATGCCGAGTAATGACCGTGCTTGTTCAGCAAATTCACTGTACGAACAAACACACACAACTGACTCGAACGCCGACATTTTCCTGAGTTGACCTCAATCCTCCCCCACTCGGACGGTCGCCTCGGCACGGAAGAAAAAGAAAAAAAGAAAGGTGCACGTGGTGGGGATCTTAGGTTCTTCAAAAACCACTCACGCCCTCTTTTGTCTTCTTCGGTAAATCGCCTTTTAGTTCACACTTTTAACGGCAGAGAGAAGGATCCTTAAGATCTTCAGTGCAAATCTTAAGAAATGGAAGCCTTGATATTGTTAGTTGGCCCCCTGCCCCCTGGCGAATTATTTTAGTTTAAAACAATCGCTTCAACCGTTCTTGAGATATCACAGTTTAAACATATTGAAGAATTCTACATTTCTTTTAGTTTTTCTTCGAATTCTACAGTTATTTTTAAAGAACCTAGCGGAGGACCAGATGATTACAATTTGCACCTCTTTCGCAGCACATAAAGTTTGAATTTCCCGCCTTTTCTGGGCTATAGGTCCCTAATGTCAAGGTTGATGACCTCTTTATTGTTTATATCTTTTACGAGCATGACTTGGTTAAAACAAACGTATAAATCATTAATTTTGAATAATAAATAGATAAATGGTATAAATTACGATATTTTCTATTGTTTTTTGTGTATATTAGAATGAGGGTAGTTACATAAATAGTTTGACCTAGATAGTCAGCTGCTAGGAAGCGACAGCTGATTTTAAACGCATTTTCTGGCCACCTGATTTGGCAAAGATGTTACAAAAATGGTGTACGCGTTATAAATTCAAGGATTTCACAATGACCTACCCGATAACTAACCGGGATAATTATAGACTCGAACCAAGCTAAAAAAGTGCTCATTCATGTTAAGTTTTAAAACGTATTTCTCGGTTTTTCTTCTCTTGATTTGATTTCGAGGATGTCCCCGACGGTATGGAAACAAGTTATCAAATTCTCCAACAAGTACCCAGTGAGTCGAGGGGTGGTGTCCTATGCAGTCATTTGGCCAGTAGGGAGCTTAGTTCAACAGCATATAGAAGGTCGTGAGAAAATCGACTACTGGAGGGTCGGACGTTTTTTCCTTTATGGATCATGCTACGTTGCTCCGACTTTAAGCATTTGGATGAAAATAGCGAGATTTATGTGGCCTCAAAATAATATTTCGTCTGCATTATCAAAGGTAAATCATTTAATCTTTTCTTTTGGACTATTTCCAAATGTGCCGAAAAAAAAAGTGAATGAATCCTACTTCCTGGTCCTTACATAACATTTTTAAAAAAAATTTACGATTACTATTGAAGGTCATTTTGGTTCATTATTGATAAATTTTATTTCTGATAAAAAGTGGCGCTTTCTAACGTTACATTCCTTAACTAGCTTAGCTAATCAATGATTAATTAGAAATAAGATTTTAGCAGCTATATATTGTAGATTTATAGCCTGGTCGATGGACATGCCATCTCAATTGGATGTACCATTTAAATCTCGATTTCATACCTTAGAGTGGTTATTCGGGATAGGCTATACCTGCATGAGAGGTATGGAAGTAAGCTTTGCTTACCATCCCAGTCAATGAATGGAACATTTAAAATGACGTCCTTATGATATCAAGTCTAGATAATATGTATACCTGTGGCATTTGTTGACCATCCTTGCTTTGTAGCTAACCAATCAATTTAGGTACCATCTAAGACTGTCATAGCAATGATAGATGTGGAGATGGCTGATTGAGCAAGCACCATGTACTGCTAGAATGTGAATAATCATCCAATCCTTTTCTGCTTTTAGGCACTAATAGAGCAAGTGTCATACACTCCGTTTGCGATGATAAGTTTTTACTTTTGGATGTCATTATTAGAAGGTAAAACACTCCACGACGCTAGAGCGGAAGTCGCTGACAAATTCTTACCAACATACAAAGTAAGTCAATGCTATCAAATTTTTCAAAATTACATTACCATTCAGGTGGGAGTCTGCGTCTGGCCTGTCCTCCAAACTATCAACTACACGATGATTTCGGAAAAAAATCGAGTACCATTTGTCAGCCTATGCAGCCTCGTGTGGACAACCTTTCTTGCTTATATGAAACATCTCGAAGGTAGCCATTTTAAACAACATTTACCAGTTATGTCTCACCACGAGAGAAAATAATCTTGGTTTTTAGTTACACTATTATTTTATCTAGTCATTTCTTTAAATAGTTGATTTTATAAACTGTACATAAAAAAATGCATAGTTAGGACCATGAAATAGTTTCTATTTTTTGATGTTTTGTAAAAACGGATCATTCCCGCCCAAATAAAATAATTTTTTATAATTTTGTTTATTAACTTCCTTTATTTTAATGTTTCTCTTTTAATTTTAGAACATACAAATTTACAAGAAACACATTTACAGAGGTACGAGAGATAAAAGAAATGAAGTCTTGGTTTTTGAAGTCAAGAGCAAATCAATCAAAAAAATTTTTTTTTAAAATAAATTATATAATAGTAAAAAAGGTTTATATTAGTCTTCTTCTGAGAAAAGAGGTTCTGCATCATCATCTCCCGAAATGTCAAGACTGAAACTCATATCACAGCCGGAGTCACCACTTAAGTTCGACAGTTTATAAAGTTGAAGTTGTTTGCTGCTGAAAATTTTGTCCATTTCTTTTTTCTGTTGTTCGACTGCCTTCTTAAGAGCGATAATGTCATTTTTCTTCTTATCCAAACTGACTTTGAGGTTTTCTTCTTCATACTTTTCGATTTCTTTTAAAATATCTAAGTCATCGTCGTTTAAGTACTTGTGGTAGTCAAAATTCTCCAATGAAGGATCCCTGCTAGAAATAAGTAACTTTAATAATCTGGATCTGCGTATTGATAATACCTATTTGCTTTCTTCAGTTTGGATTCAGTACATTTCAAAGTATGATGATATTGCTTCCAGTCTTGTATTTCTTGATTAGCCGTTTGGATGTACCTAATAATTTATTCACTTGTTAGTATGTAATAAGTAATAACTAATAAATAATGAATAAAGAGAAAGGAAAATTTACTTAACTCAGCCAATCATGGATGAGTGAATGAACAACCTACAACCTATGCAAATCAAAGGTATGTACCAAGTTCGCTTTCTTTACCATTCATACCTACGGCCATACCGTGTTCATTTCCTCAACCTATATCATCTCTAACCATAGCACTGCCTCAGCTAATGATTCCTTTGGCAAACATACCAAGTACACTACTCACACCAATCCAAGCCTACTATCTCCAGTGCAGTATACCACCAACTTCATCTCAACAACATCTCAACTTCATCAACCAATGACTTCCTTGCACCTTCCCACCAAACACAGCAATATCAGTTTCTTACTTTTCTTCTTCTGGCGTTAAGTTAATTCTAACATTGTCAGCCATTCCAGCATCAGAATCTGTAAAAAAGTTGGTAAATCTCTCGTATGTCCTTCTCCAGTAAGGTTATGTATCAGGTTTGAAAGTAGCTGATCCTTTATCATCATATATTTTAACTTTGAACACAAACAGTGAGACAATTTACCTGATGTTTCATCATTCATAAAGATAGCAGAACGTCTTGAAGGCCGTGCCATTTCGAAGAGGACAAGCGAAGAGAAAATAGGGTTAGAGTCTAAAATTTTCCAAAGTTTCAGCAGACGATTTTTGATTTCTTGATAAAATGCTAATGTCACAGAGTAATACCCAACGGCTAATGTTATCAAACGGTAAAATTAACAGCCACTTGCACGCTCGGAACAATTTAAACAAAACAGTTTTGCCAACGTCAAAATTCATTGGTGGCCCCTCCACAATTTAAAAAAATCTCTATTTATTCACAAAACTTAGAAAAGTATTTAAATTTATTTTATTATAAACAAAAAAACCTTTAAAAATTTTTGTTTGACTGTATTTTATAGCTTTTTTGACATTAGTGATCAGGAAGATTTCGCGCGCCATGCGGCCATCTTGAAAAGTCGCCGTTGTCACCTCATGAGATTCTTTTCGGACCTCGTTTCTTTCCGGCTGATCAAATCGTTATTTTAGAGTTTTTTTAAAAATAAATTATTGATCCACGGTAAGATTGTCCACGTGCTTCAACCCCCAAATGCATGTTTTCTTCTAATTATAAATATAAGCTTTTTAACGATAGAAAATCTTAAATTTTAAGACGTATTTTGTTCCTTTTTGAATGAATGAATGAATGAATGAATGAATGAAAAAACCTTCTTTAATAGTCTTGATTACAAAAATAAAATAAAAAATAAACCTGAAAAAACAAAAAAGCCTCGAGGCAGCCTCGAGAAGCAGCGGATTTCCTCCGGAAAGGCCTTCCCTAAGCCTATCTTTGATGTCCTAATTATCCCCCCCCCCACCACCTCAGTAAAATAAATAAAATGGGTCTCTGAGCCCAGAGCCTCCATCACACCGACCACAATAGCTTCAATTCCTCTAGAAATCAGCCTAGAAATATCAACTCAAACCACATGATTTTCACCGCCAAAAGTTCAAATTCTAAAATTAATTTCATCAATGCCCTAAGTAGCTTCTTCTTCGTATGCGGGTTTGATCTGTTGTCAAATGTGAATTCTCAGTTCATGAGCAGCTCCTATAATCGATTTCGACCATCTCCTGCTCTTATTTTCAAAGATGACGAAATTCCATTTAAGTCCCTCAGGAGAGTCCCAGAACCGCTTAGGCGATTTCAACTGTCTTCTACTATGGTCCTCGGGCCATAATATATTTCCGTCACCATTTCCAACCATCTCAAACTTTCCGGTATCGAAGAAATCTCGAAATTCCATTTAGGCCCCTTAACGTGGGTCCCAGAACATCTTCCGTCATTTGAACCGTTCTTAATACGGTCTGCGGATCATCAGACATTCCCATCACGATTTTCAACCATCTCAAACCTTAAGGTTACAAGAAAATCACGAAATTCATTTAGGCCCCTTAGACAAGTCCCAGAACCGATTTTGAAATTTGAACTGCTATTAACTATGATCCTCGGCCCCTAGGACTTTCCCGTCACGATTTTTAACCATCTCAAACCTTCAGGTTCCGAGAAAATCACGAAAATGCCCTTTATGCCCTAAGCGAAGTACCAGAACCGCTTTCTCGATTCAAGCCATTTTCAATAGGCTTCTACCTGGTGAGACAAAAGCTCTAAATACCAAGTCTCGTTTAATTCAAACAATCCTAGCTCGAGTTATCGCGTCGGTACATATATATATATATATATATATATATATATATATATATATATATATATCGCCAACTTTGGGAATGACCTATATTTTCGTGATCAGGAGATCGTCCTGATCACGAATATATAAGCCTCTAAGCCGAAAGCCGCCGTGAGGCCGGCCCCAATAGCCTGCTTTCCTCCGGAAATCCGCTAAAAAATAAAAAGGTACTTCGACAATGGTTATTGCTAACCGTCTGCCGGGGTTTGGGACTTGAGCTAAAC
This sequence comes from Orius laevigatus, assembly GCA_018703685.1. Classification (NCBI taxonomy): domain Eukaryota; kingdom Metazoa; phylum Arthropoda; class Insecta; order Hemiptera; family Anthocoridae; genus Orius; species Orius laevigatus. The sequence continues at coordinate 33,556 of JAGWEN010000472.1, forward strand.
TTACTTAAAAAGAGTGGGCAAAAATATGAGCGGAAATTGTTAAAGAAAAACTGTAAATAGGGAGGAAAAAAAAAGAAAACAAACAAAAAATAGGTTGGGGTAGAATAGTAAGAATTTTAAAAATTAAATTGGTCGATCAACTCTTTTCTGTATTTAAGCGCTTCCTTACAGTACTGTATTAGGTTTTGATTTTTGAGGGAGTTTAGATGAATTATCAGTTCTGATTTCGAGAGTTTGGACTTACCGAAATATAGTCTTCTGTATTCTGCCAGAATCGAACATTCTGCGAGAAAGTGGAAAGTATCTTCCCTTTGAGACGTATTACACATTGAGCAAATATCGATGAGACTGTTTCGAGCAGGCGAGGAATTTAAATAAATCATTTCACATCGAATTTTGAAAAACCAACGGGCATCATGAGGTGGCAGGTCTGATAGTGTTGTTATTTGAAACGGGGCTATTGAAAGATTTAGTTCTTTATAAAGGGTAAAACGAGAAGAAACTAACGCCTTTTGTTCACAGAGATTCCGGTTCGACAGTCTTATACTCTCTTCGAGACGTGGGTATTGAGAGAGCCAGAGATGAATATTATCTTTCGAGAAAAGGAAGTTAGGTAGGAAGTCTTTAGCTAAGGAATTTAGGACAGGGAACCAAGATGTATTAGTTTCAATATTTGCTATTGCAATTTTTTTTGGGATACGCTTATCGGGGAGAGATAGAACTTTGGTGACATAGGACAAATGGAGCTTAAGAGTATGTAGATAGAGGAGATCGGCAGAGGTTTCAAGGTACAACATATAGTTGGGAGTACAAGAAGGGAGGCCGAATAATTTCTTAATGAAGAAACGTTGGAAGGTTTCGATTGCTTCAAATCTTTGAAAGCCCCAGGATTGGGCTGCATAGCAGAGCATCGCTCTGCAGACCGACTGGAAAACGCTGAACTTGGAATGGAAAGGAATTAGCTGATTAGACAAAAGAGTTGACCAGATGGAGTTGATTGCCATTTTCGAAGCTTCTACCTTTGCCCTAAAGTGAGAACCAAACGAAAGTTTGGGGGTAAACGTGACACCGAGGTATTTGTATTCCCTTACCACTTCAATGGCCGTGCCTTTAAATTGCCACTTCTCATTTTTTGCCAACCTACCACCCCTCTTGAAAACCATAATTTTCGACTTCGCCAAGTTCACTGCTAGATTAAAGTCAACACAATACTTTTGCAGGGAGTCTATATTTTTTTGCAAAGCAACGGGGTTATCTGTTAATATGACGACATCGTCTGCGTACATTAAAATTTTTATTCGCGCTTCTCCAATACGAACACCATAATCTAGATAGCTAGGCAGATCATCCAAAAACAAAGAAAAAAGCAAAGGACTAAGTAGACAACCCTGCCTTACACCCGATTCCACAGGGAAGAATTCCGACAGGTCGTTTCCATTTTTGACAGCTGAAGAAGCTTGAGAGAATAGAGACCAGAGAATGCGAACAATTCGAAAGGGAAATCCAAAGTTTATAAGTTTCTCTATTAGGGCCATCCTGTTGACGCTGTCAAAAGCTGCACTGAAGTCAACAAAGAAAGCATAAACTTTTTTTCTTTTAGACCAGTGGATTTGAATAATATTTGATAATGTAAAAATCTGGTCGACCGTCGAATAACCTTTACGAAATCCAGCCTGGAACTCGCTAAGGAGGTCTTTTGCTTCCACATGAGAAGACATTCTGTTGAGGATCAACCCAGAAAATATCTTGGCTATCGTATTGATACATGAGATTCCTCTGTAGTTGCTCGGAGTGTTTAAATCGCCCTTCTTAAGGAGGGGAAATATAATTGATAAGCAGAAAGAAGAGGGTACGTTGCCGCTTTCGTAAATGCCATTATAAAACCTTAGTAGTACATTTAAAAGTTCTGAGTGAGCATATTTGTAGAATTCATAAGGGATTCCATCGATCCCAGGAGCCTTATGGTCTTTTAGAGACGATAATACTTCCTTTAGTTCAAAAAGAGTAAAGGGTGCTTCTAGAGCAGCATCATGAATAAAGTTAGAGACTGAAATCGGTAACAATGGCTCGCCTGGCGACGACGGGTTTAATAAGGACTGAAAATGAGACACCCAAGACGACATGCTGATATTATTTCCTCTATTGGCTTTCCTGAACCTAAACCTGTTGACCAGAAGCCAAAATTCCTTACTGTCCTTGACTTTTTTAAACTTATCAATGGTAACCAAGTAATTTTCTTTCTTTTTACGTTGACATAGCGCTTTGAACTCTTTTTTTGCCTTTACATATGCTTTCCTGCTATCGCAAGAATTCTGCTTCCTGAAACGATTTAATAAGGCAAACACTTCCTTTCGAGCCTTGAGACATTCGAAGTCGAACCATTCGTTTTTTCGGAAGGATTGCAAGAAGCATTGTTTTTTGAGTGGCCAGGAGGATTTGATTGCTGTTTCAAAGAAACTTGGGTCTAAAACAAGAGGTAAAGTCGAGGGAGGGGAGGAAATAATTTTTTGTAAGTTAGCATTGTAAGTTTCCAGAAATTTTGAAGACCAGACTAACTTTGGTTCTAGTTGCTGGTCGGACGGTTCGTTATTTTCTTCAAGTAAAATATTAAAGGAGATAGGCATGTGATCAGAAAATGGTTTGGGGGTAACACAAAAATCAACGATGCAGTCGTCGCAATCCAGGGTGGACATGCAAAAATCGACAGTAGAACTGCCTCTTTCTGCTATGAATGTATATTCACCAGGGAAATCAGAGGGGGTACGACCATTTAGCACAAAAAGGTTGTAATCAGTACACAGATCAATAATTTTTTTCCCATTTGCGTTAACAACAACATCTTTCGATGCTCTGTTAGGAAATTTACTTTGGTCGAATATAAGGTGTTTTGGAAGGTTTTGGAGTGAAGCAATGCGTGCATTAAAGTCACCAGCGATCACAACATTTTTATTTGAGCATTGACTGACAAAATATCGAAGACTTTCGAAGTCTTCAGTCCATTCTGCCTGAGATGAGCAGGATAGGTACACTGGAACAAGGTAAAAAGTTCTATCGCACGATGTAAGGGATACCAATTGGTTGTCAAAAACATTAATAAATTGTGCACAACAAAGGGAGGATCTAAAAGCGAGTATACTGCCTTGTTTTGCTCTTCCTAACCGAAAATCTCTGACTGCTGGTGTAAAAACGAAGCTATAATCGCGGAAAATGAAACTTAAAACCTCGGGCTCGACTTCTAAGAACGTTTCAAAAAGAAAAATTACATCAAAACTAGTTATGAAATGAAGAAAAGAGTTAATCGATAATAAAGAGGATAAGCCGTTTACATTATAGGCTAATACGCTAATTTTTTTAATTTCTTGAATAGATGTGACAAGAGGGGGAGAATTTGGAGAAAAATTGAATGGGTCTGTATTTACATTAAGTTTCCGGCAGACGGCGCTTTCCTATTGAGAAGAGGTGGTGTTTTTCTGAAGCGGGGCCGAAGGTGAAGCAGCGAGACTCGGCAGATGAAGCGGAGTAGGTGAAGGTCCAGTTGGAGAGGCGAGGGTTCCATTTCCTCCACGGAGAAGGTCATCTATTATTGGTTGTAGGTTTATTCCAGCAATCGTGAAGGCTTGTGCGTTGGTCGCGTTGTTAATGAGGCCTTTTCCATCGTCCCAGGTATAAACGTCATTTTCAACCAATAATTTGTCGGTGCGGACGCGTGAAAGAATTCCAGGGCTTGATCGTTTTAATGTTGAATTTAAGCGGCGGATCTTCCATGCTCGTTGGTTGACAGAAGGTGGGAGATCTTGAGAAACGAATAAGTTAGTGCCCTTAAGGAGGCTCGATTTTTTCAGTAGTGACCATTTCAAATTTTCGTTATTTAGCTTTACTAGCAATCGTCCTCTGCGACCCCCGAGCCAGTAGGCATTCGAGATTACGTCCGGGTCAGCTGACTGAAGATGATCTCTGAAGAATGAGTGTCATACACTCCGTTTGCGATGATAAGTTTTTACTTTTGGATGTCATTATTAGAAGGTAAAACACTCCACGACGCTAGAGCGGAAGTCGCTGACAAATTCTTACCAACATACAAAGTAAGTCAATGCTATCAAATTTTTCAAAATTACATTACCATTCAGGTGGGAGTCTGCGTCTGGCCTGTCCTCCAAACTATCAACTACACGATGATTTCGGAAAAAAATCGAGTACCATTTGTCAGCCTATGCAGCCTCGTGTGGACAACCTTTCTTGCTTATATGAAACATCTCGAAGGTAGCCATTTTAAACAACATTTACCAGTTATGTCTCACCACGAGAGAAAATAATCTTGGTTTTTAGTTACACTATTATTTTATCTAGTCATTTCTTTAAATAGTTGATTTTATAAACTGTACATAAAAAAATGCATAGTTAGGGACCATGAAATAGTTTCTATTTTTTGATGTTTTGTAAAAACGGATCATTCCCGCCCAAATAAAATAATTTTTTATAATTTTGTTTATTAACTTCCTTTATTTTAATGTTTCTCTTTTAATTTTAGAACATACAAATTTACAAGAAACACATTTACAGAGGTACGAGAGATAAAAGAAATGAAGTCTTGGTTTTTGAAGTCAAGAGCAAATCAATCAAAAAAATTTTTTTTTAAAATAAATTATATAATAGTAAAAAAGGTTTATATTAGTCTTCTTCTGAGAAAAGAGGTTCTGCATCATCATCTCCCGAAATGTCAAGACTGAAACTCATATCACAGCCGGAGTCACCACTTAAGTTCGACAGTTTATAAAGTTGAAGTTGTTTGCTGCTGAAAATTTTGTCCATTTCTTTTTCTGTTGTTCGACTGCCTTCTTAAGAGCGATAATGTCATTTTTCTTCTTATCCAAACTGACTTTGAGGTTTTCTTCTTCATACTTTTCGATTTCTTTTAAAATATCTAAGTCATCGTCGTTTAAGTACTTGTGGTAGTCAAAATTCTCCAATGAAGGATCCCTGCTAGAAATAAGTAACTTTAATAATCTGGATCTGCGTATTGATAATACCTATTTGCTTTCTTCAGTTTGGATTCAGTACATTTCAAAGTATGATGATATTGCTTCCAGTCTTGTATTTCTTGATTAGCCGTTTGGATGTACCTAATAATTTATTCACTTGTTAGTATGTAATAAGTAATAACTAATAAATAATGAATAAAGAGAAAGGAAAATTTACTTAACTCAGCCAATCATGGATGAGTGAATGAACAACCTACAACCTATGCAAATCAAAGGTATGTACCAAGTTCGCTTTCTTTACCATTCATACCTACGGCCATACCGTGTTCATTTCCTCAACCTATATCATCTCTAACCATAGCACTGCCTCAGCTAATGATTCCTTTGGCAAACATACCAAGTACACTACTCACACCAATCCAAGCCTACTATCTCCAGTGCAGTATACCACCAACTTCATCTCAACAACATCTCAACTTCATCAACCAATGACTTCCTTGCACCTTCCCACCAAACACAGCAATATCAGTTTCTTACTTTTCTTCTTCTGGCGTTAAGTTAATTCTAACATTGTCAGCCATTCCAGCATCAGAATCTGTAAAAAAGTTGGTAAATCTCTCGTATGTCCTTCTCCAGTAAGGTTATGTATCAGGTTTGAAAGTAGCTGATCCTTTATCATCATATATTTTAACTTTGAACACAAACAGTGAGACAATTTACCTGATGTTTCATCATTCATAAAGATAGCAGAACGTCTTGAAGGCCGTGCCATTTCGAAGAGGACAAGCAAAGAGAAAATAGGGTTAGAGTCTAAAATTTTCCAAAGTTTCAGCAGACTATTTTTGATTTCTTGGTCAAATGCTAATATCACAGAGTAATACCCAACGGCTAATGTTATCAAATATCAAACGGTCATATAACAGCCACTTGCACGCTCGGAACAATTTAAACAAAACAGTTTTGCCAACGTCAAAATTCATTGGTGGCCCCTCCACAATTTAAAAAAATCTCTATTTATTCACAAAACTTAGAAAAGTATTTAAATTTATTTTATTATAAACAAAAAAACCTTTAAAAATTTTTGTTTGACTGTATTTTATAGCTTTTTTGACATTAGTGATCAGGAAGATTTCGCGCGCCATGCGGCCATCTTGAAAAGTCGCCGTTGTCACCTCATGAGATTCTTTTCGGACCTCGTTTCTTTCCGGCTGATCAAATCGTTATTTTAGAGTTTTTTTTTAAAATAAATTATTGATCCACGGTAAGATTGTCCACGTGCTTCAACCCCCAAATGCATGTTTTCTTCTAATTATAAATATAAGCTTTTTAACGATAGAAAATCTTAAATTTTAAGACGTATTTTGTTCCTTTTTTCAGTGTGTATTTCTTCATTATTTCGGATTAATTTCTACGATTATGCCTTAATTTGGACTGGATTGCTAAGATAATCGTCAGCCAAGATGTTCAGGACTAAAGCCGATGTTGATAGGCATGTCACGAATGTCTTGAAGAAGGCCAAAGGGGAAGAAGAGGTACGTTTTAAAATTTTATTTTCAGTTTTTCGTGTAAAAATTTAAAAATATAGGTTTGAAAACATTAAATACCGTGGAGGTGATCTTTGTTCACATTTATTCTGGCTTTCGTTTTGCTTAATCCTTTTTAAGTCTTGCATGACCCGACATGGCCAAACTTCTTAGAAAAGACCAATAATATGTTTGAAGAGCCCGTTGTTTATCAGGAAAAGTGATGCATCTCGGGATGAAAAGAGGGCTATCGTTTCTGCCTTTTTGGAACCAGAAATTCACTAAGCTCTTCTATTAGTCTCTAATGCTCTGAAGTTGTACTTATTGTCTCACTCTCCTGAGTCCTGAGGTGGTAATGCACAGCTTATGGACTGGAGTGGTAGTTCTCGTTTTAAGCTAGTGGAAACTTCAAATCACACTCCCTTTCCTATCATCAATTCCTAGTGAATTGTTTAATGTGATTGTAATATACAGGAGCTCTATTTTGGTAGTTTAGAAATTGTTGCACAACTTGGGTAATAATAGATTTTTCATTGGGAATCAAATAATGATTTTTATGATGATACATGTTGAGCATTTATGAAAAAAGTAGCATAACTGGGTTTTTTACTATGGTTTCCCTGTTGATGGCTCTATGGTAATGTTGGTGATCCATTGCTATCCTGTTGTCTAGGTTCTGTTGGTTCATGTATAGTTGTGATTAGCTTGTTATTGATGACCTCTAATTTGCTTGTTGTTGACCTCGATAGTCTCTTGTTAGCCCTGTTGTTGACCTCAGGCTAATCTGTTGTTGTTATCTTGTTAGCCCTGTTGTTGACCTTTGGTTAGTCTGTTGTTGTTACATAGCCTGTAGGTTAAATAGCCTGTTGTTTTCACAGTTTGACCTTTGGTTATCATGTTTGTTGACCTATGGTTAGTCTGTTGTTAACCTCTGGCTTGTGTTGTTGTTGCTGCTGCTAGTGTTGTTGTTGTTGCTGTTTTTGTCTTGTTAGCCCTGTTGTTGATCATTATTTGAAATTTCGATATTGTTGACCTGTTGTTGACCTATGGTTAGTGTGTTGTTGTTGTTGTCATGTTAGCCCTGTTGTTACCTTTGGTTATCCCTGTTTGTTGACCTCTTGTTAACCCTGTTGTTGTTGTTCTCTCTTTACCCCCGTTGTTGACCTCTGGTTAGCCCTGTTGTTGACCTCAGGTTATCCCTATTTGTTGACCTATGGTTAGTCTGTTGTTGACCTCTGGTGAGTGTGTTGTCATTTTTGTTGTTCTCTTGTAGCCCTGTTGTTAAACTCTAGTTAGTGTGTTGTTGTTGACCTCTTGTTAACCCTGTTGTTGTTGTTCTTCTTCTCTCGTTAGCCCCGTTGTTGACCTCTGGTTATCCCTGTTTGTTGACCTATTGTTAGTCTGTTGTTGACCTCTGGTTCGTGTGTTATTGTTCTCTTGTTAGCCCTTTCATTGACCTCTGGTTAGTGTGTTGTCATTGTTGTTGTTCTCTTGTAGCTCTGTTGCTGAACTCTGGCTAGTGTGTTGTTACCCTCTTGTTAGCCCTGTTGTTGACCCCTGGTTATCCGTTTGTTGACCTCTGGTTCGTGTGTTATTGTTGTTCTCTTGTTAGCCCTGTTGTTGAACTATGGTTAGCCGTTAGTGTGTTGTTCTCTCGTTAGCCATGTTGTTGACCTTTGGTTAGCCTGTTGTTGACCTTTGGTTATCCCTGTTTGTTGATCTCTGGTTAGTCTGATTGTTGACTTACCTGTTATTTGATCCACAGCCGTTTTGAGTACCACAAAAACTATCAATTTTGTGCTTCTCTCGACAATTCCTTCATTCTTTTCATTCCAACATTTATTTATTTCCAGCGAAATATAAAGGGTATCACCTTCGCCCCGCTCTTCTTGAAAGTCAAGGATTACGATTCGGCGAAAAAATACATCAGTCTTTACCTTACGGTTAAAAAAGATTCAGCGCTCGCATACAGATATTTGGGCGAAGCGTGCGAAGGTCTTAACCAAAAAACCCAAGCATTCGCAGCATACAAAAGGTCCTTGCAGTTCGAATCAAACCACAAAGACATCCTTCTTCGAGGTAACATAAACCATCTTTTTTGTGCGATAATCAATTTTTTTTTAGTTTGTCATCTTCTTTGTGATGATGAGGTACAGTTCGATTCTGCAGTCGCGCAGTACTTCCTGGAAAAAGCTCTCGTGCTGCTTCCAAACGAAGAAATCGTCGGTAAACTCAAAGAAAAACTTTTCTCCAACTCCGGTGCCAGTTCTGCCAACATGGAAGAACTCTTAAATGGTATAAATTCACTCAAAAAAAGCATCCTAATATTATTATCTTCCAGAGGAACTAAAATCTCGCCCTAATAATGCCAACATTAGAGCAAAACTTCTCACCCTATACATCAAAACTGATCGAATCAAAGAAGCTTATTTAGAATCCCTAAAAATCGAATCGAAACAAATGCATAATGATGAAATCATTTGGTACCAATGTATCAATCGAATTTGCGAAGTAAGTTTTTTCATTCTTCATTTTATGCTCATAAATCTTTTTGAAGGCATTTTTCAACCTAAATGATGAAAAAATCATAAAAGATTGGGAGTTTTACATTCATTGGATTTACGCAGTGGACCGTATATGCGCATTGACTATAAATGAAGTTAATAAAGTTCCAGGAACCAGTGATAACATTTCAGAATCGATTTTTCTGTAAGAACGCAAATTTTTAAATTTTTTATTTTTAATCTTTGGTTTAGGTTGGACCGCATACTTTTTCATGCGAGCCAGAAGGTGATGAAGGGTCCAGAAGTCTACCAAGAGTTTATGAAGCATATGACAGCTCAGTTGGCATTCTATATGGCCAATTTGCTCATAAAACTAAGTCGTTCGTTTTCAAAAGATTCTAAGATATACCTTGGGATTCTTTTTTTGCTTTCTTCCGCTCCATCGGTGACCTGCGATGCCGTCTGGTGCCTCTCAATCAAAGAAACGCATCGTAAACTTCTTACCAATTTATATCATGAGGGGAACTGCCGATATATACAATCTGCGTACCTTCTGCACCATTTGAGTAAAGATCAGACTGATAAATCATACTTGGAGGTTCTAGAGTACCATATGAAGAGCGACTGGATACCTAATCTTTTACTCAAGTTCCTTTCTTTTGATGCTAAAAACTTGAACAAATCGTACTTCGTTCATATGAAACCGTCAAGAAATCCTCTCCCTGTGATTGAAAAAATCAACAAATCATCATATGGTTAGGACAAACATAAAATAAAGCAAATGTGACGTTTTTTTGCAGTAACATCGTTTGAAAACATGTATCCTGGAAGTTTACATCATCAAGTTTGGCTAGGACTTCGCCTTTTGGAAAATTCGGGCTCGATTCTTCATTGTAAGCTTTCGACGACTATTCATCTCTCTGGTCCAAAATCGATGCAAATCACTGTTAAAAATTTAAAGAATTATGGTGTTGAGACACTCAATCAACTTGATATAGAATCATATCTTTATGCATCAAGTAAGTTATGAGAAATGAAATGTTTCAAAAATTAATTTTTGTTTTAAGTTTTTTGTGCTGATTTGGCCCGACAAGAGAACACTATTGATTCTTCGAAACTTGAATTTCTTCCGGTTGACATTTCGTCGCTTATATGCACTCCAGAGCAGGCCAAATGGTAAATTTTATTTTTTATAAGTTTTAAGTTGTTAATGATATTTTAGGTGGATGTTTGCAAGCCGGCCTCTGTCTCAGAGTGGAAGCAAAATTTCGGACGTTAGAAGTACACTTCAAAAAGGAATTCAGGCAGTTAGAGGCGAAAATATAACACTTCCGCTTCTTATACTTTTAGCTCGTGCATTTTCCCAAAAGGTAATTTTGGACAAATTAGTTTTAAAATGTACTAGAGAGTAGAGACCCTTCTACAAGGAATAAATAGTTCCCCTCTAACTCCCATCACTTTCACCACCACCTTCCACTCCCTCCTCGCCCCAAACCTCATCACTACCATCCTTGACCCTCCCCCATTCTTCCCAGACACCCTCCTCCATTCATCTATCACCTCCCATACTCTCCCTCACTCTCCAACATCCTCTCATCACTTCCCTCTACCTCCCCCACCTCGACGATCCCCACCACTTCCCCAATCTCCCCCCACATGCTCCACCACTCATCACTTCCCCCAACCTCCCGCCCTTCCACAGTTTCTCCCACTCACTCATCACCTCCCCTACCCTCCTAAACCATCTCCACCCACCCTCCTCAACCATCCCCACCTACCCATCAGTTCCCTCTACCACTCATCCCCCCCCCCCAAATCCTTCACTACTCATCATCTCACCCATCTTCCACAGCTTCTCCCACTCACTCATCACCTCCCCTACCCTCCTCGACGATCCCCATCACTTCCCCAATCCCCCCCTACATGATCCACCACTCATCACTTCCTCAGACCTCCCCCCCACCTTCTATAGTGTCTCCCACTCTTTCATAACCTCTTCTACCCCCTCGACGATCCCCATCACTTCCCCTAACCTCCCACCAGGTCCCCTAACCTCGACGATCCCCATCACTTCCCCTAACCTCCCCCACCTCCCCTACCTTCCTCGACGATCCCCATCACCTCCCCCATCCTTCCACAGCTTCTCCCACTCACTCATCACCTCCCCTACCCTCATCAGCCATTCCTCACCCTCCCATCATTTCCCCCTACCACCCCCTACGTATCCTCCACCACTCATCACTTCCCCCAACCTCCCGCCCTTCCACAGTTTCTCCCACTCACTCATCACCTCCCCTACTCTCCTCAGCCATCCCCCACCCGCCCATCACTTCCCCTTACCTCCCCCCACATCTCATCACCTCCCCAAACCTCCCCCACCTTCCACAGCTTCTCCCACTCACTCATCACCTCCCCTACCCTCCTTGACGATCCCCATCACTACCCCCCAACCTCCCCCCACTTCGCTCCACCACTCATCACCTCCCCCAAACCTTCCACAGCTTCTCCCACACATTCATCACCTCCCCTACTCTCCTCAACTATCCCCCACCCTCCCATCACTTCCCCAACCTACCTCCTACCCCCAGATCTCCAAGTCCTTAAGGTCATTAATTACAATAATTGATCCCGTTTGTTCATTCCATAGAGCAACGAAACCGAGAATGAAGATATTGAACACCGAGCATACTTTCTTTGGGAAAAAGCGGTCGCAGGCCTAGAAAAATTGAACTCAACCGAAGGAACCAAACAAAGGTTTTACGAAATCGAAAACACCATATTCAACTACCCAAAACGAATCGTCCCATCCGAAATACCGAAACTTTTAGACGAAGGCCGATATTTCATGGGCCAATACTTGATGAAAAGACAACAATACGACGAAGCAGTCGAACTTCTCAAAAACATCCGCACAGCGGAGGCCTTTTACTGCTTATCCATGGTATTAAATGTCAAAACTAACCTTTTTATAACCTTCTTTTCCAGATCCATAAGAATCTAGCAGACGACGAATCTGCCGGATTTCAAACCAGCGAAATCACCCCCGATATCAAAAATCGTTCTCTAGCCCTTCTCACAAAGGCCAAAAACTTTTGTACGCTAGCCAAAGAAATGACAAACGCCAATCGAAATTCGTTTTATTATAAAATAGAAACATTATTGAGCGAAATTGAAGAAAGGTCATTCCAAGTTGAAAATGAACATGGTAAATAAAAATCCATAAATTAAATTGTTATAATTGTTTTTTTAGTTGACAACGAAGGAAATGTATCGATAATAAGCGAGCCTGGACAAATGAACGGGGATTCGTTCAAAATGTCAACTCCCATCAAATTCCCAACTTATTCCCGATTATCTAACTCACGTCAGACTTACACTGTATGTCTTATAATTAATTTTTGAATAAAATAATAATAAAATTAACAGGAGCCTCGTCATAGAGCGAACTGCGCAGATTTGGTCGAGCTTGTTAACATTCAGCAAAGCAACAGTCAGCTCAAGATGCAACAAGTTTTGGAACAGACTCGCTTAGTTTTGGACAAACTTGAAAGCTTATCATTCGAGCAGAAGACACAGCGAAGTATGATTGACGATTTGAGCGCCAAGTTTGCCAATATGCAGACCGATGTTAAGACTTCGTTGTCTGAAATAAGGAAAGAAGTTAAGAAAAATGATTTGTATCATGTTCTTGATGAAGAAGACTATAATGAGGAGGTTCAGTACCCTAATGCTAATTATCAGGGGCAGAATTATTTTCAGCCGCGAGTTATGCAGAATCAAGGGATTAATGCTAATGTGCCGGGTTATATTCCTCCTCGGACGCCGGAACAGTTTTTGCAAACGAATCTTGGTTTTATACCATATTCTGCGGATCAGCAACGGATTTCGGAGTTGCTTTTACGAAGTGGGACGATACCACCGCAAGTCCTTAATCAAAAGATTCAACCTCCACTGGTGAATCTTCCGATAAAAGGTCCTTTGCCGTCTTCCAGCCAGATGAGTTTGCCGACCCAAATGCTGCCGGTTTCTTCTCAGATGAATTTGCCGACGCTGCCGGTTTCTGCTCAGATTCCGATGCAAAACCAGATGAATTTTATGGCTGGAGTCGGCGATTTGAATGCTACATCGCTTGGTTTAAATTTTGGAAACGCTTTTCAAGCTCCGAAGTTTAACATGTTTACCACTCAGGAAAGCCGAGGTCCAACCAATGTTGTCATAACCACTTCGGACACTTTGCCGACAGGAGCGCCTCCAGTGCAGCCAACATTAAGTGTGACGATTCCTCCCCAGCATAGACTCGGAGATACTTCTCATCAGTTCCAGATTTCAGTCCCGCATACAGTGCAGCAGCCGAAACCTCAAGCAGTTCAGCCCGAATCTGACGACGATAATACCGACACTGAAGGACAAGAATACGATCCTATACCGAACTACAAACCAATCGTTACCTTAAGCGAAGTCCCCGTTGTCACCGGAGAAGAATCCGAAGAAGCTTTATTCAGCTCCCGAGCCCGACTTTATCGTTTCGTCGACGACTGTTGGAAAGAAAGAGGCGTCGGGATAATGAAAATTCTCAAACACAAAGATGAAAACCGCGCCCGAGTTTTAATGAGGAGAGAAGCCATCCATAAAATATGCGCGAACCACGTCCTTTCTTCCGACATGAACCTTTCTCCCGGCTCATCTCCAAATTCGTGGATTTGGTGCGCCCAAGATTACGCAGATGAGAAACTTGAGACCGAAAAGTTCTGCATAAAATTCAAAACTAAAGAAGAAAGCGATCAATTTAAGGAGGTTTTTGACAAAGCGAAGAATATCAGCTCTCCTAAAAAAGAAGCGACGCCATTCTCGACTCCGATTTCGACTCCTAAGTCGTTGTTTTCAGCTCCTAAAGCGGAAAACAAAACTGTGATGGGAGGTTTCACTTTTCAAGGAACTCCTAAGATCAAGACTCCTGAAGAACCTGTGACTACTACACCTCAGAAACCGGTTGAAGAAAAGAAGAACGTTTTTGGCTCTTTTTCATTCGGCACACCTTCAACTTCTGCAGAAACACCAAAAACAGGAAGCGGCCTTTTTTCGAATGTATCACTCAGGTCATCTTTGTTGACCAACGTCGCTCCTTCCTTTTCCAAATCACCCGAGACGAAAACAACCAACTCTGCTGAAAAACCGTTTTCAAATCTTTTCTCAACGCCGACACAACCTACGACTTTGTTTTCCGGATTGAAAGAACAACCAAAGTTCTCACCAGCCAAAACAGAAGCCCCTCTCTTTACAGCTGGAGGACTCAACACTCCCAAAAGTACAGAATCATCAGGATTTCCGTTGCTCAAAAGCAGCCCTGGGTTTAACTTCACCCCTATGAAGAACGCACCAATTTTTGGTTCGCAGGAAGCTAAAAATACAGTGTTTGGAAGCAAAGAAACTAAGCCTGAAGCACCAGATTTCTCCACGCTGAGCCAAAACAAAGGATCTCTTGATTTCAGCACATTAGCTAAAGGAACCGACTCAGGATTTGGTTTTGACAAAACGACCTCAGTTTTTGGCAAATCGTCAGGTTTTGAAGGTGCCGGAAGCAAGATATTTGGAAGCCAGTTTGAATCCCCGAAACCATCTTTGTTTTCTTCAATGGAAAAATCGTTCCAAGAAGCCAAAAATGATACAAGTCAAGAAGAAGAAGGCGAATTTGTGCCCACAGCAAACTTCAAACCGGTCATCGATCTTCCCGATGAAGTTCAAGTCGTAAGCGGCGAAGAAGGCGAAACCGTTCTTTTTGAAGAGCGTGCCAAGTTATACAGGTTCCACCTAGAAACCAAAGAATGGAAAGAAAGAGGTATAGGGAAAATGAAAATTCTTAAAAACGAGCAGACTGGAATCGTCAGATTGCTCATGAGAAGAGAGCAAGTTTTTAAAGTTTGCTGCAACCATAGATTGACTAATGAAACCGTATTAAAGAAATCATCAGCGCCCACCGTCTACACTTGGACTGCCATCGATTTCTCCGAAGACATCGACAAAGGAACAAATGAAGCTTTCTGCATCAGATTCAAGACTGCAGAACAAGCGTTGAGGTTCAAAGAAGCTTTAGATGAAGCCAAAGCGAATTTAAGTGCAGTCAGCACATCAAAAGCTGAAGTTCCGATTTCCGACAAGCCTCCACTTTCTTCCTTGGTCAAATCAGGATGGACTTGTTCCGGCTGCTATATAGTCAACGATAACAACAAAAGCGTCTGCCCAGCATGCTCGACCGCAAATCCTGACAATCCTCCAGCCCCCAAACCTGCAGAAACGAAATTCTCTTTTGGAATTCCTACTCCTGCACCTTCAGACAAGCCTCCTCTGTCCACTTTGATCAAACCAGGCTGGACATGTTCCGATTGCTATTCCAACAATGATAACGACAAAAGTGAATGTTTGGCCTGTGCAGCACCCAACCCGAACAAACCTGCTGCCCCCAAAGTGGCAGAAACTCCGAAATTCTCTTTTGGAATTGCACCAACCGAAGTTAGCGTTTGCAAGCCTAATGAAGGAACGCCGGATAAATTCGTGTTTGGTATGAAAACCTCCGGTGACGCAAAAACTGAAGATAAACCCGGTTTTACTTTTGGATCAGCATCAAGTAAGATCAATCCATTGTTTATTTGTTTATAAAATCTTGTTTAGAATCCGTTTTTGGACTTGGTTCTGCAACTTTTAAATTCAGCTTGCCAACCGCTGAAGCACCAACCGCAGAAGCGGCGCCTGCCAAAGAAAACGAGTCTGATGATGAAGTTGTTGAAGACGAAGGCGACCATATTCATTTTGAAGTAAGAATTTAATTTTGATGGACCTTTTTTAAAATTTTCTTCAGCCTATCATTGCGTTGCCTGCCAAAGTTGATTTAGTCACCGGTGAAGAAGATGAAGACGTCTTGTACACTCAAAGAGCCAAATTGTTCAGGTTTGCTGATGAAACGCATGAATGGAAGGAACGAGGTGTTGGCAATGTCAAAATTTTGAAACATAAAACGACCAAAAAGATAAGGTATTTTATAAAAGTATGAAAAATTGTTTTCTATTCGATTTTTTGGATGTTTAGGATTGTCATGAGGAGAGACAATGTGATGAAACTGTGCCTGAACCATTATGTGACTCCTGAAATCAACATGGAGCCTAAAGATGAGAAATCGTGGGTTTGGTGTGCGAATGATTATTCGGAAAATGTCATGGCTGCTGAGAAGTTTGCTATGAGATTCAAAGATGAAGAAAAAGCTAAAGAGTTCCACGAAAAGATTTTGGAATGTCAAGTAAGTTGGAAAACTTGTTTTATGCTTTCTTTGTTTCCTGGGGACCAATGGACTTGAAATTTTCATGGATTTCAAACATTTTTTGGTAGAAATGGGCCAAATCTCAGGTTTTTCGGTCCATTGGAAGTTTGGAAATCGTCAGACCCTTAAAAGATGTTTTCTCAGCTTTCCCCCGTGGGGGGGAGGGGGGGGAGGCTCAAGATTTTTTTTTTTTTTTCAAATGTCCAAGCCAATTTTCAAATAAATGAAATTTCAAATGTCAAGAGCCAAATTTTCGTCTTAAACCGCAAAATTAACACTTACAAAGCCAATTTTTCGACAAAAACCTCTAAATCAACATTTTTAAAGCCTAATTTTCGTCAAAAACATCAAAATTAAGGTTTTAAGAGTCTAATTTTCGTCTAAAACCTCAAAATTAACATTTAATAAGCCAATTTTTCGTCAAAAACCTCTAAATCAACATTTGTAAAGCCTAATTTTCGTCCAAAAAACCTCAAAATGAAGGTTTTAATAGCCAATTTTTCGTCAAAAACCTCTAAATCAACATTTGTAAAGCCTAATTTTCGTCCAAAAAACTTCAAAATTAAGGTTCTAAGAGCCAAATTTTCGTCTTAAACCTCAAAATTAACATTTAAAAAGCCAATTTTTCATCAAAAACCTCTAAATCAACATTTGAAAGACTAAATTTCGTCCAAAAAACCTCAAAATGAAGGTTTTTAAGAGCCAATTTTTCGTCAAACACCTCTAAATCAACATTTGTAAAGCCGAAATTTCGTCCAAAAAACCTCAAAATGAAGGTTTTTAAGAGCCAATTTTTCGTCAAAAACCTCTAAATGAACATAACAAAGCCAATTTTTTCCTAAAAATCCTCTAAATCAACATTTGTAAAGCCTAATTTTCGTCCCAAAACCTCAAAATGAAGGTTTTAAGAGCATAATTTTCGTCCAAAACCTCAAGATGAACATTTAAAAAGCCAATTTTTCGTCCATGGTTACATCTCTGCCCCTGGACCCTTAAAAATATGTTTATTTCAGCTTTTTGTTGATCAATCAACTTAGATCTTATCATATTTAGCTAGAATTGGGCCTTGCTTGTCCATAAAAACGTCCTTTTGAGCAAAGGGTCCACTCAAACATTCCCTCTTATAATTTTTCGGGCATTAAAAATTGTGTTTTAATTTTTTTTTCAGTCCGATTACTCGCCCAGCGATATGTCGATGGTATCTCAAGATCAAAGCGATGAAGGTATGCTCTTTGAATTAAAATTTGAACTCAATTTTCCCTTCTCTCAACTCAAACTCAACCTAAAATCAAACAAAAACATCTTCTCGGACCCGACTTTTTTAAATTTAATCAGCCCCGAAAACCAAATTGACGTTTTCAAATTCAAAATAAAACACAGAACGTTTTTCATACCGTACTATCCGTTTTGCGTGTGCGTTTGGGCAATTTGGAAATCTGGCGACATCAACCTTACTTTTAGCTCCCTCAGAAAAAACAAATCGTTTTTCTACTTCGTCAAAATTTTGAAACGCCTTTATTTCCTTTTGCCGAATTTAAACGTAAAGAATCTATTCGTTTTGCTCCTCTGTAGGAATAAATTCGAACATTTTAGCATCCCTTCGTCCTTCATGCGTGCATTAAATGATTAAAATTGGGGTTTAGTTATATTTTTCCTGGTGACAGTTGTGATAATCTACTAAATGTGATTTTTCTGTGTGATCTTGTATTCTTTAACAATAAAATTGTATTCTAAATTTGCATTTTTATTCTCTTCTTGCCACTAATATTTCTCATCTTTGCATGTTAAAGACTAAAAACTGTCCAAAGATTCCTCTTTTCAAAAATCAAGGCCATTTTCGCTTCCCGGACAACAAATTTTAAGGGCTTTTTCTTATATTTTAGAAGATAAAATGAGTCTTTTTAAATATTGGAAGAAAAAGCCCCAAAAATTTCAAGTCGTCCAGTCAAGCTAAGCCTGGGGGTGGAAAAAATAAGTTATTTTGTTTCTCTACGGAAATGCGTCCCCTGATTAATCAAAAAAACTCGTAGCTCAGAAACCTTTGGTCCTCCAAAAAATCTCAGTAAATCAAATCTGTAGCAAATTTTATAAGCTTTAATTTTGTTTTTATGTAATTTTTTGAAATTTCAATTTTTTTTTAATTTACCCCACCTTTATTGATCGTGATTTTTGATAGTTGTTTTTAAAAGGGAATTAAATTCTCTACAACTTTCATTAAGTACACTTTTTTGATTAGATGACGCCTTCCCTCCTTCAGAGGTCAAAATAGAAAACCCCGGTTTTTTCCCACCTCGTAGCTCAGATACGTTTGATCCTACAAAAAATTGTATTAGCTCAAAATTGTAGCAAATTCAAAAATCTTTAATTTTGTACTAAACATTATTTCGCCTACGACCTACGGTTTTCGAGATATTGGGGAAAAACGAAAAAAAAAAATCACCTTAAAACCACTTCTGAGGCCAAAGCGCACGAGTTATGGACTTTTTTGTGGTTAATCAGGGGACCAACCCCTACATATTTCCATAGAGAAACAAAATACCTTATTTTTCTTCTTTTATTTGCCCTTTTTGGGCTTAGATTGACTGGACTAGAGGGAGCTGAAGTCGATTCTCAATGTTTTTTTGTTATAAACATCTTAGTAAAAACTAAATTCTCTTAAACTGAAAAATCCATTCAACAAAACACTTTTTTTTAACAAAACCGTCGATTTGACATTTTTTATTGTTTCAGACATAACAATTGTTTATGAAAAGACAGTTAATGAAGAGCTTAAAGAAAAAGCGAAAGCGTTGCAATTGCCGGCTAATTTTTACAGTTATTTGGAAAAAGATCCTTGCCCTGGATGTCGCGGTTGCGAAATTGATGTAAGATTTCGCACTTTTAGAAAAATTTGAATAATTTATTTATTTTAGGATGGAGATGAAACGAAATTAGCAAATTTTTCTTTTAAACAGTCACTATCAAGTGAGGAATTCTAAAAAAATTTAATTCGCCATAAATTAACATATTTTTTTAAGATAACCCAACTCCATTATTCTCTCCTGGCCAGACCTCTTTCAATTTTACACCCCAAACGAACATATTCGGTGAGAGGCCTTTTTTTTTGCTTTTTATTTTTTTCGCTTGATTTTAAGGGGTTTTTTAAATTTTTTTTCTTTTTCTGTTTTAGGTGGCGTTGGATCGGGAAATACACCATTTAGAAGTAATTAAAAAAGTTTAATTTGAATAATTTTGAACTTTTTTTTTAGATTTCCTTTCAAAAAAATGAATGAAATTTCAAATCTTAAATGAGGCTGCGATATTTAGACTTTCTGATCCTAGAGTGGATGATTTAATTTTTGTATTATAAATGTAATTTTTTGCCTTTTTTTCTTATATTTTGTATAATTTTGTTTTTGAATTTTTAAAATGGTGTTAATCTTAAGCTAGGATCTAAGCAGTAAAAAAATTTCATGGAGTTTTATTTGCCTTTTTTCTGTACTTTATTCCCATTTTGGGTTTTAGGAAGTCCCCTTGCCTCACCCCCCTGGGGTAAGGAAAAGGAACCTATATAAAGCACAGGGTTGCCAAAAGATCCTTATTGGACATTTTTAACGAAAAATATGGGAAGTTGAAGACGATTTTGGAACTTTTCTGCAAGCTAATGGCAGAAACATCAGGTTTTTGCATCCTGAGATGTTCATGAGGTCAAGGAAGAACAAAAAGTTCAAATTTATGATACAATAATGAAAAAAATTATATTTAACAGTAATAAAAACGTTTTAAAAAATACAATTCTGAGACAAAATGATGGAATGTTGGGAGAACCTGAGATGAGACGAAAGTCTCGGGTGGAAAAAAATGATATCACAGAAGGGAAAAAAAAGGAAACCTGCTAAAAAAATAAATTTTAAATTTCACAACTACTCAAGGAGAGTACAGTTTATAAAAATCTAAACACTGGTTTTGGACCCTTAAAACTACTTTTTACTACAAAATAGAAACCTGAGAAGGAACAAAAAATAATAAAAAGGCCATTTTTTAACGTTTTCTGAAGGTTAGGTTGCAATAAACGGAGTTGCAGGAAGCAACATGTATAGGGCCATAAAATGGTCAATATCTCAAATTCCCTTTGAAATTTTAAATTTCTGCTGCCAGATTTGGAATCAGCATTAAATTTTACATTAAAAATGATAATTCATGATAACCACATTTCATTTACGGCCATAAAAAAGGTTTTTGCGGTTATCATGAATGGTTACAAACTAACATTTCTAATGTAAAATTTAACGCTGATTCCATATCTGGCACCAGAAATTTAAAATTACGAAGGGAATTTGAGATATTGACGATTTTATGAGAAAAATTGAGGGGAAGAAGATCACATCTCCAGGGATTGAGCAGCTGGCTGGTAGTGGCCAAGGATACTAAACAACCAGGATGTATCATTCGATAAGGGGGCGTGCCGATAGTGGGGGCTCTTGTGGCACTTCCCTTGACTTGGTACGCCATAAGTTAGTTTTTGCCTTTTTGAGCCCAAAATATTGAGTTTTTAGAATCGAACTATAAATACTTTTTTTAACTCGATAAAATTATCTAAACTTAAAGACCGGTTCCATTTCTGTAGGTTAAATAATTTCAGAGATACAGCGGATCAAAATTTACCAATTTTTCCAAATCTACAAAAATTTTGTATTTTCCATTGTGTATCATCTAAAACATAATTTCATGATTTTTTTTTACAAGGGATATCATGTCGGTCTACTTGTGAGCTCAAAAATGTTGCATAATCGTTTCGGACATCCAAAAGTGCTCCAAGAAAAAAAGTTATTAAGTAAAATTTACTGGAAATTAAGCATAAAATCGATTGCAGTAATTAAAACATAGGGTTCTCATTTAAAATAACGAAGTTTGTGTCTGTCTGGTCCACCCTGTACATAAAAATTAAAATCTGTCAATTGAAATGGATTCCTAGTCAAAAAATAAGGGGGGTTTACTTCTAACATTTTTTTTGCAGGACCAACCATGTGGCCAAAAAATGGACAATTCCATGAATAAATGGGATCACCCCTTTGAGTGTGGGACATGTGACGTAGTGGTCCATCCCCACCATTTCTCCCAAGGTCGAATGACACATCCGTTTAGTATCCTTGGTAGTGGCAACAGCTTTGGCTTACATGGTTTAAAGCATCATGTGGCAAGATTTCATCACTGAGACCGTCAAAAAGCTCCTTAATCTAGCTTTCCAACAGCATAGATATCATCAAAATTGGTCAAACATGGTGGGAATAAAGTCATGAAATCGTGCCGCATTGAAAGTGTTAAAATGTCGATATTTTTCTCAGGTTCCTCTATCACTACAGCTAACTTGTAGATTAAAATATATAAAAAATTATTTCTTTATCACTATTTATATGAAAAATTAATACTCTATACTTTCTAAATGGCAAATGGATATAAAATTCTAAAATAAGCACATAAATACAAATATCACTGTTTTTCATGGCTGAATTATCTTGGAAGAATGTCCAATGCGGAAGTGGGATCTAAGGGGACTTGGGTGAGGCTGTAAACGTTGTAGGCCATGTAAGTTGGGAGATTTTGCCCGATGTTTTGAGATGAGATGTTGGTGTAGAGGTCGGGAGTTTGGATTTCTGGATAGGTTGTGGGTATGATCTGGGATGGTTGGGGTGGAGGGGGAGGAGGAGGGGGAGGTGGTGGAGCTTGGGGTTGGGGCGCTTGTTTTTCGCTTCGGGATGACCTACTAGTATTGATCCCATGTCGCCTTTTCATGTGTTTGTTGTAGTTAGGCCAGTTTGTAAAATGATGCTGGCATTCAATACATGAATATGGGCGCTCTCCAGTATGCTGCCTGCGATGGGTCGTCAATATCCCTTTAAAGCGAAATGCTTTGCCGCAAAATTCACAAGTGAATGGCATCGCCCCAGTGTGTATTCGGTGATGCTCCCTTAAGGTTCCTTTCTCTCTAAACGTCCTTCCGCAAACATCACACTGATGAGGCTTCGCCCCTGTATGAACCGAATGATGTTTTCTCAGTTGCATCCCAGTCTTGAATCTACAACATAATCATTAGTCCAGTCAATCTAAGCCCAAAAAGGGCAAATAAAAGGAGAAAAATAAGGTATTTTGTTTCTCTATGGAAATAAATAGGGGTTGGTCCCCTGATTAACCAAAAAAAAGTCCATAACTTGTGCGCTTTGGACTCAGGAGTGGTTTTAAGGTGATTTTCGTTTTTCGCCAATATCTCGAAAACCGTAGGTCGTAGGCGAAATAATGTTTAGTACAAAATTAAAGATTTTTGAATTTGCTACAATTTTGAGCTAATACAATTTTTTGTAGGATCAAAAGTATCTGAGCTACGAGGTGGGAAAAAAACGGGGTTTTCTATTTTTACCTCTGAAGGAGGGAAGACGTCATCTAATCAAAAAAGTGTACTTAATAAAAGTTGTAGAGAATTTAATTACTTGTCAAAATCAATTATCAAAAAGCGATCATCAGGTAGGGTTGGGGGTAAATTTCAAAAAAAACTACAGAAGGACCTGTCGCCTCGTAGCTCACATACGTTTGATCCTACAAAAAATCTTACTAGGTCAAATTTGTAGCAGATTTAATAACCTATAATCTTGTTTTATACAATTTTTTGAATAAAAGTTTTTGAACGAAATTTTTTTGAATTTTTTCAAATTTTTTTGATATTTACCCGTACCTGTTGATCGTTAATTAATTCTCGAAAGTTGATTTTAAATGGAAATTGAATTCTCTACAACGTTTACTTAGTGTGCTTTTTTGATTAGAAAACGCCTTCCTTGCTTTTTTTCCGAAATTCTTTTCTAAAATCTGACTTTTTTCATAAGAAAAACTCGAAAATCCCACCTTTTTGTCGCCTCGTAGCTCAGAAACCTTTGGTCCTCCAAAAAATCTTAGTAAATCAAATCTGTAGAAAATTTTATAAGCTTTAATTTTGTTTGTATAAATTTTTTGAAATTTCAATTTTTGAATGAAAAGTTTTTTTTAAATGTTTTGAAATTTAACCCCGCTCCTGCCAATTTATCGTTAATTGCTTTTTGAGAGTTGTTTTTAAAAGGTAATTAAATTCTCTACAACTTTTAGTAAGTACACGTTTTTGATTAGATGACGCCTTCCCTCCTTCAGAGGTCAAAATAGAAAACCCCGGTTTTTTCCCACCTCGTAGCTCAGATACGTTCAGTCCTACAAAAAATTGTATTAGCTCAAAATTGTAGCAAATTCAAAAATCTTTAATTTTGTACTAAAAATTATTTCGCCTACGACCTACGGTTTTCGAGATATTGGCGAAAAAACGAAAAAAAATCACCTTAAAACCACTTCTGAGGCCAAAGGGCACGGGTTTCGGTTATGGACTTATTTTTTTGGTTAATCAGGGGACCAACCCCTACACATCATAGAGAAACAAAAAACCTTTTTTCTTCCACCCCCAGGCTTAGATTGGATGTAATCTGCTTAAGAAAAATCATGAAATGTACCTTTTATTACATAATTCACAACAAAACGGTTTGTCGTGAGAATGTGTCAAAAGGTGGGCGTCGAGATTTCCTTTTTGAATGAAGCTTTTCCCACATTGGTCGCATGTAAAGTTCCGGACACCAGTATGGATGCGCATGTGCGTCACCAAATTTGGCTTGCTGGAAAACCGTTTGTTGCATTGGTCGCATGGATATTTGTTTTTCACAGCATCCGGAAGGTGGCATCGGCTATGTATATAGAGTGCACTCTGCTGGCGAAAAGATTTACCACATTCCTGACACAAGTAAGGTCGCACATCAGAATGGGATAGACGATGGGAATCCAAAACTTTTTTATTTGAAAACCCTTTGTTGCATTCTTCACACCTAAACATCAAAATGTACCATTGCCTCATTGAAAAATTCAAATTTACCTGTATTTTAGAGCCTTTTTGTGACGTTTGACATGCTTAAGGAAGCCATTTAGGACGAGGAAAAGTTTAGAACAATAAACGCACATGTAGCGAGGATCTTGTTTGTGCTCATTGGCATGATGTTGCCGAAGTTCTTCCACAGATTGGAATTCCTGAAAATGAAGGGAATAAAACAAAAAAATGATTTGAAAATAAATACTTCTGAGCAGTCTGAACAGAGCCAGGATGGGATGACATCCCACTCTTTTCCTTTGCAGTCTGAATCCAATTCGCTGCCAGAAGATGCGGCGTCGTCTTTGTAATTATCTCCCAAACATGGAACATTTTCTACTGAAAGAAATTTAAAAAGAGACTGCTTTTTTGAACGTACGGTTGCTGATTTGTTTTTCTCCGTCGGATGTGATGCTTTCCAAAAATGGACTTGCTTGGATGATTTCTTCGTTGGTGTCGAGGCTGAAGGTCATATCGCTGTCGTTGTCGTAATCGTCTTCACTTTTATCGACAGTTTTGTCCTAAAAGTAGATAAAGCTTAGTAAGCCAAATATAGAGAGAGAAAAAAAAGGCTCTTTTCGTCGTAAAGGAACAAAATCTAGTTAAAAAGTCCAAAAATCAAGCTGAAAATTGCACTATTTGTCTTTAAGGAATAGGATCAAGTTAAAAGGAACCCTAGCGTTCGAAAAGGATCAAAAATCAAGCTAAGAAAGGTCCCTTTTTGTCGTAAAAGAATAAAATGTAGTAAAAAGGGCCCTAAGCGTTCAAAGAAGACCAAAACCCATGCTAAAAAAAAAGATTAAAAACCAAGCTAGAAAGGGCCTGTTATTCGTAAATGGACAGTTAAAAGAGCCTCTAGTGTCCAAAAAGGGTCAAAAATCAAGCTAAAAAGGGCCTTTTTCATCGCAAAGGAACAAAATATAGTGAAAAGGGCCCCTTGTGCCCAAAAAGATCAAAAATCAAGCTAAAAAGGGCCTATTTCTAGTAAAGGGACCTATAGGATCCAAAAAGGATGAAAAATCAAGCTAAAAAGGGCCCTTTTCATCACAAACGAACAAGTTGTAGTAAAAAGGGCCCCTCAAGTACAAAAAAAAAGAGACGAAAATCAAGCTAAAAAGGGCCTACTTGCAGTAAAGAGACCTATAGGGTCCAAAAAGGATGAAGAATCAAGCTAAAAAGGGTCCTTTTCATCATAAACGAAGAAAATGTAGTTAAAAGTGCCCCTCATGTACAAAACAGTAAAAAGGGCCTATTTGTAGTAAAGGCACTTGGTGTCCAAAAAGGATGAAAAATCAAGCTAAAAAGGGCCCCTTTTCATCATAACCGAACAAAAATAATGTAATGAAAAGGGCCCCTCATGTCCAAAAAAAAGATAAACACCAAGCTAATAAGGGCCCTTTTCATCATAAACGAAGAAAATGTAGTAAAAAGGGCCCCTCATGTACAATAAAAGACGAAAATCAAGCTAAAAAGGGCCTATTTGTAGTAAAGGGACCTACAGTGTCCAAAAAAGATGAAAAACCAAGCTAAAAAATGGCCCTTTTCATCATAAAAGAAAAAAAAAAGTGGTGAAAAGAGCCCCTCATGTCCAAAAAAAGATAAAAAACCAAGCTAAAAAGGGCCTATTTGTAGTAAAGGAGGCACCTATAGTGTCCAAAAAAGATAAAAATCAACCTAAAAAGGGCCCTTTTCATCATAAACGAACAAAATGTATAGTTAAAACGGCCCCTCATGTCCAAAAAAAGTAAAAAACCAAGCTAAAAAGGGCCTATTTGTGGTAAAGGAGGTACCTATAGTGTCAAAAAAGGATGAAAAATCAAGCTAAAAAGGGCCTTTTTCATCATAACCAAACAAAATGTAGTGAAAAGGGCTCCTCGATGCCTAAAAGAGCTAAAAAGGGCCTGTAGTAAAGGAGGCACTTAGTGTCAAAAAAGGATGAAAAATGAAGCTAAAAAGGGCCCCTTTCATTATAAAGGAACAAAATATAGTTGTAACGGCCCCTCATGTCCAAAAAACGATAATAACCAAGCTTCAAAGGTCCCCATTCATTGTAAAGGAACATAATCTAGTTAAAAGGGCCCTTCATGCCCAAAAACATATAAAAAATCTAACGCAAAAAGGCCTATTTGTCATAAAGGCCCCTATAGTGTCCAAAAAGTAACAAAAATCAAGCTAAAAAGGGCCCCTTTTCATCATAAACGAACAAAGTGTAGCTGACAGGGCCCCTACAGTGTCCAAAAAAGGATTAAAAATCAAGGGCCTTTACTAATTGTCATAAAGAATCTAGGCAAATAGGGCCCTTCGTGTCCTAAAATGAATCAAAATCGGGATGATCGGCCCTGCAGCATCCCTTCGGAAAATTTCCCGATCCCTCAGCAGGCCTATCCTACCCACAATACTTACCGAGGAAATGGAATAATCGTTTTTCTCATCATTTTTATCAGGATAGATGATACTTAGGGTCGTCTGTGCGGTCAACGTGCTGTCAAGAAATTCATCGAAGGCGTCCAGCTTCGTGCAGCAATCCAAGCAGACCGATTTCGGGAGGTTCTCCTTCACTGTAAGCTGCCAAGGAAGCAGTTATCGAGGAGCAATTTTAAAGAAGAAACAACTCACCTCGAGGTTGAGGCATTTCTTAATTTTGGCTTCGATACAAAGGCGGTTCCCTTCGTCACCATAAATGCACAAAAGGTTTTCCTTCTCCAAGGCGCAGAGACGACAAAGCTCACCGGCGCCTTTTTCCATTTTTTTCGCCCTCGAATTCTTCATGGATTTTTTTTTTCCCTTTTAAAGATTAACCCAAGTTGAACATCGATGGCGGCTTCGTAACTCGTGTTTTTTCTCTTTTTATCATTTTTGAACTTTGCCGAAGAGACGGCGTTTGCAGGGACCTGATGGGATCAATCGTCGGCTTCGGAACTAGATTGAACCCGAAATTAAATAAATAACAAAGGTTATTTTATTTATTTTAATTTATTGATAAGGGTTGTTAGAAAAAGCACAAACATTGGAATTTTTCAACAGGAGGAATGCCCGGAAGGTTTCAAAAATGCTCAAAAGGGGCAGCACGGAAGTTAAGAGCGGGATTTTTAAGAAATCGGTAGCCATGGTAGCCTAGCTGGCCATTCAGTGAAAGGATCATTAAAATTTGATCTGATAAAAAATAATAAATAAAATTCTGGAGAATTTCCATCGGGTTATCTGGACAAACCAAAGGCGAGGAAAATTTGGGAATTCCGGAAACTTTCGCGGAAGACCTTAGAAACCCTGAGAGAGATAATTTTAGGCATTTGGATCCAGAAATATGCCCAATGGGAAAAAATTCTCTGCGCCCTTTTGAAAAATTGGCCGTTAAAATGTTATTTTGAGGTTTTGGCGAAAAAGGGCATTACTCATTTTGAGTTTTCCGAAAATTGGCTCATTGATTTTGGAGTTTTGTGAACAAAAAGATGTTAAAATTTTGGGATTTTTGCTGAAAATAGTCTTCATAATGGTAAATTTGGGTGGTCATAGGTCTTAGCTTTAAGTTTTCAGGTTTTGACGAAAAATTGGGCCTTGAAATGTTGATTTTGAGGTTTTGGCAGAAAAATGGGATGTTACGTTCATTTTGATTTTAATCGAAAATTGACTAATAAAATGTTGATTTGAGAGTTTTGTGAACAAAAAGATGCTTGAAAATTTTGGGATTTTTGCTGAAAATAATCTTCATAATGGTGAATTTGGGTGGTTTTTGCTTTGGTTTTTGACAAAATTTTGACAAAATGATAATTTACTCCTGAATTTAAAACTTATATGGCCTAAAATGATTCAAAACTGTCGAAAAACGTTCTTGGGTGTCTGAATCTCGGCTCTTTGTGGACCGAATTACTTGAAGTTTTATCCAGATATTCTCTAATACGACCATAGGAAGCCCTGAAAATTTCAAGTCGATCTGTTCGTAGGTACCGGAGATATGAAACTTCAAAAACCTGGGTTTTCACTGTCTCTATGATTCAGTTCCAGGGACATCTAACTTATTTGGCAGGCACCTTCTTTCTAACGTTAGCCAGCTCCTTATTTAGTCCCAATCCGCCAATTTTGACCACATTTTTGTTACCCCAATCCTAAAAATTTTCTTCAACCAAACCAAAAGTTCGATGATCTCGGCTTCCTGAGAACCGATCGCCTTGAAATTTTTAGGGAGTCATCAACTCATATTAAAGAAGACCCAAGCCAAATTTCAAGTTGTTTGTCCCCCATGAAGCTGAGAAAACGCAATTTCTTCTTTTTGAGGACATTTCATGCGTAAAATATCGCTATCAACCATTTCAATCATCATCTAGGAACAAAACATAAATATTTTTAATATTATTCTCAATAATTGTAAATAAACAAGGATTTCCTTTGAGAAAAATTTGGTAAAGCTCAATCTGAAAAATCCTTTCGAAATTTTCACTTTCTCCAAGGTTGTGTCCGAAAAGTAAAAGCTTCTTTTTTATACAAAAATAGAAGTGAAACATGAGGGCGGTTTCTCCCCGAACTTCCCTATAAATACAGGGGATGGAATGGAATAATTGTTAGTCGTTACCGTCCCAGTCAAGGTAAATAACAAATTTTTTCCATTCTTGTAATTTGATTTTCTTTTTAGAAAATGATTGGAATCGCTTTGTTCCCTTTGTTTTTCATGGCGGTCGCCGCCCAGTTTCCAAACGGAAGAAAACTTGAACCACCAGTGCCATCATTATGCGCCCAAAGTAAGCTCAACTTTTAGGTTAAGTATAACCTCTTAATCAATTTTTTAGCGGGAAATAATACTTTTTTATTTTTAAAGGAAGAATCCACGAGACATTTGAAGGAAAAGGATATTTCTTTTCGTGGAAAGACCCGATAACTGCCAAACAAGAAGAAGACTGGTTGGGAGTCCGAAATTGGTGCAGACAACGTTGTATGGACTCAGTTTCGCTCCAAACTTCCGCAGAGAACGAATACATCAAAAGCCACCTCCACCAAGGTAACGAAAAATACATAAAATTTGACTTAAAAACTTTTTTTTAGATAAAATCAAATATATTTGGACTTCTGGAAGAGTGTGCGACTTCAAAGGATGCGACAGGAATGATCTTCAGCCGACTCGTATCAATGGATGGTTCTGGACTTCGGACCTTCAAAAACTCCCCGCTGTCACCGACAGATCGCAGAACGACTGGAGTGAATCCGGAGGGTAAAAATATTATTTCCGTCCAATTTTTTATATATATTTTCTTTCAGACTTAAAAAACCGCAGCCGGACAACAGAGAAGAACTCCAAAATGGAGCACCTGAAAACTGCCTTGCCCTTTTGAACAACTTCTACGGCGACGGAACCCACTGGCATGATGTCGCCTGCCACCACAGAAAGCCTTTCGTCTGCGAAGACAGCAAAGCCCTTCTCGACTACGTCAAATACAACAACCCCAACTTGAACCTTTAATTTATTAACTAAAATATTTAATTTTTATACAATAAAAAAATCGTTTTAAAAAAAGGAGGAAGTTTTTATTATGAGCAACAAAAATCACAATACGCTAAATACAGACATTAATTTTGGTTTAATATTTTGAAGGTTGTACTCTCATTTTTCTAGCCTGGAGTAAATTGTAGGTACCGTAAACAGCATTTTTTTCCCAAATGTAAGGAATGTAGAAAGCTCTCACGAATTTACTAGTCCTAAAATAACATTAATTAAGAATTAATGAACAAAACAAAATATTTACTTGTAATTGTTTAAAAATGGGATGCTTTTGACAATGACCCATTTGTCAACTTGGGTTGAATAATTTGGTTCATAATCGGTCGATTGTCCGATGTCCAAATCGACGAGAAAATGGCAAGAAGTCAAATTTCCCTGGAATTGGTTAAAATAAAGAAAAAACAATCCAACTTACATATCGAGTAGGTTCTTCTTTATTTTCATTATTCATAAATTCAGGGATTATGGAGGCTCCGTCGGTTTCAGCGTAATATTTAGGAAGTTGACCACGGAATTCCGATTTGAGGAATTGTAATGTCCAACGGTCATTGGGAAGAAAAAACGAGTTTGGATAACGATACCATTCTTTCCCGACACAAATGTTGAAATAGTTTAAGGTCGGAAGGTTTCCTTCTGCTGACATTTTGTTAAGTTCCATGTACGTGTCCATTGGTGCATGATAGCCTAAAAAAGGTTTAATGTTGAACTGCTTTCTTGGACCTACCTTTGTATAAAGCGAGGATTCTCATTATGCCGAGAAGAGATGTGATAAAAACGGCAGGAAAGACGATATGCGACGTATGGTGTAAATAATGCTGGCCGGTCCGGACAAAAAGTCTGAAGTAAATTTTTTGGACGGCATCGACCGTCAGAGCACCGCAAAGACAGATCATCGGATAAATCGGAAATAAAAATCTCTCTTCTTTATGCGGCTGAAGAGTGAAAACTCCAAGCCAGATATAAAGCGGTAAAAGAGACAACGAATATGGAAGACAAGCCGGATTCCTCGCATTCACAGACACTATTTTACTTACAGTCCACTAAAAAAAACATTAACCAAAAACTTTAAAATAAAAATTACCAGAGCGACAGGTGTGACAAGAGCGGACAAAAAGACAAAGTTGAAATTAAGAAAGCCGTTTAGGATGTAGAAATACCAAGGTTCGACTCCATATAAATCGGGACCATGCGATGTAAAAACGTTGTAGATGACAATATTCAAAGGAGCTACCACCCATTTGCCATAGTACATCGAATCGATTTTGATCATAGGAAGCAAAATAATGGCACATGAGATCAAACACCATTTTGAAAACTTTTCAATGTCTTTTCTCATAAAAAGCATATCGCAGGCAATCGGGACACTGAAAAAAACGAAAGTAAAAACTTCTCCTTAAGACAAAAATTACCCAATCAAGGCTGCAAATGGCCAGCTTAGAAATGAAGATATGGCTGTCAAGAAGACAGCAAGTTCATACTTCCTATGATACCAAGCACCAATCGAGAGCATCGTCATGTACCTAAATTTAAGGTTTAAATTTAAAGTATTTAAAAAAAACTCACATTGAGAAAGAAGAGGGCAAAAATGCAGTCGCTGATATATACATGCCTGCGCTAAACAGTAAAAATATCAAAGTCATCCTTCCCACATGGATTCCGAATTCTCGACAAATACTCCTAAAAATGAATTAAATTTTGTTTGTGTCAATCGAAAAGTTTACTTGTAAAAATAAACTTCGCAGACGGAACAGGCGACACCGAGAAGACATCGTTGGAAATAAAATAAAAGAAGCCTATCTGGTTTAAAAATGGCGTTATAAATAAAAGCAGGGACTAGTTGAAATAATAAGTAGGTGTATGATCTAAGCGCATATTTTGGACTATATTCCCAAGTCTGTAATCCTTTGCCGTAAAGAAGATAATGACCCTGGAATAAAAATTGTTATTTTGATGTTAAGTTGTGAATGACGTACGGGTTCCCAGTAGTTGAATGTTTCATCGCAGTCGGTTATGTGACCCCAGATGGCGGCGACGATCCGGGCTGAAAGTAAGACTTTGAATGCTGTGTAGCCGGTTGGAAAGCTTAGACCGTATTCGAATGCATTGCTTGGATTGACAGCTTCGCTTCTGAAACAATCAGTACTAAAAGAATCATTCAAAAATACATCAACTAGAAGCGCTAGTTTTATCAGCATTATCAGATTTACTATACTGACACCAAAGCGGACTTTCCAGACTTTCAGAATTAATTCCTTCTCACATATAACTTTGTCTTTGCTGTTAGAAGACCTCCAGAGGTCAAAGTTGGACCTAGTCTGCAAAAGGAAGGTGGATAGATAGGTTGATGGATAGGAAAGTGGGTGGGTAGGTAGGTAGGCAAGTGGGTAGATAGAGAGAGGTAAGTAGGAGATAGAAAGGATAATAGGAAAGTGGGTAGTCAGACAGGAAGGTATGTAGGCAGTTGGGTAGGTAGGTGGATAAGAAGGTAGGTATGTATACGAGTAGGAAGGTAGCTAGATGAATAGGAAGGTGGGTAGGTAGGAAGGAAAGTCGGTAGGCACCCACCTGGGTAGCGCAGGTGAGTAGGAAGGTAGGTAGATAGATGGATAGGAAGATTGGCCCTACCTATCCTGGTATCCTGGGTATACCTATCCTGGTGTCCTGGGTATACCTATCCTGGTGTCCTGGGTATACCTATCCTGGTGTCCTGGGTATACCTATCCTGGTGTCCTGGGTATACCTATCCTGGTGTCCTGGGTATACCTATCCTGGTGTCCTGGGTATACCTATCCTGGTGTCCTGGGTATACATATCCTGGTGTCCTGGGTATACCTATCCTGGTGTCCTGTGTATACCTATCCTGGTGTCCTGTGTATACCTATCCTGGTGTCCTGTGTATACCTATCCTGGTGTCCTGGGTATACCTATCCTGGTGTCCTGGGTATACCTATCCTGGTGTCCTGGGTATACCTATCCTGGTGTCCTGGGTATACCTATCCTGGTGTCCTGGGTATACCTATCCTGGTGTCCTGGGTATACCTAACCTGGTGTCCTGTAACCTGGTGTCCTGGGTATACCTAACCTGGTGTCCTGGGTATACCTAACCTGGTATCCTGGGTATACCTAACCTGGTATCCTGGATAGGTAGGAAGGAAAATCGGCAGGTACCTACCTGGGTAAGGTAGACGAGTAGGAAGGTAGACGGGTAGGTAGTTGGCTTGATAGACGGATATGATGGTAGAGTAGGTAGGTTGGATGGATAGGAAGGAGAGTAGGTAGTAGATACCTAAGCCATATTCATAAGAGGTACCACGGCATAGAGAAAAATAAGAAAAAACAGCAAGAATGAAGTTAGTATCCACAACAGGACTACCTACTACTAGCTAGTGTCTACTCAAACATCTGAATGCTAATGGGTCATTACACATCTTAATTTCAGGATAAAACATGACTAATTGGCGTTATTTTAAATCCGTCTTCCTTTATTTTTATTGTCTCAAAAACAGATATAGTTTTTACCTATTTTGAAGGTTTTTCCACTTCGGCCCATTTTTGCGAATATTGGGCGAATTTTGATTGTTACGCTGACGTATCATGTGCGGCATTATAGACTAGTTGACCGGCTAATAATTTCTATTTATCGACAATATCAGTGAAGCCACATCATTAAGATTGACGCCACCCTTTTTATCGTTCTTTTTGATTTAAAAAATTTAAAACTCCACTTTTACATTTTGTAAATTAAAAAACGGGAGAATTTTTTTTCGTTAAGTTTTTTCAAAAACGCGGACTTGATTTCATTTTAAAGGCTTCTAGTGATAAGATATCGGGCGTATCGTACGTTTACATCATCGGGACGCCTTTCCTTAATCCCCCCCACTGGGCCATCATGACGTCTAGACGAGCCAAAATCATGGCTGCGGTGAAAAATCGCATTCATAAAAATTTAAAACTTAATAATTTGGAAAGCCATTTTAAATTATGGAATTGGAAATTAGTTTATAAAAAGAGAAATGCAGGATCAATTTGAGAATAAATGCGTATTTTAGATTCGCGTTTATTGTTATAGGGGGGCTAGACACGTCTTGAGGGCCTTGGCGCCTGCGCCGGGTCAAAGTCGAAATTGAGCAATACGATTGAAAATTTTTCCAGTAATTTTGCGACTAAAATGTCTACTCTGCTCTCTGCTTAGGAAATTTATATTTTACAAACTTATAGAAATGGATAGGCTATTTAGGGGTATCATGAACTACAGGGGGACGGACAGGTTGTACATGTTGGAGCAGTTTGCACAAGTTAGAAATAATCCAGTGGTAAGTCTTAAGTAGCTTAGTCATCAATGATGAATGAAGGATAAATTTTTTCTTTTGTTTTTTGCATTGTGTAAACGTGAAAGAGGTCATCATGCTTCTTTTGGTAACCTATAACCTAAGTATAACCTACGCTCTTGCTTTAAAGTGGTTTCGCGCCTTTTTTTGACTTGCTCTGACTAGGAACCTGTGCACGGGAACGGTTGATGTTGGACCTGTTGAGCTTTGACAATTTTTTTTCTCTCTTTCTTAAGTCTACTGTCTACCATTTTATGGCGACTAACGAAAAAACAAACTCAAAACTGAGACAACCTTTATGTAGACTCCTTTAGTGCAGAGGATGCCCGCTGGCCTCTGCACCTTCACATACTCCTAAAGCCAACATTTCTCCCCGTACACTGTACACGGTCCACATCTCTCCTCAGTCTTCGGCACACCCCTATATCCTCTCCTACACCCCTCATATCTCCACCTATACGTCACATCACTCTCTCCTCCCCCCATACACCCCACATCGCTGCCCCTACACCCCTCATTCCCTTTAAATTTCCAAAGTATCATAACTCCCCAGAAAATGCACACCCCCAAAACGTTCTAAACGCACCATTTTCGTTTCATATATTAGTTAAATTGCTTTTATTTTTTTATTTTGACGTTCTTAGCATGAAATTTTTCGTTTACTTTTAAACTATCTTGAGTTGAAATTTTTTTTCTTACACCGAGTCAATCCCTGCATTTTTCTACTAATCACGTGCATTTTCAGCCAAAAGCCGTATTTTTCACCTGCATGGACAGTCGAATGATCCCAACACGTTTCACTAAAACAAACGTCGGCGACATGTTCGTCGGTAATTAGTAAAATAACTTTTTAATCTAAATCTAAACGATTCTTAAAGTGAGAAACGCGGGAAACGTGATACCCCATTCGCAGCATTTCCGCGACGAGTTCACCTCAAACGAGCCGGCAGCCCTCGAACTCGGATGCATCGTCAACGACATCCGACACATCATCGTCTGCGGCCACTCCGATTGTAAAGTAAACAAAATCAAATCAACAAACATTTTAACATTTTATTCCGCCAAAAAACAGGACGACAAGAATTAATCAAGAAGTTGGTCCGCCTTAAACCAACAGGTTTTTAAGCTCAGTAATTTGTAGATTGCATTTTAACAGCACGTTTCCGCCTGTAAATAATCCGAGTAGAATTTTTTTGTAGTTTCATCAGTTGCCAACGCTTGACCAAAACTTTTTTTTAGGCGATGAATTTACTTTATAGACTGAAGGATAAAGATTTTGCTAGTAAAACTAATAGAAGGCTCTCTCCCCTAAGATCTTGGCTGTGCACTCATGCGTACACGTCTCTGGAAAGATATCAAGAGCTGGAGGTTCGATGTCATGATTTCAATTGTTTATAACTTTAATTTTAAGGAATGCGGGCATCATCATCCTTTGATATTCCAATCGGAAACCCCACTGAGACGATTCGTCGCTTACATCGATCACGAAGACAGATTCTGCACTGAAGACAAACTTTCACAAATCAACTGTTTACAGCAGCTCGCTAACATCGCCAGCTACGGTTTTTTAAAAAGCCGCTTAGAAAAACACGAGTTGCACATACACGCTCTCTGGTTTGATATTTATACAGGCGACATTTTCTATTTTAGCCGCCAGAATAAACGGTTCGTCGAAATAAATGAAAACACCGTTGACATGCTTTCGGACGAGGTGAGGAAATACTATTCGTAATTTAGGTTTGTTTAAGGTTATTTTTATATATAAAATTTATATTTTTGTAATGTAAATTGTAAAGGAATTATCTCATTCCATTATAGTGTCTGTGATAAAATGTGGCTTCAGCCAAAGTTATAGGGATTCATAATCGAAATGTTTAAAGGTCACCTCAATCAAATTGATGTTTTTGTTTCGGAATTTTATATTTTTTTTGTTGTTAAAATTAAATTGTGTTTATTTTATAAAATTTCCTTTTCGTTTTTTACTATTCTATCACAAGATGGAGGGTTTGGAGCTCGAGCCTCGAGTGTTATCAACGTTATCAGTTTTGTCCAGGGGTGCCAAAAAGTTGGCCCATCAGTTTTACCACCTTAACCTGGGATCCCGGAAGATTTCAAAATTTATAATGTATCACAAATGTTACTCATCAGTTTTGCCAACTTAACCAGAGTTAAAACGCTAATTTCAGTGCTTTTGTTAATTGGGGAAAAATTGAGTAAGGAATTAGGGAAATTTTTGTTATGGGACTTGGCAACACTGGTTTGGCTGGTTGAAACCTCCTTGAAAACCCTACCAGCACTATCTGGCTTATTCTGACGTAATGAAACCATTAAAAACAACACGTTGTCCTTTTATTAGACCCTTCCGCACTTTTAAAACTCAATTACTCACAAAAAATAGTCCTCTCGTTAGTCGATTCTCGTTTTCAATTCCGTTGATAAAAATTCAAATTGGACATCAACAACGTTTTTTATTGAAGCACCTCTTTTGAATCACATACATTTCATTATAAAAATAAATAACTCCAGAAGTTCCAAGAGAAATAAAAAGAAGGAATTTTTTTCGTCGCTTCACAGTCTCCTATGAAACTTTCGACACATTTATTGCAATTGACCACTACTTTGCTTTTGTTTATTCTTTTACAATATTTTTGTCCATTCTATTCTACAGAAGACCTCATCTTTTAAAAAACTAAGGATTTCGTTTTTGTTTATTTTAAAAAAACAAAAAAATTATTACAACAATTCATTCACATTTAATTTAATCGAAAAACAATATTACATAATACTGAAGGTTCCTTACAACTTATAATTGTTTTTTTTTATTCACTATATTTGGCAAATATAGCTTCTATATTTTCTAACATTAGGCGATGGTTAAAAATAGGTATTTGCACAATTAAAATATAATTTTATATTTTATTAGTATTTTAACAAAAATATATAACTTTGGTATGTTATTTACAAAACGAACAAAAAAATAAATAAATAAAAACACGGTTTTTTACATAAAAAAAGATTGTACTTAAGTCTTGACAGGGGTTGAGGGAAAAGGGTTTTGACTAGCATCAAAATTTAAAGAAAACGAAAATGAAGCGATTCTAAAAAATATAACAGCATTTTTTTTTGTGTTTTATTTTAATTTTTAATTTTTATTAAAAATCAATTTTTTTCAAAACTGTACACAGATTTGGTTAAAGGGTTTTAAATATTCGTTGGAATTACAATTTTATTACGGTCAATTTTTATTTTGTTGTAAGCATTGGATGGGGTGATCTAATTGTAGGTTTGATTTAGGATGAATCCCAGTCTATGTCTCCACTGTTATTGTAGTAGTCAAGACTTTCAGATTTGTCCTGGTCCATGGCCCTGGAAAAAAGAAGAGGAATTTCAAAATTTTGTCTTGAGGCAATTCCCACTTTAACTAAGCCATCTCAATCGCTCCAGCCACCTCACCCAGTCTCCCATCACCTCCTCGACCCTCCCCGTTCCCGACCACCCACCAATTCCCTGCTCTGTCATTCGGGGCTCTATAGACCTCACCACAAATAACAAGTGACCATCATCCGCACCATCACCACCCCACTCTCCCATCACTTCCTCGACCCTCTTCTAGGTCGCACCTACCTCCCCCTCCCCCAACAGTCCACAACCCTCATCACTTCCGTCATTATCTCACCACCTCCTCGACTCCCTCCTAATTGCGCGACATCCTCACACATCGACACCCTCCCATCACTTCCCCCACTCTCGCATCACTTCCTCGGCCCTCTCCTAGCTCCCCATCTATCACCCCCTCCCCAACAGTCCACAACCCTCTGTTCCTCCCATCACTTCCCCCACTATCTCACCACTTCCTCGACTCCCTCCTAATTCCCCAAAACTTTTTCTCCACCTACCTCACCCTCCCATTAACCTTCCACCCTCCCATCACTTCCTCGAACCTCTCCTAACTCGCTCCAACATTTTCCCCACCTTCCTCCCCCTCCCACCAACCGTCCACAACCCTCCATTCCTCCCATCACTTCCGTCACTATCTCACCACCTCCTCGACTCCCTCCTAATTCCCCCAAATTTTTTCTCCACCTTACTTAGCTTCCCCCAACCTTCCACCCCCTATCACTTCCCCCACTCTCCCATCACTTCCTCGACCCTCTCCTAGCTCCCCCTCCCCAACAGTCCACAACCCTCCATTCCTCCCATCACTTCCATCACTATTTCACCACCTCCTCGACCCCCCCCCCCAATTCCCCAAAACCTTTTCTCCACCTTACTTATCTTCCCCCAACCTTCCACCCCCTATCACTTCCCCCACTGTCTCATCACATCCTCGACCCTCTCCCAACCCTCCACCCATCACCTCCCCTACGAACCCTAATGTTAACCTCACCTCAGCGGTATCGTATGACGTTTTCCGACGCTCTTCAAAAACTCTCGATTCGCGAGGACCTGAGATTCGTCCTGCTTCTGGAGGCGTCTTCGGGCGATTTCCAGCATGAGTCGGTTCCTCAGAACTTCGATGGAATTCGCGACCGACAACGAAGGACCCGACCGTTTCCCTTTCAATAAATCCTCGTAATCGTCCTGAAATATTCAAAATAACAAAAAAATGAATTATTTATCAATAAAAGAAAATGAATAATTAGGCCTCCTTTGAACTAGTTGATTTAAAATTCAAAATATTGCGAAATGGGAAAAAGTCAAAAGTTACATTAGTCCTAAGGCAGGTGTTCAATATTGTAGCAACGGTGGCTGTTCGATATAACGCCAAGGCCTCCAGTGCACTCATGCACATCGTTTATGGTCAACAGTGCGAGAATTACTGGATTACACTAACTCAGAAAATTAACAAATGCCGCAATACCGAAAACTAGATAATTTTTTCTTCTTTCTGAAAACATTTTTTTCCACTAAAATTATGAAGAATATACCGAATCTATTGAAAGTTTGGACTCGATATTGACTTTAATACTGAAAGAGGCCATAAAAGGTGTCCAATTTCTTTTATCGAT
Source organism: Orius laevigatus (assembly GCA_018703685.1). Lineage (NCBI taxonomy): Eukaryota > Metazoa > Arthropoda > Insecta > Hemiptera > Anthocoridae > Orius > Orius laevigatus. The sequence continues at coordinate 72,602 of JAGWEN010000472.1, forward strand.
ATATGCGTATATGGTTGATATACGCATTTCTGAATAAAATAAAACGTTTACCTGTAGTTCTGGTCGTACTCGTGCTGGTAATTGAAAGTACCTGTGGCTTATAAGCGGCCATGTGGCGACTGGGGCTCTGGGAACCTCCTGGAGAGTGGCTACAACCACTCCAGAGATCAGGCACACCCATAAGCACTTAACCCACATTTCGTGTCTGAAACAAAGAAAAAATTTTGAGGAATCTCTTTTTGAGTAAATATAAGCGAAACCCAAGTTGGAATCCGTGAATTTGTGGAATTCCGGCATTAAAATGCGCCTTTGAACCTCCGGACATCTTCAAACATATTTCTTATTCAGTTACAAAGGTTCTCTGTAACTTTAATAATGAAAACGAATGAAAAAATATTTGCGCAATATTGCGAAAACCGCTTATAATAAGTAAAACGTTAGTTCTCGTTAGCCTAAACCCTTAGGTGGGACGCCCCATTCTATATCTCTAAAAGATGATGCTGCGAAATTCCTTTTTCGGCAACAATTCTGGTCCAATATGTATACAAATTTACACAAATAAAGGTCAACATATTATCTTGAAAATAACAATGAAATTTCGAATTTCTCAATAGATCGATAGTTATTGATGTTTGTTAGTGAAAGTACCATGCTCGAGTGCTACCGGTATGGCATTAGGAGGGCTAGGAACGCGGCAGTGTTCCGCCGAACCCAAAATTTTTCATCATGTAGGGCCATAGGGGATTAGGCCAAGGAACACAGCAGCGTTACGCCCCCCTCAAAATGGAGATTTTGGTAGAAAACCACCTGTTTTCTCAAACTTTTTTTTTTTTCTCATCCCGGTTTGGGGATCCATAACTACCAGACTAGACCATACCTTTCATATAGATTGTCGAAGTTTTCATTCGCTTTAACTTTTTAAGTACCACAATTTACGAGGCTCATTCATTTTTTTAACCCAGTAGCCTCCTTAATAAACGACTAATGAAACAACTTAAAAGTTAACTAATTAATATTCATGAGATGTTAAACTGGGAGGTTTTCACGCAAATATACTCGTGTTTATTACCCTCAAGTTAAGAAAATGTGATTAATTGCGTTCTAAAAATATAAAAAGATTTAAAGGAAAAAACGTCTTTTTCTTTTTGTAAATTCTAAAATGTTTTCGATGGGAATTAAGTTACTTAAACGAGTTCCTTCTCGTTTAGAGGCTGTCAACCGCAAATAGAATTGGAAACGTATTGTCCCATACACCTGAGCTTCATTGGAAACTTTGACACTTCGATCGCTCCGTTGACTGCTACAGATTGTAAATTTTACGTTTTGTAAGAAAACAATGAAATTTGGGTTCGAGCCTAAAAAATGGAGAAAAACTGTTTATAGCAATTTTGAGACAATCGACATTTTAAGGCTGTTTCGCCATTTTGGAGACGGAAGCCTTTTTATAGACGAATTGAGCCATTTCTTACTTGATGACAAGTTTAGAGAAATATTGACACTTATACAGGGGAGGGGATGGGGCCCGTGTGGGAGTACCACGAGGTCCAAAGAATAATTCTTTTAAATAATCGTAAAAACATCTAGATTACAAAAAAATCCGTTTATTTTTTATTTTTTAAATTAATTAATTAATTTTTTTTTGTCGAAAATGATCGTTTTTGGTAGAATTCAGTCATTGGAGGTCAAGGAGGACCCTAGTGTCTAAAAGGGATAAAAAATCAAGGTAAAAAGGGCCTGTTTAGTCGTAAAGGAACAAACTCTAGTCAAAGATCCCCTGATGTCTGAAACTTGAGATAAAAAGAGCCCCAAATGTCCAAAAATCAAGGTAAAAAGAGGCCCCTAGTGTCCAAAAAGGATAAAAAAATCAAGGTAAAAAGGGCCTTTTTAGTGCTAAAGAAACAAAATTTAGTCAAAAGAGCCCCTAATGTCCAAAAATCGAGGTAAAAAGGGCCCCTAATGTCCAAAAAGGATCAAAACTCAAGTTAAAAAGGGCCTTTTTAGTCGTAAAGGAACAAAATCTCGTCAAACGAGCCCCAAATGTCCAAAAATCGAGGTAAAAAGGGCGCCTAATGTCCAAAAATCGAGGTAAAAAGTGGCCCCTAGTGTCCAAAAGGGATCAAAAATCAACCTAAAAAGGGCCTTTTAGTCGTAAAGGAACAAAATCTCGTCAAACGAGCCCCTCGTGCCCAAAAATCAAGTTAAAAAGTGACCCCTAGTGCTCAAAAAGGATCAAAAATCAAGGTAAATAGGGCCTTTTTAGTCGTAAAGGAACAAAATCTAGTCAAAAGAGCCCCTGATGCCCGAAACTTGAGATAAAAAGAGCCCCAAATGTCCGAAAATCAAGGTAAAAAGAGGCCCCTAGTGTCCAAAAAGGATCAAAAATCAAATCAAAAAGGGCCTTTTTAGTCATAAAGGAACAAAATATAGTCAAACGAGCCCCAAATGTCCAGAAATCGAGGTAAAAAAGGGCCCCTAATGTCCAAAAATCTAGATAAAAAGAGGCCCCTAGTGTCCAAAAATCGAGGTAAAAAGAGCCCCCAGTGTCGAAAAAGATCAAAATCGGGACGACCTGGCCTATCCGACTCTGGGGTAAGGCCTTATGAGATCGGGGAACGCGGCAGCGTATGGATAGGTCTTAAGAGAACCCACTTTTTGAGAAAGTACCCGTTTTGGGCGTTTTCACTTCCATTACTGACCATCCCAGACCTTTCCTTCTTCAAAATTTGCCATCAAAATCCCGATCTAAATTCCTTCCATATTGACGCTTTTTGAAAAAATTAAAGGAGTATGAATGTTTTATCATAAACGGAAAACCAGTGGTGTTTTCTAGTGAATGAAAAAGGGCGGTGTTTACCCTTTATCAATATTGATATTCTCAACTTGGTCTTTTTTTTTTTGTTTACTTTAGAGTTGTTGTTAGGTTTTTGGAGGTGTCGAGTGGTCATTTGGGGAAAGGCGATCAAGGAGGCGCGAGGCGTGTCGAGATGGACGCCGGATGCGTAACTCGATGTAACCGCATGCCGAGAATATTCAGAGTGTATCTCCCCAAACTCCGAAATCTCCTTAACTATAAAAAGCCTTAGGAGGGAATCCAGAATTATCAGTCGTTCAACGCCTACAACAATGAACAAGGTAAGCAATGGACAGGTCAACTCGGTTAAATCCCCCGCCTTGGTTATTCAATACGAAGAAAACCTAAAAAAGTCGTTGAAATTTTTAAGTGGGCTGTTATCTCTTCACTTTCTTTTGAGGGACCCCTCAGACATCATTAAAACTTTTTGCTTTAAGTGTTTTTAGTGGGTTTTCACTAAATTGATGTCAATATTTAAAAGTTTATTATGAAAACGTAACTTTTAATCATTACAGAGCAATAAATTTTTTATAAAAAAAGTTACCATAGGATTTTAAGATCGTTTAATGAACCGAATTAAAGTTTAAACTCAATTAGAAAAAGAAAAAGAAACCTCTAATCCAAAAGCCTTCGTGAGGCCAACCCCCATAGCCTGCTTTCCTCCAGAAACCCGATAAAAAAAATCAATTTTCGCTCTAAAAATTTCTTTTAAAACACCTTATTCTCAATTTGGATTAACTTTATGGGAAAACGCAACTGTTCTGCACTATTGGGAAGATTATAGACTTTCTATCTTAATTTTAGATTGAACTTTCAATAGAATTTTTTGTATAGTTTTTCAAAACAATGAAAAAAAATAAAGGCTTTTTTATCTTATGCTCACTAAATTTGGAGACATGATAAAAATTCTTAATTTTTTCTAGAACGAATAAGACTGAGAAATCAAAAATCGGTTCAGTAGTTTCGGAGAAAACACGGGAAATCGAAATTTAAAAAACCGGTTTTCAGGTGCTACCACCTGAAGGTAATTTTTCCAACTAAAATTTACTTCAACATTGAAATTCAACCCTAAAAAACAAACTCCGCTAAACTGATCCAACAAATAACAATGCCGTTTTTAGCATTTAACACTGTTGAAAGTGTTAGGTTTAGAACAGCCTTTGGCTATAAAACTGACTTTTTGGTTCTCCAAATGTCAATACCTCCTTAAAAAGTAGGGGATTCCCACTATTTTATTCGATTTTTTTAAGTGTTTAGATTAGAATACCCTCAAAAACTCAAAGAATGGTCATTTTTCGCACTTTTTAAGGGTATTTTCGCTCACAGAAATTTTTTATTTCAAATCCTAACCCAAAATACATCGGAAAATCATAGTAGGTAAAATTCCTGTGGGGGCAATAAACTAGGTGATAAAATTTTACTTCAGGATCGTGTTTTTCGCCCTAAAAACGTTGAAAACCATATTTTGGGCGAAATTTATAAATAAAAATTTTAGTGTCCAAGATACATTGGTCATCAAAAAACCGTTTTCGCCACGAAAAAGAAAATTTTTGTGGGAAAATTTTTTTTCATCACCAAGTTTACTATAACTACAGCAAATAAATCAGGAATTTTTATGTCGGAAATTTCATAGATAACTAGTAATTTTCCATGTTTTTTTTTTTTTGGGTGAAGAACACGAATTTGAAGTTAGTTTTAAAATAAAAAATTTCCATGAGCGAAAATACCCATAAAAAGTGCGAAAAATGACAATTTTTTGAGTTTTTCAGGAGTTCAAAAATCGGATTTTTAGCTCTACGAATCGTGTTGGAGGCAAATATTATAGGAAAAAATTTAGTTCAATATGTATACCCAATAGATAGCAGCATACTGGATGCATACCCACAGGCTCACAGGAAGGCAAAGCAAAAGGCCAAACTAGCCAATTTTCGTATCATTATCGCTAAGGTTACTTGGAGCAAAATTTTTTAAAATTACCTAAATGTTTACTTAAAAGAACTACATAGTTTTCGTGAAACCGAATTCCATTCTCTTTGAAACGTAATATCTTTCACTCTCTCCTAGCTCGTAAAATTGTTAAATTATTTTGTTTTGAAGGTTCGCTCCCCTTCTTTTTCTTTTTTTCGCGTCTCTTTGTCTTTATTACAGGTTTAACGTGGTGCCTTCGGCTTGCCCGTTCTAATTACGTCACGGAACATTACTTTGACTGCACCCGAGAGAACCACTTTTCCTAAAAACTCTTCTCTAATTACGAGGAAAAAAAAATCTAAATAAGATTTGATTACTTTTGCCATGATGAGGGTTTTTTAATCTTGTTTAACTAATTAAATGTAGCTTTAGAAAGACATTCCATTTTTAACCCTTTTTTATATGTACTAACTATATCAGCAAGTTCATTTAAAAATTAAGTTTTCCCAACTAGTGGGATATACCTTCTAGTTTCATAGGTTTCATTTCAATATTTCATGATAATTTATCCGATTACGAAAGCTCATTATTTCTCGAGATTACTTTCTAGGAAATAATGAACAAATCCGAAGTTTTAAAATGGAATTGTGGAGTATGAAATGGATATTTCATTGTGCTGTTATGGTCTACTTGTTTGATTGTAAATTAATCAAAAAGAAGCTTTCCTGAGGAAACTACAGGCAACACCATAGCTTGAGGAAGAAGTGGGGGGGGGGATGGAGATATGAGATTATGGGTCAGTGTTGCCAACTAGAGTTGTCGTTCCCCCAAATTAACACGATAAGGGTGGTGGTGGTGGTGGTGGTAGGGTTCTTTAGAGAGTTTAAGAGGGGGGCAGTGCCCCCAACATGATTTAGCATATACCCAAATTACCCCGAATTTGGTCCCAAATGTGGCAATACTGGTTCATGGGGGAAGTTAGGGGAAATTGAAGGGAGAATAAAGAGAGGAGTGGAGGAGATGGGAGAGTTTGGGGCAGTGTTGCCAACTACAAATGGCATTCCCCCCAATTAACCCGATAAGGGTGGGGGGTACTTTAGACAGTTTAGGGAGGGGGGCAGTGTCCCCAACATGATTTAGCATATCCCCAAATTACCCCGAATTCAGTCCCAAATGTGGCAATACTGGTTCATGTAGGACGTTGGAGGAAATTGAAGGGAGAGTAAAGAGAGTAGTGGGGATAGTTGGAGGTAATGGTAGAGTTTGGGGCAGTGTTGCCAACTACATTGTCATTAACCCAAATTATCCCCATTGGGGGTGGGGATCTCCAATTCTGTGGGATAGTGGGGAGGGGGTTTAGGAGATATTTGAGATGTGAAGGGGGGGGGGTAAGGAAATACTTGGAAGTGTTTGGAGGGCAGTGTCCCCAACTTGAGTTAGCATATCCAACAAATTACCCCGATTTGGGCCCCAAATGTGTCATTGGTTCCTGGGATAGGTAGTGGAGGATAAAAGAGAGCTGGAGGGGGCAAGGGGAGAGTTTGGGACAGTGTCGCCAACTATAATTGGCATTCCCCCAAATTATCCCCATTGGGAGTATGGTAGGGGAGTTTAACGAAATATGGTGCGAGCAGCTCCAGACAAGTTTTTCAATTTTTTTTTGTTTGTTTTAGTCAATTTTGATTTTCGGACTCGTCTCTCTCGCTGTGGCCGCATCTGCCGGTTACATCGGACATTACGAAGAAGAAGAATACCATGTAAGTCCATTCATTTATTTAATTTTCTATTTCTAATTTATATTTGTAGCATCCGAAACCGTACAGTTTCGAATACAAAGTGCACGACCCACACACTGGTGATATTAAAAGCCAACACGAATCACGTCACGGTGACGTCGTCAAAGGCTACTATACGCTGAAAGAAGCCGACGGTACGACCCGGGAAGTCCATTACACCGCTGACAAACACAACGGATTTCAAGCGGAAGTCAAAAAGATCGGACATGCCCACCACGAACCTGTCTATCATCATGGAAGCTTTTAGAAACAACGAAAAAATCCAATGAAACGATGTTTTGATATTTTTCTATATATTTAAAAAATAAATTAATTTTTAGCTGATTTACGTAGGAAATAGCTTTGAGTGGTCGTCACGGAGGCTCCCAGGCTAGAGGCTTATCATATTCTGATCAGCTCTGGGGATCCAAAAATTTTTTTTCTCCATCAAAAAGGATATTTTTAGACGAAAAATGCTTCTATAGTGTTTTCATTGGTACTTTTCACGAAAACGTCAAATTTTAACCAAAAAACGTTCAATATCAAACAAAAATTGTGCAAAAATATAATATTTTAGCAAAAACTTCTAAAAAGAGGAAAAGCCCTGAAATCTCCCAATTCAAGCACCATTTTATCGAAAAATCAACGCTGTTAAATCAATAAGAAGACTTATCTCATTTAATGTTCCTTTTTATAGGCTGGATTAGTGGCTTTAGGTTAGTTTTAGTTTAAAATATGGCCGCAATTAAAGTGCATAATGACATTTTTAGTCGTCCATTAAATTTTGTTTTGTTTATAAGAAAATAAGTTGGTTTTTTGGCTCGTTTTTAAATGGTTTTATAAAATAAATTCTATTTAAATCCTTAGTAGGTAAATGTGAAGGAAGTGGAGGTGACGAATTCTAATGAAGTTAAACAAGCAATTTTGGGTAAACTCGTTTGAAAGTTTTGTATAAAAGGAAGGGAGAATGCCAAGTTTTCGTTCCCCCTTTTCATTCAGTCTGACATTGAAAAGGCTGAAGGGAGAGAGAAGAAAAAAAATTGCGTATTTACCGGTCAATCAAAATGTTAATTTACCAAAAAAATAAAGTTTGGGGAAAATCTTATTATTTTGGTGAAGAAAGGGGGTTCTTTCTTGGTCTTTTCATAAGGACTTCCGGAGATTTCTGGGGATCATTCATCTGACATAAAAGACGCGTGAGAATTCGTATCATCCTTCTGTTAGTTCGGTGAGACATCGCACATATTTTCTAAGGTATTTAGTACAGAGGAGGTGGATCATCTTAGGAATTTTAGACACATTGCCTCCCCTACTCGAGTTTCCAAAATTAATAAATTTCACACTTTTCACCTCTTCCAAGAATATCGAGTGTCAAAGCAAAAAAACAAACCAAAAGTATAATATTTTCAAAATAAATGCTTCTTTTTCACTGGTTAAAAACTTGATGATTTTGTTAGGGGTAGGTGTTGAGAGTGGAGGGGGAGGTGGTCGAAGGTTTGGGGGATGGTTAGGTGGGGATGCAGGGGTAAGTGGGGGAGGGTAGAGGAGAGTAGGGTAGGTGATGATGAAGTGGAGTGCACAGGTAGAGGAGAGAGTGGGTGAAGGGAGGAGTAAGGATGGAGGAGGTTATAGGGGAGGGGAAGTTATTGAGAAGTGAGAGGAAGATAGTGATGGGAGAGGCGGAGGTGGTTAGATGGGGTTAGTGGGAGGTGGAGGATCGAGGAGGGTAGGGGAGGTGATTAGAGAGTAGGGGACGGTCAAAGGAGAAGTGAGTGAAGGCTTAGGGGAGGTGTGGAATTGAGGGGGGTTTGGGAAGTGATGGGAGAGAGGGAGATGGTTGAAGGTTGTTAGATGGATGGGGAGGTGGTGGATCAAGGAGGGTAGGGGAGGTGATTAGAGAGTAGGGGACGGTCAAGGGAGCAGTGAGTGAAGGCTTAGGGGAGGTGTGGAATTGAGGGGGGTTTGGGAAGTGATGGGAGAGAGGGAGATTGAAGGTTGTTAGATGGATGGGGAGGTGGTGGATCAAGGAGGGTAGGGGAGGTGATTAGAGAGTAGGGGACGGTCAAGGGAAGTGAGTGAAGGCTTAGGGGAGGTGTGGAATTGAGGGGGTATGGGAAGTGATGGGAGAGAGGGAGATGGTTGAAGGTTGTTAGATGGGTGGGGAGGTGGTGGATCGAGGAGGGTAGGGGAGGTGATTAGAGAGTAGGGGACGGTCAAGGGAGCAGTGAGTGAAGGCTTAGGGGAGGTGTTGAATTGAGGGGGGTTTGGGAAGTGATGGGAGAGAGGGAGATTGAAGGTTGTTCGATGGGTGGGGAGGTGGTGGGTAATGTTGGGGGAGGTGGGGGAGTGTACAGTATGGTAGGAGAGGTAACGAGAAAGTGGTGGAAGGGAGGAGTTAGTATGTGTGTAGGAAGTATGATATGGAATTCCTTCTACCTAGTTCTTTTATCAAAAAGTAGTTGCTTTTTAAGATAAGAAAAGTGGTACCTAGACGTTTTTTATTTTCTAAATTGCAAATTAGAGGACATAATTAATTTATTCTTTTAAATTAACTTAGCTCTATAAAGAAGAATTAAAAGAGGGGAGAGCATTAAACGGTTGTTGGGCTTCTAGGAAACTGTTAATTACGTCGACTCCCTCACGGTTTTGTGTATCAGCGGAGGAAAACTCCCAACACCCATAAAAACGGCTCTTTGTCACATTTCCCATCCTCGCCAAGGTCGTTAACTTCGAAAGCGTAGGCGGTCAAGCAGGCAAAGGACTTCCGAACTTTTTTCCCTCCACTTCTTCATGATTAGAGGCTAAAAATGACGTCAAAGGCTTCCTGATTGCGCATTGTGTCTCCAAATACTCAGAAACATCATTTCTCCGAATAAAAATTCTTTTCATTATAAAGCCTATTTTAAAATACATGAGAACAAGGAGGCGAATTACATTATTCAAATGTATATTTCAAAATAAAATGCATAAAATAAGGTTTTTGATCTATTCTTGAATGGAATGGAATTTCTCAACTTCTAGTTAATGAACAATGAAAGATGATTTTTCGATAAAATATGTTATATGTGGCCATTTATCAGAAGATCGAGCCGGTAATATTGCCTCTGCATGTCTTCCTTCATTATTACAAGGGGATTACCTCGTTAATCAAGGATTAGAGAGGAAGGAGTCCTTTATTATGTTAAAAAGTCCTTTTTTTTACCTTAAATTATGATGATAATGTTAAAAAAAATGGCTCAAAAAGACATTCAGTTGTAGAAAAAGGGTTAAAAAAAAGAAAGAAAAAATTAACCTAACTATCCCCAAATTCCTCTACTCCCCCCCCCCAGTATCCCACAAAGTTGGGCTTTTGACAATGTTGCCATTTTGGGCGATATATGGCGAATTTGGCTACTTTTTGGGGCCTAATCTGGCAACCCTGCAATCCCAAAAAGTTGGACTTTTCACAATGTTGCCATTTTGGGCGATATATGGCGAATTTGGCTACTTTTTTTGGGCATAATCTGGCAACCCTGCCATCCCAAAAAGTTGGGCTTTTGACAATCAAAGTAGCCATTTTGGGCGATATATCGCAAATTGGGCTACTTTTTGGGGCCTAATCTGGCAACCCTGCAATCCCAAAAAGTTGGGCTTTTCACAATGTTGCCATTTTGGACGACTTTTTTTGGGGCATTATCTGGCAAACCTGTCATCCCATAAAGTTGGGCTTTTGACAATGTTGCCATTTTGGGCGATATATGGCGAATTTGGCTACTTTTTGGGGCCTAATCTGGCAACCCTGCAATCCCAAAAAGTTGGACTTTTCACAATGTTGCCATTATGGGCGATATATGGCGAATTTGGCTACTTTTTTTGGGCATAATCTGGCAACCCTGCCATCCCAAAAAGTTGGGCTTTTGACAATCAAAGTAGCCATTTTGGGCGATATATCGCAAATTGGGCTACTTTTTGGGGCCTAATCTGGCAACCCTGCAATTTCAAAAAGTTGGGCTTTTCACAATGTTGCCATTTTGGGCGATATATGGCGAATTTGGCTACTTTTTTCGGGCATAATCTGGCAACCCTGCCATCCCAAAAAGTTGGGCTTTTCACAATGTTGCCATTTTGGGCGATATATGGCGAATTGGGCTACTTTATTGGGGCCTAATCTGGCAACCCTGCCCACCACCACAAAGAAACTGGCACCAACTATCTATCACCCACTAGCTCCAAAAATCTTCCAAACTTCCCCTACTGTCCTCTAAAAGTTAAAACTCCCCATTACCCCCTAAAGCCTGTGGCATAATCTGGCAAACCTGCCATCCCACAAAGTTGGGCTTTTGACAATGCTGCCATTTTGGGCGATATATGGCGAATTGGGCCATATATCGCCCAATTTCAAATTAGCGCAAAATTTTAAAGTAGCCCAATTCGCGATATATCGCCCAAAATGGCAACCTTGTCAAAAGCCCAACTTTGTGGGATGGCAGGGTTTCCAGATAAGGCCCCAAAAAAAGTAGCCCAATTTGCGATATATCGCCCAACTAGGCCCCACCATCCCCCCCCAAAAAAATCCCTTCTTCCTTTTTCCCCCCTTTCCTTCAATACGATTTCAAAAATTTTCCTCAGATTCTTTTTGACAACCCGGAAAGCCATGAAAACGAATGACAAATGAAAATTTAAAGTTGGAGACCGTTCAGGGAAAAGCTATTTGCTCACTCCCCGAGGGCCAGTTGGCGATACAAATTGAACACAATCACTCTATAAAGGAAACCGACTCTAATAAATACAATTCGTACCCATTATCGATCCACCCAGTAGTTTGTTGAACTCCTTTTTCCTGTTTACCCTCAAAATATGACGTCAACTCCAAAAAAACTAAAATTAAGTTAGCTCATGTTGCCACCAAAATTTTCATTTCTATTTTAAAACTCAATAACGAGATTGGAAAATGTCTTTTGTGTCAAGAAAGCCGTATGTGGGCTATCAACGTATTGATGTTCTCGATAACAAAGGGGTATTTCTATTTGTTTTCCAGTCAAAGAAACAAACAAACCCTTCCCAATTGATTATTACTTTATTATATAAACGTTTGGATGAAAACAGCTTTTCTCCTAAAACGATTACACAATTAATTAAAAGCTCTTGTTTTCACATCGGTGTCAAATCATTCATATATCATATAAAAGTACCGATGGTGGGTTATTAAAATACTTAATGTTTAATTTAATGGTAAACGGACACTGAAGATACGTACTGAACGTACTGAAGAAGGCAACCCGGACGATTCGTACTGTAGGCCGGACACTTCACACGGTCTCGGGATTAGACCCTTTATAATCTCCGCTTCCCAAACTAGGACATTTCGTACGGTCAAAGTGTTGAGCAAGATAAATACGTATAAAATAATCAAAACCTGGATATAAGGGACATGTATGTAAGGAAATCCTCGATATAAGGAAAAATTTTCCCTGTCCCACCCCCCACCAACCCAAAAGCCTTCCTGGAGCTTGCCCAGGAACACCATACCCAGTGAAAATCGGGTAAAAATCGTGAAGTTTGTAAAAATTTGGAGATCAGACCAATAGTACCTACATAAATACGGGAGTTTTTACTTTTTACCTGCCAATAGTACGAATTGACACCTTCAGTTTAAAATCGTTACCTGAGCAAAAAAGTTGGTACCTGATTTTATACCTGCTAATAGTACGAAATGACACCCCCATCAGTACGAAGTGTCCAGCTACAGCAAAAGAACAATAGACCGTACGAAGTGTCCGTGAATCTTAATTTAATGATCCGCTATTTTATGATGGTGAAAATGACCCTATTCTATGTGATACCTTCAAAATCCTATAAATACCTGAAGTATTGTGTTTTCAAAGGAAGGACTTCATTGTGGTTGGTGTGAACTGTGATGGGGAAGCTTAGGGGCCTTTATATTCATGATTGGGACAATCTGGGATTTCAAAACAAACCTTCGAAAATAGAAATCGACGTTAAACAGCCACTTTTTAGTCCAGAAACCGTAAAATCTGAAAATGTTAATTAAGAGTAAAAGTGATGCTATGGAGGAGGAGATAACTTGGACTTCAAAATTCGGGGTTCTACAGACCTATCCATTTTTTTTCCATGTTCACTACTTACTTACTTACTAACTTCAATAAATTGTTTGATTGAAGAATCAATCAATCCATGTTGTAATGGATTGTAAAAATTGTTGTAAAAATTGGCTCAAAATTGGCCTAGAAAAGATTCGGGGTAAGGGGAAAATAGATGAATGCATTATAATAGGATATTACAAAAGGATTAATAGAAATCAAACTTTGTTTTTCATTTTTCTCGAAATCACTTTTTGTCACTTTTATCTTTTTTCCCCATGGCCCTTCTGTTTTCTATGGAGCAAAACCACTAATGTCTTTATCCCAGTGGTTCCCAAACTAGGGGGCGTAAGCTGTCCCCAGGGGAGGCGTAGGCAAACTTTTGGTGCAAATATCCACAAAAATTCGTGAAAAACCTCAAAATCAACATTTATGATGCCTAATTTTCGTCAAAAAAATCTCGAAATCAAAATTTATGAATCGAATAGAATAGAATAGAATAAATCTTAAGTGCAAAGTTACATGAATAAAATCCGCTAAAACACCGAATTTTGCATGAGCAGGAGCTCATTACTGTAAATTAAAATAAATTCTGCATGAAGCCTAATTTTCGTCAAAAAACCTCGAAATCATCATTCATGAAGCCTAATTTTCGTTCAAAAATCTCAAAATCAACATTTAAAAAAGCCAAATTTTCGTCAAAAACCTCAAAATCAACATTTGTAAAGCCTAGTTTCCGTCCAAAAACCTCAAAATCAACATTTATAAAGTCAAATTTTCGTCAAAAACCTCAAAATAAACATTTATAAATGCCTATTTTTCGTCAAAAAACCTCAAAATCAACGTTTTAAGTGCAATTTATTTAGTCAAAAACCTCAAAATCAACATTTAAAAACCCAAATTTCCTTCAAAAACTTCAAAGTTAACATTCAGAACATTTGCAAGGGCGCACTGTGAAAAAGTTTGGGAACCTCTGCTCTATCCAAATTGAGCGAAAAACTAAACGAAAGATTTCTCGATGTTATGACAATTTTCAAGCAGTCAGCTATGGGACCCTTTGACCTTACGATGTGTATTTTAGAAAATGGCGTTCTAAGTCTTCTTGGGGCCTCAAATGACAAAAATCTTGACACTTATAACGCCTGGGTGGGAAGGGGGGGGGTCTTTGATACGGGAGCGATTGCTTTTGAGTCGGACGTGTCAAGTGACACTTAATCGAATCAGCGATCGGAATCCAGAAGAGCCTCCCACCCTCACACCCACAATTCACGAAACTTCCGAATTTTTCAATATTAAAATAATATCGATTAAAAGAAAACTGATTATTTATACAGTCTCGGCGGTAAGAGGGAAGTTGAAGAGAAGCCCGGGAATCAAAAGAGCTTTTCACGTGAGTAAACAAACCGTCGATGCGGAATTATAATTGGGATTCTTGTAATCAAAAAAACCAGAGCCGGAATTTTTGTTTAAACCGTAGGAAGTCGGGATTAGCCGTTGTTTTTTAAAATATCCCCTTTCTCTTTAGGAATAATAAAGATTAACTCTGTTTTGTTAATTCCATACGCAAACTGTTCAAAAAATTAAAAGCGTTCATTTGTATAAACGTTCTGGACGTTGTTTTTTAAAATGGTTTTTTCCCCCTAAATCCCCTAACATCGAGTTTTATGAAGGAGCAATTACTATGGGCGGCAAGTGTTACATGGTCCAAGAAATTGCAATGCCTTTTCCTCATTCCTTTCTCCCCAGTCTATCTTTATTTTCACTCACTTCAATACTACCCATGGCATTTGGGCTATTCGACCTTATTGCCTTAACAAAGACGTTTCAGTTGGCTACTTCAGTCACTTTCCATCTAAAAATTTTTTTTCATCCCATCCCCCCTTTTGTGCTGGGCTTAAAATAAACGAAAACGAGTGATATTTAATTGGACTTTGACGGCTTCATCCTCGTACCCCAGGCCGCACTCATTAATGTTCGCATTGATTGGAGTTTGGATGGAAACTTATAATTACTCCGACTGATGATTCACCTAAAAGCCGCACAATTTCAACAGTTTAGAAATGACGAACCTTCCCGTTTAACTCTTTATCTCCTTATGGATCGGAAAATTAATTGCTTTTTTTCATACATCGGAAAAAAAATTGGAATTCTGAAAGGTTTTCATACCAAACGATTTAGCACCAGACTTAAAACCAAAATAAAATTTAAATTCAGAACATTCGCAAACGACTTGACATAATTCACCTTAATGTGGCCCTCTTTTATCCAACACGATTTTTCATTAAAAAAATTACTCCCTCTTTTATTTTAACGCAAAAAAAAATCTGAAAAAAAGGTTGGTAAACCACTTTGTGTCTTACTTGTCAAACGGGCTTTTCACGTTTGCCCCATCGCACGTCGAGTGTTTTTTTTTTAAATGAAAACAATGAAGCCTCCCGACGACCTTTAAATTGTTTTGTCAGACAATTTTTAATAAAATTGTGGTGAGTATCGGCAAAATGACTTTGGATAGGCAGTTAAGGACTCGGGGATTATCCAGGTGAGCTTTGAGTTTACCTTTGAGTTTAACAAAGCTGAATTAATACGATTAACATGTTTAAAGGGGATAATATGAGGTCCGTTAATTCCCATGTTAAAAGGTTAACTTTGCTAATCTGAAAACGGGGAGGTCAAAGTTAACTGAAAAAAATCTACCTAAAACGTTAATTTTTTTAAAATCAGCTAAAAAAAATAGTGAAGTAAATCTGAACTGTGAAAAGTAAAATATGTAAAAGTAATGTAATGCAAATGTAAAATGTAAAATAAATGCAAAATGTAAAAGTAATATAAATGTAAAATTTAAAAGTAATGTAATGCAAATGTAAAATGTAAAAGTAATGTAAATGTAAAATGTAAAAGTAATGTAAATGTAAAAGAGTAATCTACGTATGTAATGTAAATGTAAAATGTAAAAGTAATGTAAATGTAAAATGTAAAAGTAATGTAAATGTAAAATGTAAAAGTAATGTAAATGTAAAATGTAAAAGTAATGTAAATGTAAAATGTAAAAGTAATGTAAATGTAAAAGTAATGTAAATGTAAAATGTAAAAGTAATGTAAATGTAAAAGAGTAATCTACTATGTAATGTAAATGTAAAATGTAAAAGTAATATAATGTAAAAGAGTAATCTACGACGTAATGTAAAATGTAAAAGTAATGCAAATGTAAAAGAGTACGTAATGAAAATGTAAAAAATAACAATTATATAACTGTAAAATGTAAAAGTAATGTAATGCAAATGTAAAATGTAAAATGTATAATATAACTTTAAAATTTATAATATAACTGTAAAATGTAAAAGTTATGTAAATGTAAAATGCAAAATTAATGTAATGCAATGTTAAATGAAAAGTAATATATGTAAAAGTATAAAATATAAAAGTAATATAAATATAAAACTTATGTACATGTAAAAGAGTACGTAATGCACTTAGTGTAAATGTAAAATGTAAAGATAATGTAAATGTAAAAAGAGTACGTTTACGATCTTTGCGAGTTTAACATGTTAACTTTTTA
>JAGWEN010000473.1:0-88653 GCA_018703685.1 Orius laevigatus
ATGATTGTTTGATATTTTTCCATTTAAAATCCTCAGCAACACGAGCAAATTGTCAGTTGATATGATGTATTATTTCAAAAAGGGCGGGTGTATCATAGGTCTTGGTTGCGCTTCGTGTCTAAGATCCTGTGTTATTCTTCTGTTACCAGAGCAGTAGACGGAACCGGCCGGCCCAGCAAGTTCAGGGGCTGTTTAGATGTGCTCGCGAGCCGAAAAAGACCGGGATTTCCATATAAATAATCCACGAATCTATAAAAGTTGAGGTTTTTTGAAAACTTTTCCGACATTCAAGGCTGCTCCATGAATTGGCGAATTCGACTTTTTTTCGAATCAACTGGCATAAAAGTTGTAGTAACCTGAATTTCCGACCTCAGCGAAGTTCATGATTTTTTGTTTAAAAAATGAGAATAAGGCATTTTGTCCTGACCTGCTAAGACCTTTTCGTGTATCTCATTCCTCAAAGTAGGATTCATTTCGAAGACTGGGGTATCAATCTCGTGACCTATTTTCTCGCTTCCCATGACCGATTTTGTTGAATTTTACAGGACCTTCTTTAATACCGATATAGGAATCTCTGAAATTTCAAGACGATCGGTTCGCAGGGACCTGAGATAATAGAACTTCAAAAACCCGGCTTTTCACGATTGACCCCTCCAGCTCATAAGCAGCTCCTTCCTTACTTTCCTTTATTTACATTGTGGGAACTCTTTATTTACATAACGAAAGGTATTAAAAACATATGGTCTAATAGTCTAGACAGTGCTAATGTTTTAGAAATTTTCTTTTAACGTTAGGGATAAAACGACTTTCAGATAAATAGTAGAAATTTATTGACTTTTTTTTTCGTTTGACTTTTCGAAAGTTTTATTGATTTTTGCATGATTTCTAGGTCATGGCATAATCCGGGAAAACGTACAAAAAATTGTTCCCCCGATTTATCAGCGACACCCTCAATAATTTCATTCATCGTTTTTTATTCTTCAACTAATTTTTTTCAAGGCGAGAATTCATCAATTGGCAGATTCTTCTTTAGTTGGGGATTTTCCAAGTTTTGCCGCGAATGGCTTTTTAAACGATCCGTTTAGAAGAGTTTAGGACCTTTGATTTCGGCTACTGTTCCTTCATATTGAGATACATAGGTTATTGACTGTTATTATAGTATTCTACGTCTTATGGAGAAGGAATCACCGCGTTTTCTTATGTAAATCAAGACTGCAGTGCAATTTGCAATAGGACGATTATCACGTCATAAGCCTTTCATGGCGGTAATGGAAATCGGGATAACAATCGGAAACCTCCTGTGGTAATGAGTCTACCTTCCTGAAACCTCTCTTGTGACGTCCTATTTTTCAGATTATTGGCCTGACTTTGTGACCTGGCGAAAAAAGTATCTAATTTAAACCCCCCTTGAACTTCACCGAGGAAAATGATTGTCATCAATAAATTTTGGATCTGATGTACAGGGTGCTCCGAACGTCCTAAATTTCGTTATTTTTGAATTGCAAAGGTCGTGTTTTTGAACGATTGATTCGATTCTACGCTGGATTTCCCGTAACTTATAATTAGAAAGCATTTTTGATAGGAACCAACGGGTTCCGGAGTTACGAATTCCATGTTAAGTGCCCTTACTCCTGAATGTTTGGTCCTACTCAAAAATGCTATATAGGTAAATTTACTGAAATCAAGCGTAGTCGAATTCCATCGACAAAACGTAGGGTTCGTATCTAAACTAAACGAGTTTGGTCGTTCTGGAGTCACCCTGTATGTTGGGTCCAAAGTTATCTATACCAACGATTCCTCGCGAAAATCCAAGGATGGTTTACGTCGATACTTTTTTCGCGCTGACCAAAAATCCTGGCAAATATAGTCCACTCTGAACCAGCTGGCACAGCCCTGCTTAGGTTCCACGAAAACTGTCTAGGTATTTTTTTTAGTTAAGGATTATTTGAAAACTTACGCTTTTTTTTTAATTTTTGCACGCCCATTGACCTTAAGAGGGAGATTTATTTAAATACACGTTTTTATCTATTTCCCTTTTTGTCCATATTACGTAACTTTGTTTTGTAATAATTGAGGGTTTAATTTGTCATCTCTTGTAATTTCGTTCGCTGAAGAAAAGGGATCATCAACGTACGGAATATAATTGTTTTATATTCCTGGGAGACACACAAAACTACTAAAGGGCGGGCCAAGGGATAACGAGACCTTTTCCCGGAGTTGGGACCTGCTTGGGTGCTAGCCGTCTTTTTCTCACTCCAATGAATGAAAATTTGTACAATAACTTTATTTTCTTTTCAGCTTCATCAGGCAAGACAGAGTATCGGGAGTGTGGACGTGGTTGTTCGTTTTGTCAAGCTTCCCCGAATTGGACCACTTATTCATAGTTCTTTCGCCGAAAGCCCGCTCATATTTCCTCCACTGGTACCAGATCATTTCACGGTGTTGATCTACTATAGGTTTTTCCTACACGGAATACACTGCATCGGCGGGATGGTTTATCGTGATGAACTAATGCGGTCCACTCGATCATGTACTTCCTATTCGCCCTCCGCTCCATGGGCTACAACCCTCCGCACGCATGCGATGGTCATCACGTCTGCCACTTCACGCAGATGATCACGGGGACGACTGTGAACATCTGTGCGCCATTAAAAAAAAAAAAAAACAAAAAAAAAAAAAAAAACAATTTTCAGCAAACGCCAGCCTTGGCCACTCTCCGAACGAAATTCAAAATGTCCATAAGCGGATGTACATGAGCTACTTCATTCTCTTCGCGGGTTCTTCTACTAAGTACTGAGTCCGAAATCCGACAGAAAATGGAGCGGCCAAAGTGCATACTCAACCAAACCGAAAAAAGTCAAATGCCAATAAATATTAATTTAAAAAACCGCCTAGAAAAACCATTTTTCTGTACAATTTAGGGTCTGATGCCTTTTTATTACTTAAGATTTTTTTGTTTTCTGACATATTTGTTTACCATTTTTATGCTCTTGCATAAAATTAACTATTGCATTTTTGTCTGCATTTATTGAAAAAAAACGCGCATTCCAAAAGTGATTTTTTTTTATTTATAGCCTAACATGGCGTCTTTCTGTTCATGACATGTACATAGGTTTGCTGCATCAGGTACATTTTGATTTTTTAATTAGGTATATTTATTGTTTAATAAAAAACTGAGTCCTTTATATTTATAGTTTTTTCTGTAACATGGATATTCGCTGTATTCTAATTCTTAAGCAATAAATTTTTTTTTCCAAAATATTGATTGACCGACCTCACTAGCCTTCTCCGGAAATCCGCTGTTCCGTATGGTAGGTCTTTTTTCTCTTATTTTAGAAAGTCATTCCATCGGTGTTTTCTTTCTTACTTTCGCTTTCTCTTCCCCACCACGAGGAAACAAGTTCGGGTTGAAAAACTAAGAAATTTTCGCAATTCTAGAAGCTCCCGTTGCGCCCATTCAGCACGCGTGAGTTTCGCAAAAGTAGCGGCTTTCTTCAAAATCATGAAAACCTCGTTATTCTGCTTTTACGAAACAGTTGGCTCATACCGAGACAAGAAAAAATCGGGTCATCTGGATAATTGACTCTAAATGCTTTCACAATTTCTTCCCCAGCATCATCGGAACCTCAAACATTTGGTTTTCGACGACCCTGGATTCTGTTTGCTAGAACTCTCACATTGTCATTATTTATTTTTGAACTTAACAATTTCATTATGGCATTGCTATTCCTTGAATAAATACAAAAATGCGTCTCTTTTGACATTGACGTTTTTTAGGTTACTGTCGAGTTTCGCTAATCAAAGAGTCAACCCCCCCCCCCCCCCCCCCCCCCCCCCCCCCCCCCCCCCCCCCCACCCCCCCCCCCCCCCCCCCCACCCCCCGCCCCCCCCCCCCCCCCCCCCCCCCCCCCCCCCCCCCCCACCCCGCCCCCCACCCCCCCCCCCCCCCCCCCCCCCCCCCCCCCCCCCCCCCCCCCCCCCCCCCCCCCCCCCCCCCCCACCCCCCCCCCCCCCCCCCCCCCCCCCCCCCCCCCCCCCACCCCCCCCCCCCCCCCCCACCCCCACCCCCCCCCCCCACACCCCCCCCCCCCCCCCCCCCCCCCCCCCGCCCCCCCCCCCCCCCCCCCCCCCCCCCCCCCCCCCCGCCCCCCCCCCCCCCCACCCCCCCCGCCCCCCCCCCCCCCCCCCCCCCCCCCCCCCCCCCCCCCCCCCCCCCCCCCCCCCCCCCCCCCCCCCCACCCCCCCCCCCCCCCCCCCCCCCCCCCCCCCACCCCCCCCCCCCCACCCCCCCCCACCCCCCCACCCCCCCCCCCCCCCCCACACCCCCACACCCCCACACCCCCACCCACACCACACCCCCCCCCCCCCCCCCCCCCCCCCCCCCCCCCCCCCCCCCCCCCCCCCCCCCCCCCCCCCCCCCCCACCCCCCGCCCCCCTCCCCCCCCCCCCCCCCCCCCCCCCCCCCCCCCCCCCCCCCCCCCCCCCCTCCCCCCCCCCCCCCCCCACCCCCCCTTTAGTGTTATCAACTAAATTGCACTGTTGCATTATATGAGGGAAAAAACGAGTGGAAAAGCGATCAAAATCTCATTTAGGAATGACGATTTCAATGTCGGAATCGAAATTTATGGCGTTATCTCTTTACCTAACGATATATAATTCGTCTTTTAGAGAGGATTTTTTTTTTTTTTTTTTTTTTTTTTTTTTTTTTTTTTTTTATATGAGCGGTGTTTGACCGGAGCATGCATTGAAGTTCAAGAAGGGCAAAAGGCCAAGGGAAGCTTATGGAATTATCCGAGGTTCTAATGAAAAGGTGACGCTTGAAGGGAAAGTTGGTTGAAAAAGATCAAAAAGGGGCTAAAAGGGCCCATCGTGTCCGAAAAAAAACATCCAAAAAAGGATTTTTAAAAAAATCAGATAAGCATTGCCTCCTGTGGTCGCGAAAAGGATCAAATTTCAAGCTAAAAGGGCCCTATGTTTCTAAAAAAAGATTTAAAATCAAGCTAAAAGGGCTCTTTTTCGTAACAAAAAAACTAATCTAGTTTAAAAGGGACCTTTGGGTCCAGAAAAGATCAAGAACGCTAGCTAAAAGGGTCCCCTATTGAAAAGGATCAAAAATTCAAGATAAAAGGCCCCTAGTGTTTTTTAAAAAAGATTAAAAATCGATATAAAAATGGCCCGCTTGGGTCCGAAAAGATCAAAAAACCTGCTAAAAAGGCCCCTAATGTTCTAAAAGGATCAAAATTCAAGGCTAAAAGGGCCCTTGTGTAAAAAAAAAAAAAAAAAAAAAAAAAAAAAAAAAAAAAAAAAAAAAAAAAAAAAAAAAAAAAAACCAAGCTAAAAGAGCCCCTAGTTTCGCAAAAGGATCAAAATTCAGTGTGTGGGGTTTGTTGTGTTGTTTGTTGTGTGTTTTTTTTTGGTTTTTTGGTTTTGTTTTGGTGGGGGGTTTGTGTGTGGAACGTGGCTGCCAAAAAGTATCAAAATCAGCGAAAAAGGGTCTTTTCGTCAAAAAGACCAGAATCTAGTTAAAAGGGCCTTTGGGTCTCAGAAAGATTAAGAACCTATCTAAAAAGGTCCACTTCTGAAAGGATCAAATTCAAGCTTAAAGGGGCCCCTAGTGTTTAAAAAAGATTAAAATGAGCTAAAAAGGGCCAATTTCGTCATGAAAGAACCATAACCTAGTTAAAAGGTCCCTTGTGTCAAAAAAAAAAAAAAAAAAAAAAAAAAAAAAAAAAAACCAAGCTAAAGAGCCCTAGTTTCCAAAAAGGATCAAATTCAAGAGGCCCAAAGGGTCAATTCGAGGATGTTTTTGTGTTTGTTGGGTGTTGGGTTTTGTGGGGAATCAAAATTCAAGTTTAAAAGGGCTCCTAGTGTTTAACGAAAGGTTATAAATCAGCTAAAAAGGGCCCTTATGTCATAAAAAAGGATCAAAACGATAAATAGTTCCTCTAAAGTCGTAAAAGGGTCCAAATTCAAGCTTAAAGTTTCTCCTAGTGTCTATAAAAGATGAAAAACTTAGCTAAAAAAGGGTCCATTAGTTTCCAACCGAATCCAAGTTCAAGCTAACAGGGGTCCTTTGTCTATAAAAGATTATAATTTATAAATCAGCTAAAAAGGGTCTTTTTTCGTTTTGTCAAAAATAAACCATAATTAGTTAAAAGGGGTTCCTGAGCTACGAGGTCCATACTAAATAAAATTTTTTTATTTAATTATTTATTGTGTCCGAAAGATCAAAAACCTAGCTAAAAAGGGCCTGTGTGCAAAACGGGTCAATTCAAGCTAAACGGGCCCTAGTGTCTAAAAAGGATTTAAAATAATGGAAGCTAAAAGGGCCACATCATGTTACAAAAAAGTTATAAAAATGGGTATGGGGCCTGCAGCATCCGTTCGGGAATTTTCCGATCTCCCGGTGGGGCAATTCGACCTGTTGGGCTCTCGTGACTTTAGTTGATCAGGTAATTTTTTTCATGTCTACTATTATCAAGCTATTTGTAAAATTTCATCGATTACGATTTCCTATTTTTATACCCGATTTTACAAAAATCGAATATTCCGCTCATTATTGAAGCTATTTTTTTCGAAATTGCTGAACAATAAAAAAAATTGACTTCTGAAGGAAATTTTTTCTAAAAGAAAACAGCAATTTTGAGTTATTAATTTTAGTGATTTTTTATTACTGGGGAGGTGATGGGTGAGAAGTGGGTGGTTTTAGGGATGGAGGGAGGTGGTGAAAAATTCGGTGGTTGCGGAGAGATCTGAACACACGATAAAAGAAAAGAAAAGAAAAGAAAAGAAAGAAAAAAAAAAAAAGTTAAGAAAACGAAAATGCAAAAAAAAACCAGAGTCCACCTAAGTCTAACTGATAAGCAATTGATAACCAGCGAATCCCTCGCCTTATAATAGTAAAGCTTATAGACCTAGCAATTACCATCGGCCAAATGATGTTGAACATCCAGGGGCTCTATTATGCACTTAATCCTTGAAGTAATGATCTCATCCACCTTAAATTGTTTGCTATATCTTTTTAATTTTCCGTGATCACGATTCCGGATTGTATACATTAGGCGATCCTTACGTCAAGAAGTTTTATGCAAAGAGCTCGATATTTGATACTTTAATAGATTCCCGAGCTACACGGATTGATAATAACCTGTCACTCAATTCTATTGTATGGAAATTCAGATAGGTGGCGCCCTGAGCAGATTTTAGGTCAAAAAAAGCCCAAAATCTTGAAAATGTGATATTCAAAGACCCTAGAGAACAGAACATGGTTATTCTTTATCAGGGGAGGATACAGGAGGACCCATTTTTAGTCCGAAACCTCAAAATAACCATTTAGGGTTAAATTTTTCGTCAAAACCTCAAAATCAACAAAGACATTTTTTTTGTGTCGAAATCTCAAAATAAACATTGTTAGAAGCCAATTTTTCGTCAAAACTATCAAAATCAACATTTTAGAAGCCAATTTTTCGTCAAAATCAACATTTTTTAAGACACATTTTTTCGTCAAAACCTGAAAATAGAAAATTTAAAGAGCCATTTTATTCAAAATCCTCAAAAATCTCAAATTAATACAAATAAATGATTTAATTAAATATTTCCATGAGAAAGATGTTATCGATAGACCTTCCTTAAAAATATAATGCAAATATTCTTATTTATTACGATTATTATTGATAAATAAGGGGTAAAAAGGAATTTTAACGATTTTTTTTTCAAACACGCACAGAAATTACTTTATACCAAGTACATAATTTGGAGCTAACCCAAAGTTATCATTTTTTAAATCAGATTCTTCAGGAAGTTAACATTATTTATGAATAATTAGGATTACATCACGAAGTTGATTTTTTTCCTTTAATTTGAAGGTTTTAATTACAACGATAAAGCATTGTAATTATGTATCTCAGGGTCATTTTTTGTTATTAATAAAAAAATTCGCTAAACGTGGACATGGCAGGGCATGTTTGATTTTTATGACATCGTAGGTAATTTCGTGGTGGGACATTCCGACTCGTTAATTTTTCTTGTTTGTTCAATGTGTGGATTTTAGATTTTTATGACAAATCACTTTTTCCCACCAATTTATATTTTTCGTCGGTCTATTTCGGGTTTTTATCTGTTAAGTTGTTACGCCATGGAGATCCCATTTTTATGTCGATTTGAGGTTAAAATAACAAAAACACATTTAAAAAGTCATTTATGGATTTTTTTTTGTGAATTTCTCGATAAGATCCAAAATGAAGCACTTAAGACATCTTTTATGTCACTCCGAAAGCAATAAGGAAAAATTAGTATTGGCAGACTTTTAATTATTACCAAAATGCTCAAAATCCAAATAAAATGAGTTGAAAGGATATGTAAACTTTCTCACTTTCTGACTGATATATCACGTAGTTTAACACTGCAAAAATATTTTATTCATATTTTTCCTTGTATGGTAATTTTTATTTCAAAACATTCAAATAACTTCCGGAGGAAATCAAGGTGTAAAAAATTGTTTTTTCATCAAATTTTGATTATAGAGGGGTGGATCCAAAAAGCTCAAATTTTTGTCTCCGATTAAAAAAAAAAAATTCTCTCAAAAGCCCCACAAAAAAAAAGTTTAAAAAAGTCTTGGCAAAAAAAAATCTCCGAAACCCTAGAATGTTAAATTTCATTATCCCAAACCAGAGATAACAAGATGCATATATGTAATCACTAAAAAATAAAAAATAAAAATAAAAAAATCGTCAACTCGTCCAGTTCGTGGTAAATCAATCGTATGATCCAAACCCTCGAAAAAAAAAGAGGAACTTTTTTTTTATTATTATCTTAATTTTTTCGGAGTGAGTGGTCTGCAAGACAATTCAGATAAGTAGACATCAGGAGGTGAACAACCTTGATCTCTGTACCTTTTTTTTCTCTCCATGCAGATACAAAGTTTAATGGTACATGAAAAAATAGAAATCCCACCGCTATATTGAATGAGTCATCTTTTTATTTTAACCAATGATTCTTGACTGGTTGAAGCACTAACTTAACTTTAGCTTTCCAAAGGAATGAATCTATTTTGTTGTTAGTAGTGTTCTGTGTTCATGATGTACGAAGGTTGCTGGCGATAAACAGCATAGGCCAAGATGGAAATTGAGAAAGAAGTTGGTGGAGATGTGAGGACAATTGGGGGGAATTATCGGAAGGGTCGAGGAGGGTAGGAGAGGTGATGTGAAAGTGGCGAGTGGAGAATGTGGAGTGGGTCGAGTTGAAGGGTAAGTGGGGTATGGATCGGGGAGGGTAAACGAGGTGATGGAGAGTAGGTAGTGGAAGGTGGAGGTGACGAAGTGTGGGAAGGCTTGCTGGGAAAGATCGAAGAGGGAGAGTAGTTGATAGGGTGGAATGTTGGGAGGGGGGTCGAGGAGGTGATGGGAAAGTGGGAGGAGGTGCTCGAGGGTAGTGGGAGAATTTGGTGTTCGTAGATATGTCTGTAGAGCCCCTTTTTGGGAAAGTTCGAGTTATCCTCCTCAATTCTACATTTTTCCTAATAGCCCATTCCTAATATATGTATTTGGATTTAGGTTTTGATGACGTCCTTCCAATGACGATTCTCTGAAATTCCATGCTTACTAGATAAACAGAGTGAAAAAACTATAACAATAGTTTCATCTTTTAGGTAGATTTCTTTCAGAAAATCTAGCTATTTTTACCTGGAAAGCTCTTTTACCTGTGCGGTATAATTCCTCTCCCAATTCCTCTTTTCACCCAAAACTCCAATTCTTCTTTGTCAGGTTAATTGATTTAAAAAGGTGAGAACCTAAAAATTCATGACGTCATATACATCATTAATAACTTGATGAATTCATTGTTTTTTGTTTTCTAATCTAGATTTTTTTTTTAAATGTCATAGCAAGGCATGTCACAATTTTGTTTGTTCATGTATTTTCCCACCAGTGTGAAATAGCGCCTTCTAGATATTTGAATATTTTCTTAAGCAAAAAAAAGGACATTTACGTACAGCCCAAAAAAACAAAAATGATCTGAATTTTCAATTTGGAACCATTTCCGTATTCGAAATAATGTCAATGCCAGCGGTCCATTTTTTTTATTTCCCACACGATTTTATTCAAATATCGCCTTTCGTCATTGAAATCCGTTTTATATTCTCTTTTATTCGCGCTATTATGAGGAATTTAAGAGACCGATAACGAAAAACGAGTTTAAGCTAAAGTTTAAAAGCTATTCGTCGTTTTTTTTTACGAAAATAAATAAATTTGAAGAGCCCGAATCTGAAATAAAGTCAAGGTTTGGGTCTCCTGACTGCTCAATGAGTGGCATTTTTTGAAGTTTATCAAAGGGCAACTCGAACAGATAATAAAAAAAATTAATAAGGGAAAATTTGGAGATAATCGAAGACTAGTTTTTTTTTTTCTTCTTTCTCAAGATTAGCCTACAATAAGCTGAGGTGTATAGGTCAAGATGATGAAAAACGTGTCCAGTCTTGCCTTTCTGAGGCAGAGGAGGTTTCAACCCTTGTTATCCAGCAGTGAATTCAGTAATCAAGGCATTGCTATTTTGATAGCAGAAAAAATGTGGTATGGAGGAGGAACCCTCGAACTTTCTCAAAAATTAGGGAGTCTACAGACCTCTGTAGAATACCACACATCCCCCACCGCTTCCCCACACCTTTCACCTCCCCCACTTCCCTCCACCTTCCACTACTCCCCCGGGTACAGTAACTTTCTTTTGAAAAATTTAAATGAGTTAAAATCCCATTTATTTATATTTTCATATGAGTTTAAAAAAACCTCTTTTAGACGTTCTCAGCTTGAAATCAATTATTTCTGGAGTTTTTTGGTTGTTAAAACGAAAATTTTTCATATTCAATTATATTTATTTTCCTAAAACATTTCATTTTCATAATTTTTTCCTTTTAAATAAAACAATTTCACCAAAATAAAATATTGGAAAATCATAAATAAATTAAAAATTCTAAAATACATGAATTTTCCTTTTTTTAACATTCTGAAAATAAAAATAAAATGAGCGAATATAATACAAAATTCAATCCTTTGCGAAAAACGACAAAAAATTCTTCTACTTTTTTAAAAGTCCAGCTTTGGAATATAACAATTTACACATAAAAACAATAAAAATATCAATCCAAAATAATGAGCGTTTCGGATCCAAAAAAGCAACGAAAAAAACGTTTTCAGGGAAAAGAAAAATTTAAATTTTCGATCCGCTTTACTGGAAAAACAAAAAAAGCTCAACAATAATATACATTTTATAGACAAACAATTGAATGGAATTATTCCAAAGACTGAATATTTAGCTTTTATTTATTTAAATTTTAATAGTGCCTACAACATCACAGTTGTGAATAAAAACAAAAAAAATAAATAAATTTTCGCCTTTGAATGACTCGAGACCCTTAATCGACAAATCAAGAAGGCACCTTTTCAATAAATACATTCACCAAAGATTTCTAAGAGAGTAATTAATTTATAAAATACAATTATTGTATATACAATAGTACGATAATAAACCGAAAGAAATAAAAAATAAAATAATTGTATGTTTTATTAAAAGTTAACAATATAAAACATTTTCGACATGGATTTCTTGTTTTTCTTTTCGTCATGCAACAAATTGTCTTTGGTATTGCGAAAAAATTTGTTTCAGTCGATTTTGGTCACTTTTGAGTTCTTGTTTTATACACGCACGAGGTGATGGGGGTGGGGGGTGGGGGGGACGTTTATTTGACAAGAAGTTTGACCCGTTGGAGAAACTCGTAGTATGAATGGCCAGCTTGGGTTTTGTCCTCGATTAGTTTGTCGACAAATTGTTGACGTTGTGGGCTGTCGTCTCTGATGATTAAAAAAAAAGAAGGTTTAGTCGAATAGTGCATTATAGATCGTTAAAAATATGATGGGTAATCTGGCTTACGATTTCCTGATTTTGAATAAGGCATTTAAGAAAATGAAGTTTAAATATGTATAAAGGAGCAAAGTTTTGATTATCTATCAAGATTTTAGAGGTAAAGTGGGGGGATGGAGGGAAGGTTGGGATATTTGGGGAGGTTGGGGGTGTGGGAGTGTGTGGAGGATGGGGTGTGAGGGAGAAGTGGAAAGGAGGTGTGGCCCCGGAGATAAGGATACGTGGGGAGGTTGTTGGTGTGGCTGAGGTAGGGAGATGTGAGGGATGTGGAGGGGAGGTGGTGGTGTAGGAAGCTTGGGGGTGAAGTGAAGGTTGGGAGATGTGGGGGAGGTTGGGGTGTGGTGCGGAGATTTTAAGATGTGGGGTAGTTGGGGGGGGATTGGAAGATGTGGAGGTAGTTGGGGGGATTATAAAATGTGGGTGTAGTTGGGGGGATGGTTGAGAAGTGGGGGTGTGGGGAGGGAGATGTCGAGAGGTTGGGGGTGAGGGGGAGATTTGGGGTATTGGGGGAGAGGGTTGAAAAGTGGGGGTTTGGGGGGGAGGTGGTTGAGAGGATTGGGGGTGGGGGAGATTGGGAGGTTGTGGGTGGGAGATTGAGGGAGAGGTTGGGGGTGTGGGGGGGAGATTGGGAGAGGTTGGGGGTGTGGGGGGGAGATTGGGAGAGGTTGGTGGGGGGAGATGGGAGAGGTTGGGGGTGTGGGGGGGGAGATTGGGAGAGGTTGGGGGTGTGGGGGGGAGATTGGAGAGGTTGGGGGTGTGGGGGGGATTGGGAGAGGTTGGGGGTGTGAGGGGGGAGATTGGGAGATGTGGGGGTGTGGGGGGGGAGATTGGGAGATGTGGGGTATGGGGGGAGGTCGGGAGTTGTGGTGAAGGTTGGCAGATGTGGGGGAGGTTGGGGGTGGGGGGATTGGGATATGTGGGGGTGATTGGAAGAGGTTGGGGGTTGGGGGGGATGGGAGAGGTTGGGGTGTAGGGGGAGATCGGGAGAGGTGTGGTGAAGGTCGGGAGATGCGGGGGAGGTTGGGAGTGTGGGGGGGGGAGATTGGGAGAGGTTGGGGGTGTGAGGGGGGGATTGGGAGATGTTGGGGGTGGGGGGGAGATTGGGAGATGTGAGGTGGGGGGAGGTTGGGAGTGTGGAGTGTGGGGGGAGGTTGGGAGATGTGGAGTGTGGGGGAGGTTGAGGTGGAGTGTGGGGGGAGGTTGGGAGATGTGGAGTGTGGGGGGAGGTTGGTAGATGTGGAGGTGTGGTGAAGGTTGGCAGATGTGGGGGAGGTTGGGGGTGGGGAATTGGGAGATGTGGGGGTGATTGGAAGAGGTTGGGGTGTAGGGGGAGATCGGGAGATGTGGGGGAGGTTAGGGGTGTGGGGGAGATTGGGAGGTGTGGGTGAGGTTGGGAGATGTGGGGGGAGGAAGGCAGATGTGGGGGTGATTGGAAGGGGTTGGGGTGTGGGGGGAGATTGGGAGATGTGGGAAAGTTTGGGGGGTGAAGGGGGAGATCGGGATATGTCGGGGTGGTTGGGGGAAAATTTTGAGATGTGGGGGGAGGTTGAGAGATGTGGGGGTGTGGGGGAGATTGGCAGATGTGGGGGAGGTTGGGGGTGGGGGGATTGGTGTGATGTGGGGATGATTGGAAGATGTTGGGAGTTAGGGGGAGATCGGGAGATGTGGGGTGGTTGGAGGTTTGGGGCGGATTGGGAGGTGTGGGGGAAGGTTGGGAGATGTGGGGGTGATTGGAAGAGGTTGGGATGTGGGGGGAGATTGGGAGACGTGGGAAAGTTTGGGCGGTGTAGGGGGAGATTGGGAGATGTGGGGGTGGTTTGGGGGAAAATTTTTAGTTGTGGGGGTGTGGGGGGATTGGGAGATGTGGGGTAATTAGAAAAGGTTGGGGGTGTGGTGGGGATTGGGGAGGTTGGGGTGTAGGGGTAGTTATGGGTGTGGGGGGGAGGTTGGGAGGTGTGGGAGTGGTTGTGGGGTGTTTGGGGGTGGGGGGAGATATTTAAAGGTTGGGGGTGTGGGGTGGGAGATGTGGGGGAGGTTGGGGGGGGTTGTAGGGGGAGATCGGGAGATGTGGAGGTAGTTGAGGGGTGAGATTGGAAGATGTGGGGGTGGTTAGGGTGGGGATTGGATGACGTAGGGTGGGTGGGGTTTGTTGGGTGGGAGATGTCTGGGAGGTTGGTGATGCGGGGGGGGTTTGGGGGTGTGGGGGGGAGGTTGGAATATGCGAACTAACCTACAATGCATAATGGGTAATAATTCAATGCATGATACAATTGCTGAAACGAATAAAAACAACAAAAGCAAACTTACTTGATAATTTCAATGGTCGGCGCCACTGGTTTATCATTTTGTAAATAACTAATAAAATTCCTCAATTCCTTCGAGTCCGGGTTGTTCAATTCAGGCAAATCAGGCTAAAAATTAGTTAATAGCAAAGGATGTTTGAGAACAGTATGATGTTTACCATATTGGTGTTGATTGAGGAAAACGAAGGAGCGCCGAAAATCGAGATTGCTAAATTCTGACTAATATTGTGGCCGACGAAAATGATAATTGTGGCGCCGTCGTCCATGAGGTAGATGCCGTGCGAGTCGACCCTTTCTGCGCTTAAATGTATCAACGGTGGCTGAACGACAGTCACATCTCCGATCGTAACTTTCGGCTAAAAAACCATCATTAGAAAAAAATGATATTTTTTGGTATAAACTTACATAATCTTGAAGATTATGAACTGGATACAAATCTGGATAAATGGCTTGTATTAACTGCGTCAGTGGAAGAGATTTCATTTGGCACATAGCGAATACTCGGTCGTCTAGTCGCGTACTTTGTCCAGTTCTAAAAGCCGTCTGGAAAGAAAAAACATTCAAAGCACGAAAAATGGGGAA
Organism: Orius laevigatus; assembly: GCA_018703685.1. Lineage (NCBI taxonomy): Eukaryota > Metazoa > Arthropoda > Insecta > Hemiptera > Anthocoridae > Orius > Orius laevigatus. The sequence goes on from JAGWEN010000473.1 coordinate 14,796, forward strand.
ATTGAAATCTTACGTATTTTAAAAGAGCCAGAATATAAAGAGGAAGTAAACTGAGACTCGGGGGTGCTAAAAGACTCGTTGATGGGTTGCTCGATTGTGTCAATTTGAATGCGCTAAGCATGTCAGCGACTACATTAACGAATGCCTCTCTGGCATCGCTTAATGATGACTGGTGACATCGATCGACGGCCATTTTTGCTAAAAGTCCGATGATGCATTGCTGATCTGCGCTGTGAAGGACGTCTGAAAGGTTTGAGGCAATGGGGAGGCAGAGAGTGTGCACTCTGATTCTTCTTTCACCTTTGCTGGACGTGTATAGGAGTGCGGCTTGAAAGCAGACGTTTTGGAGATCTGTGAGGTTTTCGTCGATGGAAAACTGCATTCCGAAACCTGCATCGGGATTGATGTTTGGGAGCGACAGAAGGTCGGTCGAGCGGACGAAGAAGTTACCGTGGAATGTATGGACAGAGAGACCTCTCGTACATCGAAGTCGCATGACCGATTCGAAGCCGATTTTGCGGCATAAGTAGCGTTGAAGGCATCTCTGAAGGGAGTCGACGTGGGTTGCGTTTTTGGCGTTGAAAAGCGGAAAATGGTGGATGCAACCGCCGGAGAATTTGCTGATTCCGCTCACCGAAGAGAGGTCGACGTATTGGCTATTTAATATGAACAAGTCGACAGCGATTTGCTGCGCTGAACAGTCTAGGGCGAGCTTTTTGTAGAAGTCGGTGACCGGATTGAGCATCGTTTGATTGACGTTTTCGCCGGATCTTTGTGCCGGGTCTTCTCGTGATGTTAACTTGCCGGGGCCGCAGTTAGGAAGGCAGGTCTGGAATACTGATATCCTCCCACCAGTCGCGGCCTAAAATAAAAGTCGAGTTACTTTTGGTTGCTTAAGTTACCGAGATGGGTTAGGTTCCTGGGGTTACAGTAACCAGTGTTATAGGGTTACTGTAACAGTTACTGGTGTTACTCGGGTTACCATAGTTACTAGAGTTATTGGAGTAACTAGAGTTACTGAAGTCACCAGGGTTAGTTGGGTCACTAGGTTTGGTAAGGTTACTGGTGGTACTACGGATATTTTAGTTACCATGGTTACCTGGGTTACTGGGGTTAATACAGTGTCTGATTTTACTACGGTTACTACAGTAACTGATGTTACCGGGATTATCAGATACTGGTGTTACTTGGATTACCGTGGTTACTATAGTTATTGGTGTTACTACGGTTACTACAGTCACCAGGGTTAGTTAGTACGATACCTGATGTTACTGAGATTACCATAGTTACTAGTGTTACTTGGGTTACCATGGTTACTAGAGTTATTGGAGTAACTAGAGTTACTGAAGTCACCAGGGTTAGTTGGGTCACTAGGTTTGCTAGGCTTACTAGTGGTACTACTGATATTTTAGTTACCATGGTTACCTGGGTTAATACAGTTACTGGTGCTACTAGGGTTACCATGGTTACTGGAGTTTTGGTGTTACTACGGTTACTACAGTAACTGATGTTACCGGGATTATCACAGTTACTGGTGCTACTAGGGTTACCATGGTTACTGGAGTTATGGTGTAACTGGAATTACCACAGTTACTGGTGTTATTCGGGTTGCCAGGGTTACAAGAGTTACTGGTATTACTATGGTTACTCTAGTCACCAGGGTTAGTTAATGCGGTAACTGATGTTACTAGGATTACAGTGGTTACTAGAGTTATTGGAGTAACTAGAGTTACTGAGGTCACCAGGGTTAGTTGAGTTACTAGGTTTGCTAGGCTTACTGGTGGTACTACAGATATTTCAGTTACCATGGTTACCCGGGTTACTGGGGTTAATACAGTTACTGATGTTACTAGGGTTACAATGGTTACTAAAGTTTTGGTGTTACTACAGGTTACTACAGTAACTGATGTTACCGGGATTACCTATCACAGTTACTGGTGTTACTAGGATTACTGTGGTTACTAGAGTTATTGGAGTAACTAGAGTTACCGAAGTCACCAGGGTTAGTTGGGTCACTAGGTTTGCTAAGGTTACTGGTGGTACTACAGATACTTTAGTTATTATGGCTACCTGGGTTACTGGGGTTAATACAGTTACTGTTGCTACTAGGGTTACCATGGTTACTGGAGTTTTGATGTTACTACGGTTACTATAGTCACCTGTGTTAGTTAGTACGGTAACTGATGTAACTGAAATTACCACAGTTACTGGTGTTACTCGGGTTGCCAGGTTACTAGAGTTAATGGTGTTACTACGGTAACCAGCGCTACTTGGGTTACTAGGTTTGCTTGGGTTACTGGTAGTAGGGTTACTTCAGTTACTAGGTTACCTGGGTGAACGGTGTGTGTTTCTAGGGTTACCATGATAAATTGAGTTATTGGTGTTACTAGTGTTACCGGGGTTACTGCAACCACTGGTGTTACCGGGGATATCAGTTACTGGAGTTACTCCGGTTACCGTGGTGACTAGTTTAATACGGTTACTTCACAAGGTTTAATGATGTTAATAAAAGGTAACTAGTGTTACCAGAGTTACTACAGTAACTGGTGTTAACAGGATATTACAGTTACTGGTGTTACTCAGGTTGCTGTGGTTACTGGCAGTTATTGGTGTCACGGTTACTACAGTCATCAGATTTATTTGGGTTACAAGTCCGGTTATCAGTTACAGTGGTTACTAGTTATTGTTGGTATCACTAGGCTTTCCGGGTTGTTAGAGTTACTGGGTTACTACGGTTACGGGGTTAACAATGTTACTAGATCACCTGGGTTTATAGTGTTCTGGGTTTACTTCTTGGAGTACAAGGTACTAAGATTAGCACGGTTACTAGTGTTACCTAGGTCACCAGGGTTACTTGGGTTAACTAGATAACCGGGGTTCCTTAGGTTTACGTTTTTACTACACGATTACTTGGGTTCATTTTTTGCTTAAAACTTACTAAAAGTTTGTAGGCGGCTTGTAATGCTGGCCCTAAAGCCGAGCCGGTGTCATAGGATTCTTGATATTTATTTGGCAGTTCTCTTAAAAGGTCTCGAACTAGTCCAAGACATTCGCTTAAATTGACTAAAAGATTGTCAGGGCACGGGATGAACATATCTGGAAAAACAAAAAATAAAACAAAAAAGCCTTAATGATCGAATACCGACCGTCGATATCTACAATGACCATCTGATGGGGTTGAGCTTGAGTGTCTGCGAGGCTGTAGAAGTGAACGGTCGAGTCATAAGTAATGAAAGCGATCGACGTCCGACTGTCGCCCGGCAACGCCTCCAACTGCGAAAGAAGCGAATCGCAGAAAGTCTGCAGGTAACCGCTATCGACGCCCAAACGCGAAACGTCGATTACAAACACATAAGCCGCAGGTTGAGGCGGCCTCACCATATATTCGGAAGGCGCTATAAATTCGATAGTCGCTGACTTTATTTCAGGCCTCCTTGACGGATCTCCGTACGTTTTCGTCAAAGGGTCATATTGGAATTCTTCCGGGACTAAAAAATCAAATTAATTTTTTTTAATGAATAAAATAGAATACGTACTATCATTGACACGAAAACAAAGATTGCACTTCCATCTTTTAGAATCAACAAAATAAACAAATGGATTGATATATGTCCGACAAGAACGACACCGGACTATCGCACTGCACTGTATGACTGATAATTGCTGAAAACAAAAATTTAAAAAAACTTATTTTTAAAGATTTGAGTTGGGTTTGAAAAAGGCAGAGCTGGGATAATGCAAAGTGGCCTAGGTCGGCCATGATTTTTGGCCTTCAGTCCTCAGATATGGAAGGTTCACCGAATCTGGACCCAAGCATTGATGGCCAATGGCTGTCATCTGAAAAACCGAAGCCACTTTGCCTCATCGATTCTACCCAATTGCTAACCTGTGAAGACTCAGAAATTGAATCTTCTTCATCATCGGAATCTTGAGACTGTAAAATTTATTTAAAAAAAGAAAAAATAATTCAGAACTAAAGAACCCACTCACGTTAAGATCTTTAAAAGGATGAATAAGGACTCCGAGTGGTAACCTCGATTTGTCGAGTAAACTTTTCGTCTCTGGAATTCTTGTTAACGTGCATCGGAAAATTCTGGAAGAAAAATGAAAAATAAAATTCATTTTTAAAAGAGAGGGCTTACTCAGGACTACAATTTGAGGACTCGGAATATTCCTGAGGCAGCCGGATGACTGGAGGTTCCACTTTCGTCGGAGGAAGGATGTCGTGAGCTTTTAACAAGTCGACAGCCTCTCTTCCCTGTAAAAAGATTCAGATGAGTATTGAAGGGTGATGGGAGAATTGAGGGGTAATGTGGGTATTTAGGTAGGGAGAGGTAATGGAGGTAGGGAGGAGAATTGGAGGTTCGGAAGGGTTAAGGAGGTATGGAGGGATAAAGGGATATTGGAGATATGGAAGGGTGATGTGGAGATATAAAGGGTGTTGAGAGGTAAAGGGAGTATTGAAGGAAATGGGAGTATTGATAATTAAAGTGGGTATTTAGGACAAGGGGATTATTGAGGGTCAATTGTGGTATAGCGGGGTAATCGGGATATTAAGGGGTAATGGTGGTAATGAGAGGTAATGGTTGTATGGAGGGTTAATAGTAATATTGATGGATAATGGTGGTGTTAATGGGTAAATGTGGTATAGCGCGGTATTGAGAAGTAATGGCGGTATTGAGGGGTAATTACGGTATTGATTGGCAATGGTGGTATGGATGGGTATTGGTGATATTGCGGGGTAAAGGTGGTGTTGAGGGGTAATGGTAGTATTGAGGGTAATGGTGGTATGTAGGGTTAATAGTAATATTGATGGATAATGGTGGTGTAAATGGGTAATTGTGGTATTGCGGGGTAATGGTGGTGTTGAGGGGTAATGGCGGTATTGAGAGGTAATTGTGGTATTGAGGGGTAATGGCGGTATTGAGGGGTAATGGCGTTATGGATGGGTAATGGTGATATTGAGTGGCAATTGTGGTATTGCGGGGTAATGGTGGTATGTAGGGGTAGTAGTAGTATTGATGGGTAATAGTAGTATTGATGGGTAATAGTAGTATTGATGGGTAATGGTGGTGTTGCGGGGTAATCGTGGTATTGCGTGGTAAGCGTGGTATTGCGAGGTAATCGTGGTATTGCGTGGTAATCGTGGTATTGCGTGGTGATAGTGATATTGCGTGGTAATCGTGTTATTGCGTGGTAATAGTGGTATTGCGTGGTAATCGTGATATTGTGGGGTAATCGTGATATTGAGGGTTAATTTCGGTATTAATCGGCAATGGTGGTATGGAAGGGTAATGGTGGTATTTAGGGGTAATAGTGGGGTCAAGTCCGCCTAAAAGTGGCTCTTACTTCAAAATGAGCAATTTGAATTTTGAAGGGAAATGAACATATAAATAATTTCCCTGAACATTTTATTTCAACAAAATAAAAATGTTTGTTATTTTTCAAACTCCAAATGTACATAAAACAATTCCATAATTGAGACTTCTTTGCTGTCTCAAATTGTTTAAATATTTGAAGTTAAATGTGCGAATTTCAAGGCCATCAAAGAAGGAAGAAAAAAGAATAAATGAAACCGACAATATTCTAACTAGGTTTCTTATCTTTCCTTTTTTCGCTGAATCATGGCAATTTATTGATAAATCGATTTCTAAATATTTATTTTAATCCTGTTTTGACGCATATTCATAATCGTACGAATTTTATCTTACCCAGAGTTTATTGTAGCCAGCTTGTACGGACATTCCGGACATTTGATTCGCTAAATCGTCAGCCCCGTAGTAGTTCGCTTGAAGGCTGTATTGTTGCTGTTGTTGATGTTGTTGTTGATAATTTCCAACATTATTCTGGAAAAAAAGTTGATAAATCGGTAATTTATTCGAATGAAATCAACCTGTTGGTAATATGATGGATACTGGGGGTTTAAATTGTTTTGATAGTTGTCTGGAGGTCGGTTGTTGTATTGGTTTTGGTAAGTTTTCGGAGGCACTTGATTGGCTAAAGGAGGACCTCGAGAGACAGGAGGAGCGACAGCTCGGTTTTGAATCGGCGGTCCAGTCTGGTTAAAGCCAGGCGGTGGCTGCGCATACGGTTGCTGGATCGGTTGACCGTACGGCTGCTTAACCTGCGGTATATGGTTCGCCATTTTCGGACTTCCGACATTTCCTTGAGGCACCGACGTTACCGGATCCTAAACAAAAGAATTAACACAATGAATCATCAAATAAGATAAGATCATTAAAATATAATTGATCGACTTATAAAGAAAAACGATTTATAACTTTCTCTATGGAGAAACCCAATTTTACATCTAAAAATCAAAATCAGTCAAGGTCATATCCTTAGCTTTCCTAAAACTTTAAATGCTCGTAACTTCCACAATTTTTGACCAATTTTATCAATATTTATATCGTTGGAAAGCTATTTTAAAGAGCTTTCCGACGATATAAATATTAATAAAATCGGACCAAATTTGTGGAAGTTATGGACGAAATTAACTTTGGCTATTGCTTACAGTGTAGGGAATGATTCCAAGAGCGTTGGTTCTAGGAGGGCCAGATGAGATGGGATCTTCGTTCCGCACTGGAGTCTGCTGTTGATAATTCATTTTGGACTGATAATCGTAGTTTTGCTGATAGGCGTTTTGCTGGTAGCTGTTTTGAGGATACGAGTTGTACGGGGGCTCGATTTTGGGCGAATAGTTGTAATTCTGTCCGTTGTAACCGTCGCCCATACCGAGATGTGCGGGAGCTTCAGTTTTCTGCGGAGCGTAACTCTGAAGCTTCTGCCCGTTCATGTCGCTCGGGTACGCTGAGGTGTTGACATCGTTGTACGCGTACGAGGTCTCTTGCTTGTAATTCGTCGGGCTGATCGGATTAATTGACTTATCGTTGACATGGTTCATGCCTGGACGAGCTGGAGATCCATCACGAGATGAATGTGACGAAAGGCTCGCTGGAAAAATTAGACAAATAAATCATTAAAAAATTGATGACGGCTATTTAAAATCAAAAGCGTAGTTTCTTTAGAGATAAGATACCTTTTTAAGTAATAATTTTTTTAATGATAAGATGCACTACTTCCTGTAATCAGTTAAAATTGATAAAAATGATCTGCTGAGAATTTCCACAAAAATACCGTAAAAATTCTGCGAACCCAATCTAGATTGCAAAATTGGTCAGAAAACGGTTGCAGCTGGCCTGAGAACTAATAGTCCCACCGAGTCCACCAGAGGCTTTGATGGCATTGAAGAGCACAAAGTTTGGCAATTTCAGGCCAATTCAAGACCTTAAGTATGAGAACTACTAATCCCACTGAGCCCATGGCATTGAATGGCACAAAGTATGGCAATCGGAGAATCATTGAAGGCTCTGAGCGAGAAAACTAACAATCCCATTGAGTCCATCACAGGCTGATTTTAATAACATTAAACAGCACAATGTATGGCAATTGCTATCAGGTAATCTAAGGCTGCGAGCAAGAAAACTAATAATCCCAATGAGTCCATTGTAGGCTGATTGCGGCATTGAACCTACCAAATTTGGCAAATGGTATCCACAAAATCATCCATTAGCGAGAGAACTAATAGTTCCACTGAGTCCATCTTAGGCCGATTTCCATGGTATTGAACATACCATGGAACAAGTTTGACGAATGGTATCAGGCAATCATTTAGGGCCTAAAGCAAGAGAAATACTAATCCCACTGATCCCATGGCATTGAATGGCACAAAGTATAGCAATCAGGCAATCATTGAAGGCTCTGAGCGAGAAAACTAACAATCCCATTGAGTCCATCAGAGGCTGATTTTAATAACATTAAACAGCACAATGTATGGCAATTGCTATCAGGCAATCTAAGGCTGTGAGCAAGAAAACTAATAATCCCACTGAGACCATCAGAGGCTGATTTTGAAGGCATTGGACATAACAAAGTTTGGGGGTTGATATCAAACAATCATTCAACAGCCTGAGCAAAAAACTAACAATCCCACTGAGTCCTGATGCTGATTGCGGCATTGAGCATACATTTGGCAAATGGTATCCACAAAATCAACGCCTAGAGCGAGAGAACTAATAGTCCCACTGAGTCCATCTAAGGCCGATTTCCATGGTATTGAACATACCAAAGTTTGACGAACAGGCAATCAATCAGGGCCTAAAGCAAGAGAACTACTAATCCCACGGCATTGAATGGCCCAAAATATAGCAATCAGGCAATCATTGAAGGCTCTGAGCAAGAAAACTAACAATCCCATTGAATCCATCAGAGGCTTTAAACAAACCAAACTTTGACTAATGGTATCAGGCAATCATTCAAGGCCCAGAGCGAGAGAACTAATAGTCCAACTGAGTCCATCTTAGGCCGATTTCCATGGCATTGAACATACCAAAGTTTGAACGGTATCAGGCAATCATTCAAGGCCCAGAGCAAGAGAACTACTAATCCCAAAGAGCCCAGTGGGATTATTAAACAGCACAAAGGCTGTCATTCAAGCCTCTCAACAAGAGAACTAATAATCCCACAGAGTCCATCAGAATGGACCAAACTTTGGCCACTGCTATCATGCACACAGCAAGAAAACTATCATTCCCTATGATTCCACCCTAAGTAACATCAAAACAGCACAAAATCTATTTTAAAAAAACAAAAAATTTATTTCCAGCTTTTAACTCCTCAAATAAAAACCAAAGACGCTTTAAATATGAGCGATTCCCAATGAAATAACTTGAAAAATAGACGGTGACGTTTTCAAAACAAGACAAGGACATCGAAAATCAATGAGACATCAATAAAGCACCGTGTCTCCAAAATGCCCATTTCTGGATTATTAAGTAATTATAAGGAAGATATTTCGACCTATCAGTGATAAAAGAATTGAATAACACTAATGCGGACGTCCTTGAAGCGTTTACGTGAGAAAGCTCACGTGTCGGATTTTTCACGGATTCCTCTCTTAAGGGGAAGCGTTCCGCCGGGCCAAGAATTCCCAATTTCCCTTACCTGGATAACTGATCGACGAAGGTGTCGGTGGCCCATTTCCTGAATTGTTGCTCGTATAATAAGGCTGACCGTTCATAATTAGGGCGAAACTTTTATTTTAACCTCCTCGCAAATAAAAAGAGAAACTGCGTCGCACAACAAAAAATTAACTTAAATTTTAAAGTTAGATAATCTCAAATGATTTAACATAATAAAACACTTTTTTTTTTATGGGACAACCACCGTTTTTACGCACACAATCCGAAGGTTAACACTGCACGGCCTATTTTGATGCGAGTCGTTTTTCGATGGATTTGTAAATGATGAATTTTGTATTGAATTTTTTTTTGGTTTGAAATAAATAAAATAAATATAACAAGGAGGGGACGGGCCCAACAAAAAATAACTAAAAAAGTCGACTGGCGGAAGCTGTCAAGAAATAAAAAGGTTACGTGGCCGAGGACGAGAGGCGTTGTCTGCCGAGCACAAAATTCCAAAAGGCGCTGCGTTTGGGATATCCCCTCCCTAAAAACGTGCACGAAAAAACACGAAATAAAATGGTGGCGATTTCATTAGAATTTGTATTTTATGGGTTTCCTTTGAAATTTCATTTGCAACGATCATGCATTGCGGATTAGATTATTTTATTGCTTTTTGAAATTTCCCGTAATGCATTTCGATATTGGCAATCGCAGTACTGATGGGAAACGGGAGTTTTGAGGGGTAATGGGAGTATTGATGGGTAATGTTAAATGGTAGTATTGATTGGTAATGTCTGATGGGAGTATTAAGGGTAATGGGAATATTGAGGGTAATTGGAATATTGAGGGGTAAAAGGAGTGTTAGTAGGTAATGGGAATATGGAGGGGTAATGGGAATATAGTGGGGTAATTAGAGCATAGAGGGGTAATGGGAGTATCGAGGGGGTATCGATGGGTAAATGCCAAATGGAGTATTGATGGATAATTGGAATGTAGAGGGGTAAAAGGAGTGTTAGTAGGTAATGGGTAATGGAGGAGGGGTAATGGAAATATAGTGGGGTAATTGGAGCATAGAAGGGTAATGGGAGAATCGAGGGGTAATGGGAGTATTGAAGAGTAAAGAGAGTAGTGATGGGTAACAAGGGTAATGGGAGTATTGATGGGTAATTTATAATGGGAGTACTGGAGTATTGAGGGTGCATAATGGGAATATTGAAGGGTAATTGGAGCATAAAGGGGTAATGGGAGAATTGAGGGGGTATCGATGGGTAAATGCCAAATGGAGTATTGATGGATAATTGGAATATAGAGGGGTAAAAGGAGTGTTAGTAGGTAATGGGTATAAGGAGGGGTAATGGGCGTATCGAGGGGTAATTGGAGCATAGAGGTGTAATGGGAGAATTGAGGGGGTATCGATGGGTAACTGGAGTATTGATGGGTAATGGGGGTATTGAGGAGTAACGAGAGTATTGATGGGTAACAAGAGTAATGGGAGCGGTAATGGGGTTATTGATGGGTAATTCGTAATGGGAGTAGTGACGGGGTAATGGAGTATTGAGGGTAATGGGAATATTGAAGGGTAATTGGAGCATAGAGGGGTAATGGGAGTATCGGGGGGTAATAGAACTTACCCATCAATCAATGGGAGTACTGGCGGGGTAATGGGTCGGAGTACTGAGGGTAATGGGAATGATGAGGTTTAGTGGGATTATCGATGGGTAATGGGAGTTTTGAAGGGTAATGGGTAATAGGAGTATTGTGGGGTAACAAGGGTATGATAGGTATTGGGAGTACTGAGGGGGTAATGGGAGTATTGAGGGTAACGGATGTATGGGTTACAAGAGTATTGAAGGGTATTGGGAGTATAAAGTAAAATTTGAGAGGATTGGGACTGGTAATGGATTATTGAGAGGAGGGTTGAAGGGTAATGGGAATATAGAGGGGTAATGGGAGTATTGACGGGTAATGCTTACGGGGTAATTTGTGTCCTAATAGGGTAATTTGTGAGCTGACGGGGTAATGGGTGTGCAGATGGGAGAATGAATGGCAGCATAGAAATGATGAGGCCATGAGGGACAGTCAAGAGTTTTGAGGGTGTTATATCAAAGGGGGTAATGATGAATAGTTTTGAAGAATAATTGTAGCGGTATTTGTTTTTATTAGCGAACAATCAGCAAAATAAAGAAAGGAAACTCAGGGTGTGTATATCGCGCTATTGTACCAAAAAAATCAAGACGAAAGTGACAAAAATGTTTATTTTAAAACTTCGACACCAATAAATTGGAAAAAAAGAATTGCGTATCGTAAAATGATCTCATAACATTTCTAAAATTACATTTAGGTACATTAGATAAAATATTAAAGCTCTCAACATGTACAAATTCAGCGAGGTGTACCAGCCTGTAAACAGCATAAATCCAATAATTTACAGACTATCAACAATCTCATTTATAACCTGCGAATTATAAAAAACAAATGCATTTTTAAAAACTAACAAATTGACATCTTTTAAGCGAAAAATGAATTTTTTTTTCTTAAAAAGCGACTAACGAGTGGAAAAATATTTCGACGTGCTGAGTGTCACAGTCAAATGTGCGCATTTCGAAGAGAAAAGAAATCTTTTCTAAAAAGGGTACAAAAAATGTTTGAGCCGAGCAAAATATTCAAAAGAAGCCACTTAAGTTACATTAATTGAAAAATATTTTTGAGGTAATGTGATAAGTCGATAAAAGATAAGAGGGAGTGAAAAATACTGTATCGGTTTTAATTTTTAACACTTTCCAGTCTTTTATATAAGACAAAGAGTCCCAAGGTCAACTGTCTTATATGTAAGACAGATTTTTTTTCTCCCCCCCCCTGGGGCCTCAAAATTTCCGGAATGTGTTAACCCCTCATTTTTTTCTTCTAAGCATTCAAGTGAGGCTCAAACAAACATTTTGGTCGCTTACGACAAAGTCTACTAATTTGATCAATTTTAAAGCTTATAACAATTAAAATATATATCACAAACATTATAAATGCACGATTGTATCTTTTTTTGTTTAAATAAAAGAAAAGAAAGTGGTCAAAAACTGCGAAATTACTTTTTTAAATCTCAAAAACGCTTTATTTTTAGGTCAGCTATCAATAAAGGGTGCAGAAATACCAAATTGAGTGAAACTTTGTCAATTAATTTCTTCCATAAATACAAAAAATGGGCAAAAACGACCTTTTTGTGTCAAAAAACAATGCAAAATGTGGAAAAACGACCGTTTATTTAGGTAAATCTCTAAAAACTTGGGAAAAACGAGTGCCTAATCATGCAAAATTTGACAATTTGATAGTTTTTGGTTTGATAGTTTTGACTTTGATAGTTAAAATTTGATAGTTTTTGGGTCTAAAAACAGCAATAAGTTGGCTAAAACAACCATTTTTCCTTCCAAAAACAGGAATGGAGGGTTTCCTCTATTTTTTACCCAGTTTCACTCAATTTTTTATTACCCAGTACTTTAAAGCAGTAAAATTTTATAATTTTTTTGGTCAAATTCTGTAATTTGAGCAGTAAACAAAGCTGAAAAATTTCACAAAACTTAATTTCAGTCAAGAGGAAAAATACTAGGAACCCGTTTAGGGGAGAGAATTGTGTTTTTGAGGCGACCGGATATGAGCTCGAAATTTCAAACTTGGCATGTTTTTCTGAATAAAAACCTAGTGAACGCCACTATGACTAGATTTTGGAAGAGAGAGGAAAAAAAGTGATCGAAATGTGAAAACGTTGCTAAGTGACGGCACCTCAAAAAGGTGTAAAAATGTGACTAGATTTGAGAGAAAAAAAAAATCTTCTAATAGGGACGTTTGAGACAGTAAAACATGACAAAAAGAATAATTTTAAAAATTTAAAAACTGTTGTCTAGTAATGAAGCCAAACGGGATACTTGATCTTTGAGGTCGGACAAAGAGTCACTCAGAATCGTCGAGTAGAGGGCTTTCGGAACACCAGCTTCACACAAATGTTTTTTTAGTTCATCTATAAATTATAAATAAATAAATAAAATAATATAATAAATATAATATAAAATATATATATATATAAATAATATATATATATATATATATATATATATATATATATATATATATATATATATATATATATATATAAATATTAATAATAAATAAACAAAAGCATCAGATAAATATTAGGGAGCAGGAGATAAATTTTACTTGAATTGACGATTTGGCCGACGAATGCGAGGAGGTTATGGAAGACTTCTCTCGGAGGAGTGACTTCAAGAAATTTGGTTATCGCCGGCCCGACGTTCGCATTTAAAAGAGAAGCTTCCGCATCCTGACCTCTCATCGCCATCGTAAGGTTCAAAGCAAGAAAAGCCTCCCCGTGCATTATCACATGTTCGGTCGCAGTCATTTTTACCAATCGCTCGATCACACCGCAGGAAACGAGTTTTCCGATCACTTCCCTATCACTGGACAAACAATAAATTCAAGTATAAAAATCGTATTTTACCGGCTGTTTTTGATAATCCAGACTAAAAGACGGTAAGCTTCACCCTGTACACCAGGATGGTCATCAGTATCACACCATTGGACCACATGGTTCACTATAAGGTCCTCTCGACTCCCTAACTCTGAGGCAGCTTCAGCTAAAAAAAAATTAATTTGGAAAATTAAAAAAAATCGTATTTCCTACGTTGTCCATCAATAACTATCCTAAGAGTCCCAAGAAGTTTGAAAACGACAGGAAATGTTGGAATACTGAACATCGGGTAAAGAGCTTGAAGAAGTCCTTGTTCCAATACAACACTTTTATTTGCAGCAGGTATCACTAAATTTCTAAAAAGAAAAGTTTGAAATAAACCTGTAGTCCAATCAATCTATGCCTGGGGGTGGGGAAAAAAAAAAAAGAGGCATTTTTTGGTTTTTCATCAATATCTGGAAAAGTGTTGGTCGTAGGTGAAATAATATTAAGCACAAAATTAAAGCTTATTGAATTTCCCACAGTTTTGAACTAAAAAGATTTTTTGTAGGACCAAACGTATCTGAGCTATGAGGCGACAAAACTTTTTTTTTTCTGAATTTGTCCCCCATCCCTACAATCGTTAATTGCTTTTTGACAATTGGTTTTAAAAGGTAATTAAATTCTCTACAACTTTTACTAAATACAATTTTTTGATTAGACGAAGTCTTCCCTCCTTTAGAGGTCAAAATTGAAAATCCCGTTTTTTTCGTCGCCTCGTAGCTCGAAAACGTTTGATCCTACAAAAAATCTTTTTAGTTCAAAATTGTAGCAAATTTAATAAGCTTTAATTTTGTACTTAATAACTTTTTGCCTACGACCACCGCTTTTTGAGATATTGGCGAAAAAAGGAAAACAAATTCACGTTTCAGTTTGAGACTTCCTTTTGGTTAATCAGGGGACCCTACACATTCCAGCAGAGGAACAAAATACCCTATTTTTTCATTTATTTTCCCTTTTTGGGCATAGATTGACTGGCCCCCCAGATTGGGCCAATTCCAGGTACCTTAAAGCACTCAAAAGAGCATGTTGCAAACGTATTTTTGAGTCTGAGGTATTATTCTGAGATAAAATATCAAGAAGTTTTTTGCTCACACCCAAATTTACCATCGTAGTACAATGATTATCTACAAAAAAAGGTTAAATTTCAACCCCAGATTTAAGGTTCACAAACCTGTTCTGGCAAAATTAGCCATGGCAAGCACAGCAGTGACTTGAAGGTCGTCATCGTTTGAATCAAGCCATGAAAGCATCCCTTCAAAAACTCTTCCCTTTCCATGCCCAAATGCGACTTCCATGCTGGCATCTATAAAAAAACATAATTGAATTTTTAAATTCACATTTTATTACCTCCGTTTAGAATAATGATAATGAGGTCGCAAGCCATTTTTAGAAGATTCCTTGTCTCGTCGTCGTCCACCAAACTTTTATGCTTTTCCATCAAATCGATCAACAACTCGCAAAGTCCAGCTTTGGCTAAATGGAGTCGAACATCCTCTGAAAAAGAATAATTTTAAAGTTTAAATATGTACCATCTTCGGCTTTGTGGTAAAGCAATTCGACACATAATTCGCTCAGTTCGCCACTTGTTGATTCCTCGAGTGTCTTCACTGTTACCGTGCAGAGTTTTTCGTTTATAAATATATCAGTACCTAAAATTTAAAATTAGGAGTCATCAATTAACCTGAATGGTCCAACCTGAATCAGTCATAAGCCAAAGAGTGACGTAAATATGAATAGCTGTCTTCTCGGCTTCTTTGGAGCTAACTCCATAAGTGAGGATGTCGCATAGAATTTCGACGACACCTTTTTCAACAAGCTGGAACATTTGTTTGAAGTTTAGGATGATTTGAGAAGGAAATGATACCTTAGGATATAGTTTTTCTTGGCCCATGATGAAGTTGACGAAGCATCCGGCGGCGTTTTTTCTTAAGTTTAGGTCGCATTCGGGCATCGCGCAGATTTTCAACAAATCGACCATCACTGAGACTCCGTCGTGCTGGAGAAAAACTGAACGAGCTTCCACTAAAGGAAGATTTGTCACATGAGTAAATGGTTATGGAGGATTTCTTGGAATGGTTGAAAGATTGGGTGGTTTGTCGGGCTACTTAATTAAGTTGCCAGATTGGTTGGGAGTCTGGCTTGTTTGATGGGAATCGGACCACTTAATTAAGTTACCAGATTGGGCAACTTTATCAGGAATTGGGCTACTTAACAAAGTTGTCAGATTGGGTAATTTTTTTGGGAATTGGGCTACTTAACAAAGTTGTCGAATTGGGCACTTCTTTGTAGGAATTGGGCTAACTGATAAAGTTGTCAGATTGGGCACTTTTTTGGGAATTGAGTACTTAACAAAGTTGTCAGATTGGGCTACTTAACGAAGTTGTCAGATTGGGCACTTTTTTGGGAATTGGGCTACATAACGAAGTTGTCAGATTGGGCACTTTTTAGGAATTGGGCTAAATAATAAAGTTGCCAGATTGGGCACTTTTTTGGGAATTGGGCTACTTAATAAAGTTGTCAGATTGGGCACTTTTTTAAAGAATCGGGCTACTTAACAAAGTTGTCAGATTGGGCACTTTTTAGGAATTCGGCTAAATAATAAATTTGCCGGATTGGGCACTTATTTGGGGATTGAGCTACTTAACGAAGTTGTCAGATTGGGTATTTCTTTGGGAATTGGGCTACATAAAGAAGTTGGCAGAGTGGTCACGTTTTTTTTTGGAAATTGGGCTACTTAATGAAGTTGTCAGATTGGGCTACTTAGGGAATTGGGCTACTTAACAAAGTTGTCAGATTGGGCACTTCTTTGGGAATTGGGCTACATAACGGAGTTGTCAGATTGGGCACTTTTTTGGAAATTGGGCTACTTAACGAAGTAGTCAGATTGGGCTACTTAGGGAATTGGGATACTTAACAAAGTTTTCAGATTGGGCACTTCTTTGGGAATTGGGCTACATAACGAAGTTCTAAGATTGGGCACTTTTTTAGGGAATTGGGCTACTTAACGAAGTTGTCAGATTGGGCCTTCTTTGGGGATTGGGCTAAATAACGAAGTTCTAAGATTAGGCACATTTTTAGGAATTGGGCTACTTAACGAAGTTGACAGATTGGGCACTTTTTAGGAATTGGGCTAGATTATAAATTTGCCAGATTGGGCACTGTTTTTTAGGAATTGGCCTAACTGATAAAGTTGTCAGATTGGGAACTTTTTTTAAAGAATCGGGCTACTTAAAAAAGTTGTCAAATTGGGCACTTTTTCAGGAATTGGGCTAAACAATAAATTTGCCAGATTGGGCACTTTTTCAGGAATCGGGCTATTTAACGAAGTTTTCAGATTGGACACTTTTTAGGAATTGGGCTAAATAATAAATTTGTCAGATTGGGCACTTTTTAGGGAATTGGGCTACTTAACGAAGTTGTCAGATTGGGAACTATTTTAGGAATTGAGCTAACTGATAATTTTAAGAATCGGGCTAGGTACTTAATAAAGTTGTCAAATTGGGCATTTTTTTAGGAATTGGGCTAAACAATAAATTTGCCAGATAGGGCAATTTTTCAGGAATCGGGCTACTTAACGAAGTTTTCAGATTGGACACTTTTTAGGAATTGGGCTAAATAATAAATTTGCCAGATTGGGCACTTTTTTGGGAACTGGGCTACTTAACGAAGTTGTCAGATTGGGCACTTTTTCAGGAATTGGGCTACTTAACAAAGTTGTCAAATATGTTGGTTTGACGCAAATTGGTCCACATATCAAGCCACCTAATCTCCAAACCCAGTTTTTCTCCCCTGTACACACTGTGTTCTCATACTATAAAATTTAAAAAAATACCATTGTCGAAGCAAATATTCCCAACAGCCCTGCATGCCTGATTCCTCGCATCCGTACTCGAAGTTTTCATCAAATTGACTAAAGGAGCGATAATTTTGCTGTTGGAGAGCGACGCCCTCGGCGTTTCAGATTTGCAGAGATCGGCTATCGCTTCAGCAGCTTTCGTCTCAATCTCCAGATTCCCACACGTGAGGAACCCTGACACTTCTCGGGCCCATTTCACCAAATCTGCATCACAAAATTAATCAGAGACCGAAATATCGAACATCCCTCACCGATACTTTCAGCGGCTTCGGCATCATTGACTTGAGCGATCAAACTATCCAGCGACTCAATCACTTCGGCGTTTTCTTCGCCCACTTGTAAATTTTCAAGGAGCAACGGAAGCTTTTCGAAGTCTAAAAACGACATATAAAATCCATAAAATTGTCAAAAACTCATCTACAAACCTCCCATTACGTTGTAGCTTTCAGTCTAATCAAATAACTACGATTTTACACCAAAAAACATAGTTCTATCGAAAGAATGACGATTTTATTGCCTTGCAAGACATAAATTAATTGAAAAATAGTCAAGATAATAAGAAAAACATGCAGTGTTTATCTAATAACTTGTTTGATACTAGACAAACAGGTTTCGATTAATCGATACATCGAAACGAATCGATTATAGTTTAGACTACTCCCGCCATTTCCCGCCAATTTTTACCGTTCGAAAGCTCTTTTGAAGCCCTAAAAAGTGCATTTCGCTTAAAATACTCCTCATTCCTTAAAAACTCAGGTCTATAAAAGGAAGAGTCAGAACCGTTGATAACCACTGATAAGAAAGAAACCTTCCACCTGAACAAAATTGGTTTTTCACACTTTAAGCGACGATTTTCCACATTTTTTGGCTTTTGGATAAAAATAGAACTCATTTACACACTTATATTTTTGTTTAATTATAAAACTTTTTTTATTGAACAAAAAATAATTAAAACCATCAAAGATCCATGAAAAGACAGTTTTTTAACTAATCTAAATACAAAGATTCTGGAAGAGACCCTAAATATGGTAAAAATAACTGGGTTATTTTTATTACATTAAAAAATTACAATTAAAACTTTTTGACGGAATTCAGGATTGACGAAAAAACGTAATTTTAGCGTTTTTTAAAACCCAAAAAAGACTTAAATTCAAAAAATAAATTAAAGTCTGAGCAAAAATTCAATTGAAAATGATTAGAATAACAAAATGGTGGACAAAAGCAGAACACTCCGAGTAGGTTATACTCTAGGTTACTACCGGGTTTAGTGACAGGGTTACCAACATCCGTAGTTCGCCACCAGGGGAGATCGCCAATATTCAAAATATTAAAAATATTTACATCTTTTATTACAATCCTTATTGGAGAAACTACTAATAATACTGAAATTATGTAGACCTTAATAACTAGGACAAGATTAAACAAATAATAAAAATGAGGACTCCAAGGGAAAAAAACGATCAAAATTGGTAAATGACGTCAGATTGGGAGCTTTTAAAATTTTGTTCGTCTTTCCTCTGGGCTGCTTGCTATTTCAACAAAATTAACAAAAATAGTGCTTTAACATAATTTTCAGTCGTTATGCTATTTCAAAATAATAAATTAATGAATGGGAGTTTATGTGTCTTTGATGGATGCGCTTCCTGGGTGTAAGAGGTGATCGTGGAGGGTTCTGAGATGCCTCAGAAGGTTGCTTTTGACGTTGAATCCTTTGGCACAGACGTAGCAGGTGTAGGGACGCTCTCCGGTATGGGTGCGACTATGGATGATCATGGAGGCGAGGGAAGGAAACGTTTTATTGCACGAGTTGCACGAAACTTTTGGAACTTTTCGATTATGCCGGGTACTGTTGCTTAAAGCGAGCTGTTCTTCCGTATGGGCGCCTTGTATATGTTTCACCCATTCGGACGGAGAGGTGAATGCACTTTGGCAAAGTTCGCATCTCAAAAGGGGGAACTCTTCTTCGTCTTCTTGGTCATCTCCGCTCTGCTAAAAAAGAAGGTAGAATGCAAAATTTGGTTGTTTTTGTCTTACCGGAGCTTTTTTTCTTCGTTTATTGGGCAAATCGGTTGCAGGATGGGTTTCAATGTGTCGGACCCATAGGGCGGGAGTGGTAAATGTTTCTTGGCACATGTCGCACGTGAGGGGGGCATAGAGGTTGCTCTCTTCGCCATCATCGCTCATTTGCTCCTGAAAATTTGGTTAATAGAATGGATACTGGAATTAGGTTACCTGTTTGATTTCTATTTCCGTTGATTCGTCTTGCGAAAGCATGTTTTCGTCTTCATCATTGTCATCCCAGTCGATGGGCTCTTCTTTGACTAGAAGTTCTATTTTCATATTGTCTTCGATAACGATTTCATTCATTTCTATATTTTCGGCGTTTTCTCTTGTTTTTTCGTTCCGCTTGCGTTTGTTTTCGGTATGGCTGTTTTCTTTGTTTTCTGTGTTCTTTTCGTGGGTTTTGGGGTTTTTTAGTGTTTGCTGGCCGGAAGATGAAGGTTTGTCGAAGTTTTTTTCGTGGGGGGTTTTGTTGACGTAGTTGTTGAGGGAGCGGTCGCCGCTTGATGATGACTCGGGCCTTTCTTCGAACCTTTTTTCGCTTCTGCAGAGTCCTTTGATGCGGAGGATTTCGCCTGCACGTAGGACGCCGTTGAGCTGGTCGTTGCTGACTGTCGCTTCGCCGCTGTACATGTACTGGAGGAGAAGGACCATCGTCCTGTATGAGATTTCAGGCGGGAGGACGATCGCCAGATTGGAAAAAGGCAACGAACTGCTCGCGCTTACGTGGAGGACACGGTTGAGATAAGAGCTGCATGCTGAAAGAACGAACCGATGCGCGGATAGGTTCCGACCGTCTGATGTAAAAAGATTGACGTCTGTAAAATTATCAGAACGGTAGAGCGTCGCCACTGAACTGTGAAGATGCGTACTATGACTGTGCCATTTCAGCTGGTACTTGTCCGCCAACGCACTCGCCATCATCTGAAAACAAATGCCAAGTTTGTCATCACCACAGCATCAAACAAAAGGCAATGCAAAATCTAGTAGCGTTCCGCCCCGCCAAGAAAAACCAAGCACTGGACACATCGATGGTTAGGGATGGTTAGGGATGGTATGGATTGTCGATGACAAGAATTGCGTTTTTTGGGTTTCATTTGGATGGACCTAGCCGGATAGGACCTATACTGCTCTAGCCGGGTAGAATGCCAAATCTGCCCAAATGGCCCAAACCGCCCAGGTCCTCCAAACTGCAAAAAAATAGGTCACCCAAACCTTCTTAACTGCTTAAACCACCCGGAATTCCAACCAGCCAATCTGCCTGCCCCAACCGCTCAGACCACCCAAACCACTAAAACCGCCAAAACTGCCCAAACCAACCAACCTGCCCAGACCTTCTAAACATCCCCAACCACCCAAACCTTCTAAACTGCCCAAACTGCACAAATAGGCCAAACTGCCCAGACCAGCCAAACCATCCATACCTCCAAGCTATCCAAACCACCTTAAACTGCCCAAACCGGTAGACTGCCAACCTGCCGAGTGCCGAATAACCCAAACCACCGAAACTGTCAAACCGCCCAGACCTTCTAAACTGCCTAATCCACCCAGATCTTCTAAACTTCCCAAACCGCCCAGACCTCCAAAACTGCTCAAATCAACTAGACCACACAAGCTACCAGAACCGCCCAGACTTCCTAAAATACATAGGAGCCCAAATCACCCAAACTGCCGAAACAACCTAAACTACCCAAACTGACCAAACCTCCCAAATGTTCCAAACCTTCCAAACCAACCAAACTTCCCAAAACGCCCTAACCACCCGCAGCGTAGCGAGTTGCTTTTCAGGGGGACCTAGGTTATATTCCTTTTGAGAATTATTGATTATTTTACAATACTTGTATTGTCGTACGTGGACGACGGAAAGGATATAAAATGGAAGAAAATCGACGTAGAGGCTTCGAAGGGGCGCAGGAGTCTTAACAGCGAGACGATCGTTTGCGGGAGAGACGAGGGGGAATTGTAACTTGAAGGGGACGAACTTCTTTTTGGACTTTTTGGACAAGTTGTCGTTTTCGACTCTTAGCATGAACTGACTGTTGGGGGAAGGGGAAAGACTATTTAAACCTAAAACTAAAGGGGAAGTGAGGGAGGGAAATTTTACCTAAAACTACCTTTTTTTCTTAAATCTTAATCCTACTTTTGTCGGCATTCAAACAATGGACCGGACACTTTATTTTTATTGCTTTAACAGTTTTTCTTTTGAGTTTTCCCGTATCTAAATCCGGGCTTATTTTCCTTACTATTCTATTTATTTCCGAGGGTGGTTTATGACCACCTCGGGGTTTTTTACTATACAATTTCGACGCTTAAACTAACGGGATTTCTTTTTTTTCTAATTCTTATACCTAAAAGGGGAATCGTCTCTCCGTTTGGCTTCGTCGCTTGAACTCCTGTTCCAGCTTCTTAATTTTATTCAAATTAAAGACAAGTATGACAATGATGGCCGAGAGGAAGGCGCACATGCGACAGTATGTTGAAGCCAAGGAATAATAGAGCATTTAGACTACGGATGATGTACATATTTCGATTAATTAATCACAAAAAGCATCTTACGATGTCACCAAGGGAGCTTACAAATAGGGGCCCACCAAATTGCAGGCTTTTAGCAGACAGGGTGACTTTTTTAAACGGACTGTTCTCTGTCAGAATAAAAATCTATAGCGTTGAACTGTGCCTGGTATTGCTTTTATTCTATCGATTTTGGTCCATTCATCCCCCTTCACATCATCAAACAAATTGTCGATTTTTTTTAGCCCTATTCTCAATTTGTACAGCTCTAAAGTTAATGAACTAACGTCATCATAATTTTTTTTGGCTCTAATTCCAAATTTTACTATTAGAAAATTTTAAATTTTACTGCAAAATTCGATTTTTATTTTACACAGAAGTGAAGGGTGGCATTATTTTTATAACAAAAAAACGTATTTCTACTTCAGATAGTACAATGGGTTTATTGAACGAGTGACAAATAATCAATAATGTCGTAGCGGTGTCAATTTAAGGTGGATTGATAAAATTGGAATTTCGATGTGTCTTGGTTCTCTGGTAGGTTGAGATAGCAGAGCAAGTTTATGAGGACAGGATGACAATTTACTATCTTATTGGAATAATAATGTGATAAAGTGCGAAGGTTATGGAAAACATAAAAACGTGACTTACGGAAGCTGCGAACTCGGGTGCTACTCCGGATCAACTACACGACCAGGCTTGGGCGGTTACGTTTCCCGGGTGGTATATTAGAAAAACGATCTTTTATTTTTTGTGTTGGAAAAATTACACAAGGGATTATTCTCTCCTCTCGGCGTCGGGAGTCGTGTGAGGGAGTTCAGTTAATAAATCGATAAATCATGCGCATTATTATCGATTGAAGAGTGTAGGGTGAGAGAGCGGCTCCAAAAGTCGAACGGGGGGTGCGGGAGGGAGTTGGATCCGTGCCTCGGCATGTTTCGGCTCAGCCAATCTTATCGATCCGAATCGGTTTTAACGGAAAATTACAAAAATAAAAGGTGTACACATTCGCCTCTTGAAAAAGGTCAATTGTTATCAAAGAGATGCTGAGGTCAACTCAAAACAATGGGTGTTTTATGCTCAATTGTGATCAAATTTGGCACAGATTTGAGATGAGAGAAAGCCCTTAAAATTTCAAGTCAATCGGCCAACAGGGAGCAGAGGAAACGCTACGTCCTTTTTGAGTTGAGGGTCCACTGAATACCCAAATAAAATTGCGATTTCTCAGCTCTCTATAATCCAATCGACCAAAAATTGGGCACAGATCTTCTTTATTATTGTAAGAGAATGCTCTTAAAATTTCAAGTCGATCGGTCCACAGGAAAATGAGAAAACGCAATGTCTTTTTTTGAGTCGAGGGTTCGCTTAAAACCAAAATAAAAGGACATCGCGATTTTTCAGCTCCTTATTATCCAATCGACCCAAAATTGGGCACAGATCTTCTTTAATATTGTAAGAGAATGCTCTCAGAATTTCAAGTCGATCGTTCCACAGGAAGCTGAGAAAACGCAATGTCTTTTTTGAGTTAAGTGTCCAATGAATACCCAAATAAATAGACATTACGATTTCTCAGCTCCCTATAATCTAATCGACCCAAAATTGGGCACAGATCTTCTTTATTATTGTAAAAGAAAGCCCCTAAAATTTCAAGTCGATCGGTCCTCAGGAAGCTGAGAAAACGCAATGTCTTTTTTGAGTTGAGGGTCCCCTGAATAGCCAATTAAAAGGACATTGCGATTTCTCAGCTCCCTGGCAACCGATTGACTTAAAATTTAGCATAAATTTTCTTTAATATAACAAACAAGAGCCCTCAAAATTTCAAGTCAATATATTCACAGGAAGATGAGAAAACGCAATATCCTTTTTGACTTAATGGCCCACTAAATAATCAAATTATGTCTCTAAACACTCGAAGATTCTTCTCCTCTAATTGAATAACCGACCACAATTTGAAAGCGAATTAAATCCCCCGGAAGGGCGAATTTATCGAAAGTTAACGGTACAACAGCTGAAAGGAGAAAGTCCTTGGTCGAAAAATGAGTCCTCCACTTCTTCAGTCATTTCTGAGACATGGAGGCGGACGGTGAAAAGTAAGTCAATCCTTATCTCCTTTCCTGAAACAAGCTACATTATTCAAAATATTTCAATACGATTTTAATTAAATCTTAACTTTAATATCAAAAGTTTTCAAATAGCAAGGCTTCCGAAGCCAAGAATGCGAAAACGACTAAAACAACAACAAGCTATCTTTTAATATGACGTTTTAATTAGTAAACATTTAAATGTCGACCTCGAAGAAAGGCACGTGCGTTTTCCAACATTTTTTTCAGTTTAAAAATGTTTAACGGACGTAACGTAAGGTGTTTCTTGTGAGTATGAGGAAGTGGGCAATCAAGGGCGTCGTCTTTTCCGAAGGTTGGAATGATTTTGTTTTGATTTCAGCGAGCATGGGGCTTCCATATTCAAATTTTGGAAAAGAAGGCGCCACGTGGTGGCAGTCTTAGCGTTCTTCGGGTTCTTCAATATCTACTCTCTGAGGGTCAATTTGAGCGTCGCGATCGTCGCGATGACGTCAGTTTATAACGTCACTTTGGAAAATGGGACGACCATTCAGGTTTGTTCATGTCAGAGGAGGATTCTCTCAAGCAGAAGATTTTCAGAGAGCGGATTTTGATTGGGATTCGAAGACCAAAGGATTGATTTTGAGCTCCTTCTTCTATGGATACATTTGCACTCAACTGCTAGGTGGTTGGCTTGGAAACAAATATGGTGGAGCCAAAATTTACCTTGTGGGTGTCACGACGACGGCACTGTTGACTCTCCTGACTCCTCCGATTGTCAACGCATCCGTTTACTATTTGGTCGCTTTGCGAATAATAGAAGGAATCTTCGAGGTGCGATTTAGCTTTAAACGGTTCAAATGTTATAAATTTTATAGAGTTTTTATGCAGGGTGTGACGTATCCGTGTATACACGCAGTCTGGGCAAAATGGGCTCCTCCGTCTGAAAGGTCGGCTATGGCATCGTTGGCTTTTTCTGGAAGTTATGTCGGAACCGTGGTTGCTTTGCCAGCCTCTGGACTTTTGAGCAACTATTTTGGATGGCCGTCCGTCTTTTACGTCACAGGTATATTCAAAAATCGATTTTTTAAATAATTTCTTTGTAGGAGTGGTTGGTCTGATATGGTCGGCGGTTTGGTGGTACGAAGTCAAAGATGATCCGAAAGACGATCCGAAAATTACGGAAGCGGAACTTTCATTTCTTCGCGATTCTTTGGGGACGAGCAACAAAAAGACTGTATTGGAAGTTTAGTCTCGTGGGAAAAATGTCTTTTTTATTTCTTTCAGGAATCGCATCCTTGGGGCGAATTTGTCAAATCGATGCCCGTCTGGTCCGTCGTGATGGCGCATTTTTGCGAAAACTGGGGTTTTTATACGCTTCTAACTCAGCTTCCGACTTTTATGAAAGGTAATAAACTTCCACAAGTAAAATACAGATTTTTTCATTTGCTGGGCGGAACGCTGCCGCTTTCCTAGCCCGACATTCCAAGGTAATACCGTGAATATGTTGTAAATTTGGTGAAAATCGATGGTGTTCTACAAAAAAACTCAATTTTTGGGGTGATGCATAACGCTGCCACGTTCCTCCTAAGCCCTACCCTATATATGGTGAAGATCGATGGTTTTCTATCGAAATATCCAAAGATTAGTGGTCTTTTGACCAATTTTCTAATTCTTGGAATGTGTCCAAAATGTGATTTTTCTGTTTAGCAAGTCTTTGGTAGGTCACCTCTGGATTTGAGGCGTTGATTAGTCTAAACCCGCACAACTGCTTTGTCTTGCTGGCATAGTTTTGACCTATTTTGGTTTTTCAGACACTTTAGACTTCGATCTTCAAAAAGCCGGATTTCTATCTTCAGTCCCATACCTTGTCATGTCGATCATAATGCAGTTCGCCGGCCATTTATCGGATTGGCTCTGCAACAAAAAAGTCATGACGACCACAAACGTAATTAAAGAAATAATGATAAAAAAAAAACAAAAGCTTTATTTTTGACATTTTAGGTGAGAAAATTGTTCAACTGTACGGCTTTTATATCCCAGACGGTATTTATGATGTTGGCGGCTTATCTTTTAACTCCAACCGGTGTTGTCACATGTCTCGTCTTCGCCGTTGGCTTGGGTGCTTTAGCCTGGCCTGCTTTCAGGTTTTGATTTAAATTTTTGTTCAACAATTTTAAAAGAAGGATTTTTTTCAGCGTGAATCATTTAGATTTGGCTCCTCAACACGCTAGCGTACTTATGGGAATGTCGAATACTTTTGCTACACTGCCGGGTATCATAAGCCCTCTAATTTCTGGATACATCGTCACCAATAAGGTAAAAACATGAACAGGTATTTTGTTTATCTACGGAAATTTGTAGGGGTAGGTCCTCTTATTAACCACAATAAAGTCCCATACCCGTGAGGATTGGCGTCTAGAGCGTTTTTAAGGTGATTTTTTTCGTTTTTTCTGCGATATCTCGAAAACCGTTAGTCTTAGGCGAAATAATTCCTAGTACAAAATTAAAGATAATTAAATTTTCTATAATTTTGAGCAAATATGATTTTTTCGTAGGACCAAACGTTTCTGAGCTACGAGGTCGTAAAAAAACCGGGGTTTCTATTTTGACCTCTAAAGGACAGAAGACGTCATCTAATCAAAAAAGTGTACTTAATACAAGTTGTAGAGAATTTAATTTCCTTTAAAAAACAACTCTCAAAAAACAATTAATGATCAATAGGCAGGGGTGGGGGTAAATTAAATTCATTCAAAAATTGAAATTTCAAAAAGTTTTATAAGAACAAAAGTTAAGCCTATAAAATTTGCTGCAAATTTGATTTAATAAGATTTTTTGTAAAACCAACCGTTCCTGAGCTACGAGGCGACAAAAAAGCGGGATTTTCGAGTTTTTCCTATGAAAAAAGTCAGATTTTAGAAAAGTCGGAAAACATCAAGGAAGGGGATATCCTATCAAAAAAGCGTACTAAGTCAACGTTGTAGAGAATTCAATTTCCATTTGAAATCAACAATTGAGAACCAATTAACGATCAATAGGACGAAGAGCGGGGCAAGTTACAAAAAATTAAAAAAATTTTCATTCAATAAAATTCAAATTTCGAAAAATTGTATAAATACAAAATTAAAGAGTATTAAATTTGCTACAAATTTGACCTAGTAAGATTTTTTGTAGGACCAAACGTATCTGAGCTACGAGGCGACAGGTCCTTCTGGGGTTAAAATCGTGTTTTTTAAAACCCCCCACCCCTACTAAAGATCGTCAATTTTAGTTACCCAAAGGATAAATAATTTTTTCATTGGTTTATTTACAGAGTGCTGACGAATGGAAAATAGTTTTTTATATAGCCAGCGCTATTTATTTAATCGGAGCGATTTTTTATGGAACTTTCGCCTCAGCCGAAAGACAGCCTTGGGCCCTCGAAAAAGAAGAAAAAACAAAACACGCCTACACAAATCAAGGCCTCGCAGTCGACAAATTTTAAATTGTATATTTTTTTAAATAAAGAAAAAAAAAATCAAATATTCTCTTTGATGCTTTATAGGGGGGAAAAATAGAAACGACTTCCTGGAAAAGAATGGTGATTTATTGAGTTTATTGGACATGGAAGGTGGTCGGGGTGGGCCCTTTTCACTGTAGTTAAGAGCCTCACTTAGTCCCTAATCTACGAGCGATGCGATCTAAATTGCTAGTCCTCTTTTCTGCAGTTTTCATAGGTAAGATCTTTTTTCACGTAATGAGGTCAATTAGTTTGAAAACCTCTCATCTCCTTGATAGTAGACAAAATTGGCTTAATTTTCTTTTTCAACCTTATAAAAAAATTTAAAGATCGAAAAGTCTTTTCTTGGGGTCTTAAGATATTTTTCTTATAAAGAAAAGGATTTGAAAAATTTAATTGGTATTCTTTCTCTCCATGACATCAAGTATTGCAGTTATTAAAATATAAGCCTCTAGCCTGGGAGCCGCCGTGACGACCTCCTCAATAGCCTACTTTCCTACGGAAATCCGCTAAAAGTCTAAATTATTATCGAAAACGCTTCTTTTGGTGATATTTTATTTAAAACATTTTGATTTTCCTGAAGAAATATTATAGAAAGAAGACCTCTTTAGCAATGACTTTCAAGCAGTTTATGAGGGCTAAGGAGTACTCTGAGGGATTTTATGCATTATAAGGTTTTCTAGCCCTTCTAAAGAGCTTTCCAACGGTGTATATATTGATAAAATCGGTGAAAAATTGTTTAAGTGGAACCAGGTATAGCTACAGACAGCACGATTCTCCTTAAGAATGGATATTGGGACAATTAAATGGAAAGAATCTGATTGAAAAAGACCGAATTTAATCAGCTAGGTGCAGTAGATTAACCCAATCAAGGTAGTTACTGAGGAAGGAAGGTAATTTGAAAACTGTTCAAAGGGCTGCATCAAAATAGAATTGTTTCCAAAGTGTATCATTCAATATGCATCAGATTTGTCTATTTTAAGGTTCTTAACTTACTCTAAGACTCCCACCACCTCCTCCTCGACCTCCACCACTTAGTCGACCTCCTCGACTTCCACCACCACCTCCACCCCCATCTCCACCACTCCCTTCTCCACCACCTTCTCCACCACCACCTTCTCCTCCTCCACCACCACCATCTCTACCACCTCCACCACCTCCACCTTCTCCTTCTCCACCACCTACTCCACCACCACCTTCTCCTTCTCCACCACCTACTCCACCACCACCTCCTTCTCCACCACCTCCACCACCTCCTCCACCACCACCACCTCCTCCTCCTCCTCCACCACTACCCCCTCCACACCTCCTCTCTCTCCTCCTCCTCCTCCTCCTCCTCCTCCACCTCACTCCACCACCTCCTCCACAACCTCCTCCACCACCTCCTCCACCACCTCCTCCACCACCTCCACACCACCTCCTCAACACCTCCTATCACCACTCCTCCTTCTACCTCCTCTGCCCCTCCTCCTCCACCACTCACCACTACTCCTCCACCACCACCTCCTCCACCCCCTCTCGCTCCACCCCACTCCTCCTCCTCCTCCTCGCCGCCGCCGCCGCCGCCGCCGCCACTACCACCACCACCACCACCACCACCACCACCACCACCACACACCACCATCACCACACCACCACCACCACCACCACCACCACCACACACGCACCACCACCCCTCCACCACCATCACATCCACCACCACACAAACACCACATCCTCCTCCACCACCTTCTCCTCCTCCTCTACCACCACCCCCTCCACAACCTCCTCCACCTTCATTATCCTCCTCATTAGTCATTCATTAGTCTCTCTAAGACTCTCAGCGAGAGTCTTACTATAGTTCTTGATATAAATAGGGAGCAAGGAACGGGATAAAGCTGATTATGTCCCTTTTGTATCATTTATTCTTCCATTCCGATTCAAAGCAATAAATCACATATTCAAACATTCCCATTGAAATCGATCCATCAATTTTTCACGACGGAAGTGCTTAAGTAAAAAGGGGGTTTGTTTGAATTTCTCAGGAGTCCGACCGCTCGTTTTAAAAGAGGTTGATATTCCACGTGTCGTCCCTTTGGGAAGCTCGCCGACATTAAAATGTAAAATAAACCCCGTCTCGATGCTGAAATACATCAAATGGTACAAAGACGACCAGGAGTTCTGCGTCTATTCACTTAGCGAGCAAAAAATCCAGATCAGAACAGCATCTCTTCATGTAGAGGTAATCCATTTAAAACAAAAAAAAACAAATTTTTTTTTAAGGACGTAAAATGCGAAATGGGGACTGTCAAGCTAAAAAAAGTGAGTTTGGAAACCAGTGGGACATACAAATGTGAAGCTACAGCACAGCATCAGAGCGTCATGAGTAGTAGAAACATGTCTGTGATGAGTAAATGTCACTTTTCAATTTTTTGAATTTTTAATTTTATTTTAAAAAAAGTTTATCCGACTCCAGATCCAGTGATAACGGGGTTAACGCCGGATTATCGAGGAGGAGAGCTCATCCATGCTAATTGTACAGCGTCCCCTTCAAACCCGCCTCCCAAACTCACGTGGTTCATTAACGGAATTCTTGTAATTGACTTAAAAAATCTGGTTTGGATTATTCATTTGTTTTCAGGCTGATAAATATATGGTGCATGAGTATACGGAGGCTGTGGATCCTGGGGGTTTGTATAGGAGGGCTTTGGGGCTGAAGATGATTGCGAAGGAAGAGATGTTTAGTGGTCCAGGGCAGACTTTGTTTTTAGTCTGCGTGGTCACTCTTCCTGGTTTTCCTCCCTGGAAAGCGATGGCGAACCCGAAAATCGTCCTACCTCCAACTTCGGCGCCTATTCAAATCGAATATACCACTGAACTTGTTTTCAATATGACAACAATGAGCAGCAAAGGTAAATCGATGTCGATCATTTTGAAAAACTTCGAAATTTTGAACTAATTTTGTTTTTTAGCTTTTCAGAATAAAGGGAACCTCGTTCACCTGCTCATATGTCAGAACGTGATTTTGTTCTTGCTTTCTCAAGAATGATGGACGGTTCTACCCCAGGAGGAGGAGGTGGAGGAAATCGGAAAAAATAAGGAATTTACTACTTTTTTTTTATTAGTTTTATATTTTCTACATTGGATAAAATAAAAATTAAAAAAATAAATTATTATTTTTCATCAAAGGCTTGCAAGCTTTCCAAATATTGTTCGATCTTTTCAAGCAGGTTGGTGGCCACGTTGGCGAATTGTTCCCAAAGCCTGTACTCGGAACTTTCAGATAATGAATCCGGAATTTCGGAGCCTTCGGTGATCCCGAATAGTTTCTCTTCATCTGGAAGAAAAGTTTAGTTTTTGATGATAAAATGAATATGAGGACCTAATAAGTCGACTAATACGGCCAATAGGTTGTTGGTCGGTTCGATCCCAAGGGCGGCGTAAAGGTGAGTTGAGTCTATGCAGAAGTTCCAAAGGGCTTGACAGACTAAACTGGCGAGTCTCCAATCTCCGTCGCATTGTTTGAGTAAGATTATCAATCTGTAAATCGAATTAGAAAGGAAAGGGAGAGAATTGGGTTTTACCTTTGGACGCCATTTGCTTCTTTGAATGCGAGACGTTTGTCCCAATCGGCCATCAAGTTGACGAGAACGCCTGTCGTTGTGAAGAGAAGCTCTTTGTTGTCGTGTTCCAAGCAACGGACAAACTGGCTCACTCCTAGAAAAAGATTGTTTTTGTGACGTAGAAACTTGGAACAGGGTTGGGAGATTCGAACTCGTGACTTCAATCTTCATGGGTCCACTCTACCTAGTGGTCCTCGCAATGTAAATAAATTGGTTTTTAGGCCAAAAATAGATATTTGGTTAAAAAAAGGGCGTTTTTTTGACCAAAATATGTCTTTTTGTCGACAACCCTATTTTTGGTCTAAAGACCCAAAAAACCGGAATTATGGGAGTTCTGACTAAAAGTAGGTTGTTCGACTAAAAATGTGATTTTCGACCGAAAAGGTCAACCGAAAATGAAATTGTTGAAGAAAAATCCAGTTTCGACTAAAACAGGGTAGTTCGGCCAAAAACAGGATTTTCGAGTAAGTAGTAAAAATGGGTTTTTCGACCAATAATGTGATTTTTAACTAAAAATGGGTTTTTAGCAAATGACGGAAAATGAGATTTTAGACCAAAAACTACCTAATAGGTTTTTCGACCGAAAATGTGATTTTCGACTAAAAATGTGTTTTTCGACCAAAAATTGGATTTTCAATCACAAGAATTTTCGACTAAAAATGGCTTTCTAGGGCGAAAATGAAATAAAGATTTTCGACTAAAAATAGGTTTTTAGACTAAAAATGTGCTTTTCGACTAAAAATGGCTTTTCGACTAAAAAATGGGAATTCCGATTAATAGAGGGTTGTTCGACTAAAAATGAGATTTTCGACTAAAAGAAGGTTTTTCGAGTAGGTAAAAATGGATATTTTGACCAACAATGTGATTTTCGACTAAAAATGGGTTTTTAGCAAAAATGTGATTTTCGACAAAAAATGGCTTTCTAGGGCGAAAATAAAATAAAGTTTTTCGACTAAAACTAAAAATGTGCTTTTCGACTAAAAAAAAGGTTTTTCGGTTAAAAAAAGGGTAAAAATGGGTTTTTCGACCAAAAATGTAATTTTTGACTAAAAATGGGTTTTTAGCAAAAATGTGATTTTCGACTTAAAATGGATTTTTGGCAAAAACGTGATTATCGACCAAAAATGTGATTTTCGACTAAAAATGGCTTTCTAGGGCGAAAATAAAATAAAGATTTTCGACTAAAAATGTGCTTTTCGATTAAAAAAGGTTTTTCGACTAAAAAATGGGAATTTCGACTAAGGGTTGTTCGACTGAAAATGGGTTTTCAGCTAAAATGTGATTTTCGAAAAGGCTTTCTAGACCAAAAAGAAAATAGGATTTTCGAGTAGAAATATCTATCGACTAAAAATGTGCTTTTTGACTACAAAAAGGTTTTTCGATAAAAAAAAAAAAAAAAATTTAAAATGGGTTTTTCGACCAAAAATGTAATTTTTGACTAAAAATGGGTTTTTAGCAAAAATGTGATTTTCGACTTAAAATGGGTTTTTGGCAAAAATGTGATTATCTAAAGGCTTTTAGACTAAAAAGTGATTAAAAGTGACCAAAAAAATGGGGAATCAAACTCGTGACCTCCAGAATGGAAGTCCTCCATCACCATCTAAGTGGCTTTCCTCACTAGTAGCTCCGCCAATTCTTTATCATAACAGTACCTCCGATTTCCAAAATGTAATCCCTGACATCTTTCGATCTCGTCAAGTTTCCCAAAACTCGAGTCACTTCTATCATACTCTCTTCGTTTTTAGTCAGCAAAAGAGTACTAAGCACTTGAGTTATTTCGATTTGTCGAATAGCAAAGGGTCCTTCGTTCACCGCATCCGGCTCAGCATAGTACGAAAGGTTATTCAAAGTGCTCAACGTCGACATAACCAACTCTTCACTTTCAGCCACCGACTTCCTCCTCAGCACCATCAATAAAACATCCAAAAAACGACCTCCATCCTAAAAAAACGTCATCATTTGGCCCAACCAATTTTCTCACTCACCTGAGCTTTCTGCTGATCCACAGTTCCCATTTCGTTAAGCCCTTCATCATAATTGTAATTGATGCAACTCATCCCAACACCTACATCTTGATTCATGCTCATATTCGCAACTATTCGTATCATCTAAAACAACCATATTTCTATCATTGAAGATAGCTTTCACGTATCGGCAAATGTCTCCTGGGAGTGCCAAACTCAAATTAAAAACGTGAGAAATAGTTTTGTGTATGAAAATCGACGTGTTCTGAATTTACCTTCACGATGACGTCTTCGACAGATCCATCAGAAGCCCATTCGGGACTATTTTGCCTCAAAATGTTCACAGTGGTCGTCTTCATTTGCTCCAAATCTTTATCCAAGTAGCTCTCCAAAATGTTCAAAATCGCTTTCATGGCACCAGGTTCGCGATAAAGTTTGATCCTTGCACATTCGCTTTTGGCAATGATGTTTCCAATGGCGTAAGCAAACCTGACGATTATATCCTGACGTCCTGGGTACTTGTTGAATATTTTGATTATCGATCGGAAGCTATTTTCATGCGATATGATCGAATCGCAGCATTCGTTGTGTGTCGAAAGGATGCTGAAAGAAAAGTAAACATCTTGCAGAAGAACAGTCATACCTTATAGTTCTTGCTATGTTGCTCATCAAGTCGAGATCTGCTGAAAAAAGTTCCATGCACGTGCACAATTGGATGACTGCTCCAGTTTTGGCAAAATGGATTAAAGTGATTTCTTCGCTCGCGACGTTTCTTAAGGTACCAGTTAGCTGAAACATGGCATGGCTCGTCTGCTCCGGAATCGTCAGGAGTTCCAATCTCTGCAAAAAATTGAAAACAAGTCGAACAAAAAGTGAATTATTACAGCATTGTTGACGATTTGCAAATGGAGGACCATCAGTTCCAATATTCCGAGTTTCAAAGCGACCAAAAGAAGCTGCTGATTCATCGTAAGGAATTTTAAAGCTCCATAGCCATAGATACACGCTTCAGCATCATCGATGGGGCTAGCACGTCCCAACGAGTCAACAAATATTTCTAAAAAACTCACTTAAAACTTTAGTTTTTTTAATTTTTAAACCTAATAAATCTCCTTCCAAAAAGAGGCCGTCATTTTTGTCGCTTCTTGAGACTTTGAAGATTAATTTCGTAACTGAAGACAAATTAGGGCCTTTAACACGGAGCTGGAATCATTTTAATTAGGAAATTTTCATTCAAAGGAAACGTACGGCCAGTAAAATTTTGGAAATTTGCAAAAGTAAAGGGTCGCTGGCGTTTTCGACGTATTTGTAAAGGGTTTTTATTATCAAAGTGTGGACTTTGTTGTTCCCTTTGTTTTGAATTTCTGCTTGCACTTTGGGATAAAGCTGGACGAGAAGAGGTTTCACTTCGAGATCGATCGTACTTTCAGAACCTCCTAAAACATTACAATGTACAAACTTTGACTATAAGCAAGCTAGAGGGATGGCTCTTTAGAATGAAAAAAAAATTGGTTAAAGTTTGTTGGAGAAACACTAGGTTGCGCTGGAGTCATTCTATTTGTGTTTAGAGCGAGCCCTCTAAGGTCCAGTCGCCAGAGCGAAAAGAAGGGGGTCTGCTGGAAGAAATTGGGGACTTTTTGAAACTTTTACAGTTTGTTCGGGGCTATGGTGGGATGACTCTTAATTTTTCCAACTCGAGAAACCTTTGCTGCCCTCAGGAGGGGCGAAAAACCAAGCTGATTTTTGGTTTTTTGCCTATAAGTCCTAAACTAAGGGTTTTATGACAAAACACACTCTATTCAATATTGTAGGGCATACCATTTTCAACAATTTTTAACTTAATAAATTTTCCCGTAACCTTACTCCTTATCGAGATACGCCCTATCAAAGTTTGAGAATTTCAAAAAACAGATGGTTTAGGCACTCTAACAGATGGTTTTGGCCCTCTAATAGGTTCAATTAGTTCAATTTGGCGTCTGATGAGTCAGTTCTATGGTTATTGACCATAAATTTTGTCATTCTGGAACACCTGGGTGAAGGGGAGAGCAGAGACCAACCTCCCTTTTTTCTCTTTTTTTTTCCGCTTTTTTTCTTTCTTTCACTTACGGTCTTGAACCTTAATAAATATTGGTAAGTAGTTAAGGTCATAGAATACCATCATAAACCACCGTCATAAAAAATCTGTTTTTTGAAATTCTCAAACTTTGATAAGGCGTATCTCGATAAGCAGTAAGGTTACGGGAAAATTTATTAAGTTATAAATTGTTGAAAATTGTATGCCCTACAATATTGAATAGAGTGTGTTTTGTCATAAAACCCTTAGTTTAGGACTAATAGGCAAAAAACCGAAAATCAGCTTGGTTTTTCGCCCCTCCTGAGGTAACACAGGATTCTCGAGTTGGAAAAACTAAGAGAGTCATCCCACCATAGCCCCGAACAAACTGTAAAAGTTTCAAAAAGTCCCTAATTTTTTCCATGTTCAATGTATATTACTGGACTACTAGTATAAAATGCAAGATATTACT
Organism: Orius laevigatus; assembly: GCA_018703685.1. NCBI lineage: Eukaryota > Metazoa > Arthropoda > Insecta > Hemiptera > Anthocoridae > Orius > Orius laevigatus. Next base: position 50,353 of record JAGWEN010000473.1, read on the forward strand.
TGTATCGTGTAATTCGTTGATTTTATTGATGATTTCGAGAATGGTCGTTTCGGTTTTTTCGACGTCTTTTTTCTCATTGATTATATTCTCTTCTAAAGCGATGTCGCTTTTCGTCAATGGCTGGACGGAAGGAGTTTTGAAATAGTTCCGTTTGGGGTGGTTGATAGTTAGCGTTTGGACGTCTTCATTTTCGTCCGATTCTTTGATCGAGTTTGTGCAGAAAGATTTGAAATTCGATTTCCTTTTGATGTTTTTGTTTCTGAGGTTGAATTTATCACGTTGATAATAAGATGATAAAGCGGAAAGATTTCTAGGGCGAGGGACTTTTTCGAAATCCGTCCTTTCCAAAGGGCTGCTGTGCGTCTCCCGAAGAATTTCCGACCATCTGATATCAGTCGAAGATTCGATTTCGACCTCTTCGGTCACTAATTTTCATTATTAATATGAAATTAAATTTTTTTGGTCTTACAGTTGCTTAGAGATGACGTCACTTTTGGTCCGATGTCTGGAAGCCTCCATGGAGGAAGGCGATTCGGTATTTTGAAGACGGAATTCGGATTCCTTAATGGTGGCAGTTTGACGTTGTCGACATCTTGAAATTCGACTTGGCGAAGACTAAAAAAAAAGAACTTTCAAAGAGGAAATCGGAAAGCTCTAAAGTTTTTTAATTATTCTAAGGACTCCTTAAACTGCCCCTTTTGTATATCGACACAAAGGGAAAAGCCTTTGATGAATTTGAGGTGAAAAATCGAGCCGGAATCTGGAGCAAGGTCAGTTATTAAGGGTGAATGGGGCGACATAATGCCCTCATTTAGCGTACTATGCATATTTGAATAACATGAAATATTCAAAATAGTTTAATTTTTCACGTTTATAGATTTTTGACTAATGTTTTCAAATAAAATAATCGTCGAGATTACTTTTAAAATTTTAGAATATAAATATTTTTAAAGCAATCAGTTCGATAAATGGGAAATTAGAGAGGTAAAGGGGCAATGAATAGTTTTGTGGTGTAATGATGGGAAGTTTTGTAGGGAATGTGATTTTTGTGGGGTAATTGGAGGTTTATGGGGGGTAATAGGATTTTTTTTTTCGGATGGGAAGTACAGTAGGGTAATGTTGGATTTCGGTGATAATTGGGTCGTAGGGTAATGAGGAAAGTGAGGTATTGTGGGAGTTATGAGGTAATTTGCGTTTATGGAGGACAATGTGATGTAAATGGAGAGTTTAAGTGGTAAGGGGATTCGGGGAAAAAAAGGATTTTTTGTTTGGGACGGGGTAATATTGGTAGATTTGTGGGAATGTTGGATTTTTGGGGGATAATGCGCGGTAATTGCGGTAATGAAGGATTAGGGTGATAAGAGGTAATGAAGATTAAGGGGGTAATGTTGGATTTTTGGGGGTAGTTGAAAGTAGTAGGGGTTTTTGGGGAATAATGCGTGGTAATTTCGGTAATGAAGAATTGTGGTAATAGTATTAATGGAGGTGGGGGGGGGGTATTTGGGATTTTTGGGGGTATTTGGATGGGGTCTGGGGAATATGCGGGTAATTTGGGTAATGAGGATTGAGTGTAAGGGGTGAATTGGGGGTAATGTTGGATTTTTGGGGGTAATTGAAAATATTAGGGGTTTTTGGGGAACAATGTGCGGTAATTGCGGTAATGAATGATTGGGGTGATAAGGGGTAATGAAGATTGGGGGGTAATGTTGGATTTTTGGGGAATAATGCGTGGTAATTTAGGTAATGAAGGATTTGGGTAATAGGGCTTAATGAAGCTTAGATGGGGTGGGGGTAATGTCGGATTTTGGGGTAATGGGAGGTACATAGTAGGGGCATCTGTAGAATAATGTGTGGTTATTGGGGTAATGAAGGATCGGGGTAATAGGATTTAATGCAGGTAAGGGGGGTAATGTGGGATTTTTGGGGGTACTTAATTGAAAGTAGTAGGGGTTTTCGGGGAATAATGCGTGGTATTTACGGTGATGAAGGATTGGGGTAAAAGGGCTTAATGAAGGTTAAAGGGGGTGGGGGTAATGTGGGATTTTGGGGTTATTGGAGATAGTAGTGGTTCATGGGAAATAATGAGTGGTAATTCCGGTAATGAAGGATTGGGGTAATAAGGGGTAATGAAGATTAGGGGGGTAATGTTTGGATTTTTGGGTAATGGGAGGTACGTAGTAGGGGTATCTGGAGAATAATGCGTGGTAATTGGGGTAATGAAGGATCGGGGTAATAGGGCTTAATGAAGGTTAAAGGGGGTAATGTGGGATCTTTGGGGATAATTGAAAGTAATAGTGGTTTTTCGGGAATAATGCGTGGTAATTGGGGTAATGAATGATTGGGGTAGTAGGATTCAATGCAGGTTAGGGTTGTAATGTAGGATCTTTGGAGGTAATTGAAGGTAGTAGAGGTTTTTGGCTGAATAATGCGTGGTAATTGGGGTAATGAAGGATTGGGGTATTAATAGGATTAACGCAGGTTGGGGGTAATGTGGGATTTTGGGGGGTAATTATTGAAGGTAGTAGGGGCAAAAGGTTAATAATGCGTGCTATTTACGGTAATTAAGGATTGTGGTAACAAGGCTTAATGAAGGTTAGAGGGGGTGGGGGTAATGTGCGATTTTGGGGTAATTGGAGGTAGTAGGGGTTTATGGGAAATAATGCGTGGTAAAGGCGGTAATGAAGGATTGGGCTAATAGGGGGGTAATGTTGGTAGATTTGAGGGGGTAATAACTTGAAGTTCATTGATGTCATTTGAGGTGTAAAGGCGGCAATTTGGTAATGGTGGGGGGGAGTTTCGTGGGGTAATGTGGGATTTATGAGGGTAATTGGCGTTTTTTGGATAGGTAATGTTGGTTAAATAGTGGTAATGGAAGGTTTTGGGGGTGATTGGATCGATGTTGGGCGATAGGAGTTGTTGTGGGGGGGGGATGATCTTATTGATATAATGTAAGGGGGGGGTCCTCTTTGTTCTGTAATGGGGGGTAATTTTGTAGGGGGTAATCTGGAGGGATTTAAGGGGGTAATTAGTTTTGGGGGTCAGGGCATAATGAGGGGTAAATGAAGGTAATGGAAGGTGTGGGGGTAATTGGTGTTTGGTTATGGGTGGGGGGGATGAGGTTCGAAAATGTTGGTAGATTTGTGGGAATAATTCAAAGGGGGGGTAAGCCTTTTAAGGTTGTAATGTGTGATTTGTGAGGGTAATTAGGGGTAGTAGCAATTTCTAAGGAATAATGCAAGTTCTTCTGAGGAATTTGATGGTTTCATGATCTCTCATTGCTAAGATTAGTCAATCACCTGATTGAACTCGGTGGTCGGCTCGTCCCAGCTTTAAGGGCCCCAAAAAGCGTCCTTTGCCTCTCCCTCGGGGTAAAAGGTCTTTTCGTGTTAACCGGTTTGGTCGCCATTTCTGCCCTCGCTTCGCTGATTATTTCCGCACTCGTCTTCAAAAGGCAGCTAGGCGGCCTATAGAATGCTTTCGACTGATCCATGCTTCCTAAAAACAACAAAATCGAATAACAAATAATAAAATTTTTATCAACAAAAAATCCTACGATTCTATCACATGCCTTACATAGTAAAAGATAAAAATATTACACTTTTTGAAACGATGAAAACTCCATTTTTGCAAGTGAGCGATTTCACGAGAATGTTGTGAGTTGGTATGTTTATTTGAGGTTGTCATAGGTACCTCGGGGGATTTCAGGGTTATTCTCCTAAGGGGGGAAGGAGAACAAACCACCTTTACGTTAATCAATAGAGACATTGTTCAATTCTTATTCTCACCTATTTTTCTTAAATAATGAATACTCGATTGTACGATAAGTAAACAACTTTGTATTCATACAAGTTACCAGATGAAAGTTTTTAGTTGGCACAAGGCAAAAATTGAATTATTATCTGAAAATAATACTTAGCACATTTAAAATCTGGCAAAAAGGGTCTTTTTTGAAAATCCGCTAAAAAAAAGTTTAAAATGTGGCTAAAAAGGGTTCTTCTAGTTGAAAAAAATACAAATTCATCCTAAAAATTGGTCTTTTCTTGCCAAAAGAGGGTCACAACCTGGCCGAAAAGGTTAAAAATCTGTCTAAAAAGTAACTTTTCTTGTCCAAAAAAGGGTCAATCTGGCGAAAAAGGGTCTTTTCTTGTCAAAAGAGGGTCAAAACCTGGCTGAAAAGGGTGAAAATCTGTCTAAAAAGGGACTTTTCTTGCCAAAAAAAGTTAATATAGCTGAAAATGGTCTCTTCTTGTCGAAAAAGGTTCAAAATCAGACTGGAAAGGGTCTTTTCTTGTCAAAAAAGGGTCAAAACTTGGGTGAAAAGGTTAAAAATCATTCTAAAAAGTGACTTTTCTTGTCCAAAAAAGGGTCAATATGGCGAGAAAGAGTCATTTCTTGCAAAAAGGGAGTCAAAACCTGGCTGAAAAGGGTAAAAATCTGTCTAAAAAAGGACTTTTCTTGACAAAAAAGGTAAATATAGCTGAAAAGGGCCTTTTCTTGTCGAAAAAGGTTCAAAATCGGCTAAAAAGAGTCTAGTCTTGTAAAAATGGGTCAGAATCAGGCTGAATAGAGTCTTTGCTTGTCAAAAAAGTTCAGAATCTGGCTAAAAAGGGTCTTTTTTTGATCCAAATCGATTTAAAATTAGGCTAAAATGGGTCTTACCTTGATAAAAAAAATCTTTCCTTAAAAGGTTCAAATTCTGGCTGAAAAGGGCATTTTTTTTGTGTCCAAAATGTCAAAATTCAAGCAAAAAGTGCCGATTGTAATGGCCTTAAGTTTAATCTCATGATTCGTCGAGACCTGAAGGTTTGAGAGGGTTGAAAATCGTGACAGGAATGTCTCATAAGCCAAGGACAAGCTGTTCAAATCGCAGTAGTTCTGGAACTTTGCTTAGGGGCTTTAAGTCGAATTTTTGAGGATTCTGGCTTTTCAGGAGGAAACTTGCTGCTTCTAAAGGCTGCATCGAGTCTTTTTCCAAATGTGAATGAAACGAATAAAATTCTAGGAACCCAAAACTCATTTGCAATAAATGTTTGAAAACTGCTCGAACCGTTTATTTTAACTTCCGGACCCTTTTAATGTAAACCATGGCTTTCTTTATGGTTTTATTTCTAATCCATTAACTCTTTTAATTAGTAAAAAATTCTAAAACCTCCTTTAAAAACTGGATAACGTTCGAAAATATGAGCAGTTCATTAAATGTAAAAAAGAAAAGGATTTTCTTCGGTTAATGATTCAAATCCAGGCTTTGTAATTAACACATTTTTGTTTGAAAAGGGTCCTTTTTTTTTTTTTTTTTTGTTTTTTAACAAAATACTTCTTTCACGTATTAGTGGTCTGATCTTTTCTTTTTCAGGCTAATATCTTGAGTACCCACTTTACAAAGGACATTTTTTATTTTTTACTTCCGAAATTAAAATTTTTTTTTTTTTTGTTATCTTCAAAGAGACTTCTTGACATCCCTTCCAATTATGAATCTCTTTGAAACAAAATATTTTGAACGTCCCAAAGTCTTAACAAGGTCTTCTGACCAACTGAGTGCGAAAAGTTGATTCCCAAACTTTTTTTTCGTAAAAATCTTCCGGCGAAATTGCTTTTCTTGACATTAAGGAACTCGATGATACCTGAGCACGTGGTTTTATTTTTTATAGTCACAAAAATGAGGTTAAAAATATCTCTAGGAAGAGATACGTTTAATTGTATTAATCATGTCCTTCTTTTTCCTTCCCCAAACGAAAAAACGTAACCCTTTTATTCAATTTACGTCCTTCAGACGAAGTTAAACTTGAATTGAGGCTTCCTTTTAAGTCCCAGGGCGACCCGAGGGAAATTCCAATCTCTAAATCAAGGCAAAACTATTGCCCGAAATAGAATTCGCCTGTATTCTTAAAATAAAACATAAGTAATTAGTGAAATTAAATAAAGCTGGAAGATGAACGCCTCACTTATTTCAGAGAAACTTACTCATTTGCACAGGAAACTTCCTCTCATTGACCCCACAACATCACCCCCATAGCCCTTTAACTCCCACGACCTGCTAAAACCCTAAATTATGTGCCCTATCCTTCAAATCCACCATTAACCTTCTATTAACATTAACCTTAATCCTCCATTACCACTACTAACCCTCATTACCAAGATGTTTTCCCGAATAAAACCTCCATTACCATCGCTTACCCCCATTACCACCAATAAAAAAAAAGTACCTACCTGAAAAGCCCCTAATCGTCCCTAAGAATCCACTTACACCCGCCCCCCTTTATTCCAACAAACCACCCATTCCTGCCACAAACAATCCGGCCCCATTACCCAGCTATTTCCCTCCCAATTACACCGAAAAACCACTGGATTACTATTCATCACTGCCACAAACCCTAAATTACTTGCCCAAAATACCCATTACCACCACATTACCCTCATTACCTAGGATTTATGCACTCCAACAAACTACTATTACCCCAACAACACCTCCATTTCCACCACATACTCCCATTTCCACCAATTTAACTGGAGCCTCCAAAGTACAATTGCTTTGCCAGATTAGGCCCAAAAAAGTAGCCCAATTTGAGATAAATCGCCCAAACTGGCAACACTGTTAACAGCACAAAGTCGTAGGACTGCAGGGTAGCCAGATTAGGCCCCAATAAGTAGCCCAATTCGCGATATATCGCCCAAACTGGCAACGCTGTTCAAAGCCAAAACTTTTAGGATTGCAGAATTGCCAGATTAGGCCCCAAAAAGTAGCCCAATTTGAGATAAATCGCCCAAACTGGCAACACTGTTAACAACACAAAGTCGTAGGACTGCAGGGTAGCCAGATTAGGCCCCAATAAGTAGCCCAATTCGCGATATATCGCCCAAACTGGCAACACTGTTAAAAGCCCAAACTTTTAGGATTGCAGGATTGCCATATTAGGCTCCAAAAAGTAGCCCAATTCGCGCGATAAATCGCCCAAATTGGCAACGCTGTTCAAAGCCCAAACTTTTAGGATTGCAGAATTGCCAGATTAGGCCCCAAAAGTAGCCCAATTTGAGATAAATCGCCCAAACTGGCAACACTGTTCAAAGCCCAAACTTTCAGGATTGCAGGATTGCCATATTAGGCCCCAAAAAGTAGCCAAATTTGAGGCAAATCGCCCAAACTAGCAACACTGTTCAAAGCCCAAACTTGTAGCATTGCAGGGTTGCCAGATTAGGCTCCAAAAGTAGCCCAATTTGCGATAAATCTCAATAATTGGCAACACTGGCCACCATTACCCACTAACCCTTCAATTACCCCCCTCAAACCCCTATCACTCCCACAAACCCACCACATTGCTCTGACAAAACACCCATCACTCCCTCATAAAACTTATTTAACCAAACACTTATGGCTCTCACGGGAGATCGGATAATCCTAGAAAGTCGCTACTAGTCTCTACTACTACCTAAACAATGAAAAATTTTTCCAGAAAAACCGAACTCTCCATCTTTTATGGTTCTGAAATGGCATGGCTTTTATTGTCTCACAATCGGTAAAAAAAAATTTCACAAAAACACAATTTGTTATCCATACTAGAGAACCACTCATCCGATGTAGTCAAGCGTTTATTCATTTTGAAGGAAAATCACCTAAGGATTTCCCCAAAAGTTCGAATCCGTAGGTGAGTGGTATTGTGGGGATTATGACTATGGAGTTACGTTTTTTCCCTCAATTTACACATCGTTATCATACTTAATGAAAAAAAAAAAACAATGGGGTTGGTTAGAATAAAATGAAGGGATGATAACTCATCAAAAGACAAAAGGGAGCCCGGAATGTCCGGGAGTTTAGTCTGTTATGTTAAATAAAGAGGATTAATTAGTCTCAAGATTTTGATCCTCAAAAAAATATTATGGAGAAAAAAAATGTCAGATTAAGGGGGGTGGAGGGGGGGGGAGTGGAGAGGCGGGAAATATAAGGGTTGCTCTTTCCTCGAATGCTCAGTCTAACTCCAGCATCCAGCTGGACGACTTCCCCCACACGCAACCCTTTTACTAAATGAACGCTTTCAAACACGTGAAACAAACCTGCACTCAGTAAGTTTTGTAGTTGGTGCCGCATTTAAGTATATCAGCAAAAGAATCATTAAAAAAATCCGCTATAAATAAATAAATAAATAATTAATAGCAATAATAGGTACTAGGTACATAAATAGGTTCTAAAATTCTTTCTAAAAGTTTTGAATTTGGGCTAAATTGAGGTGTCACATTCAGGATAAGTCGGAAAAGATGGAGAAAATGAACAATCGCAGAGTTCTATCTCAAGACTAGGGGATTGAGGCAATAAGTAGCACTTTTGGCTAAGTGTTTATTGGGTTAATTAAAGATTCCATTGCTTAGACGTCCAACTGTGGCCTATGGCTAAGTAGGATTATTAGCTCAAAAAAGACAATACGATATCTCATCCTCCTCTCGACCGATCGACTTGAAATTTTAAGGGGTTCTGCTTTTCATATTAAAGAACAACTTAGTCAAATTTTAAGATGATCGGTTCGCTAGGAGCTGAGAAAACGTAATTTATGAGCTCCCCAGTTATCACAATGACCATCTAAATCGTGAAAATTACGAAAAAAGAAGGCATTAAGCTAGTTGATTTTCCTGGATTTTTAATATTGCCCTATCCTAGGCAAAACTAATTTGTCCCTACGTGAATAATTAACTCTCGACGATATTAATGAGCCCGAAACTGTTAGTTGATGGATTGAACAGATTGTTCACTCGAAATTCTCTCTAATTAGGTAGACCGACCAATCGACACATTTTCAATGATATCATGATGATTTTACAGCTAGTACTAGAAAATTAGCAATTTAGGTCAAAATAAATTGATGAATTTAGAATTTTTGTTAGGGAAATGTTTCCTCTAGCTAAATTAGCAGGCAAAAAACCTTGAAATTTTTGGACTTTTTTCAGTTTTTGCCTCGTAACTTCTGAAATGTTGGTTTTATGCAAAGGGTCACTCTTAACATAATTAAAGGTTATAAAATTACCTAAAATTTGAGCCAAACCGCAGCTCTGTAGGTCCAATAGATCTTGAGATATATTAAAAATTGTCTATTTTTCAAAAAAGTTCAAAATATCAGAAATTACCTAAAATACCTGAAATTCAGTCACATTTGTAACCTGTACGGGAGAAACAATAATTTGATCGAGTCCAATCATTTTAAAGGTAATTAAAAGGAGTTTTTCAAAATTGCTAAATAAAATGTTTAGCTAAGTTGGAATTTTTGAAATCGAATATTTCAGAATTTATAGGACCTAGAGAGCTGCAGTTGGGCTTAAACTTTAGGTAATTTTATTACCTTTAATATTGTTAAGGGTGACGTTTTGCATAAAACTAATATTGCAGAAGTTATGAGGCAAAAACTGAAAAAAGTCCGAAAATTTCGAGTTTTTTTTGGCAGTAGTGTCACCTCCTGTCCCCTGGGGGTTGAGGCATGGACCTAGAAAAGTTTCTGAAATTTTGGTGATCAAATAGATGGCCGGAAGGCACCACATTCACATTTCCAAAATGGTGGGTTCGAGCTAAAAAATGTATAAAAAGTAAGAATTTTTAATCCATTGGTTCTTTCAAGTGATGGTCAACAAATTGTGCTATTGTAGCTTTCAAATGGGATTGCGCTAAAATAGTAATTGCATGAGTAATTAAGGAGCACCTATAACAGAAGGTAAACGTAACCAAAGAGCTTTATATCGAACAAAAGGATAAATGATTTCCAACCCAGAAATGAACAAAGACAAAGTCCATTTTGTTATTAAGAATTCATCTTTTGACCATACCTAAAAGGCTAAATAAAACCCCCAACTCTTCTTTCCCCATACCTACTCTACCATCTTTCACCTCCCCTACCATCATTACCTCTCCCTGCAATGTACCAACTTTCCTACCTTCCGCCAAAGTCCCTCAACTACCTTCTCCAACCTTCCCATGACCTCACCCACCCAACCATAATCACCCCCAACCAACCTCCTGACCAATTTCCTTAGGTATTTTGGGACATTAGGGGCTCTTTTGACAAGATTTTGTTCTTTTACTACTCAAAGGGCCTCTTTTAGCTTGATTTTTTATCCTTTTTGGACTTTAGGGGCCCTTTTACCTCGATTTTTGGACATTAGGGGCTCTTTTGACTACATTTTGTTTCTTTACGACTAAAAAGGTCCTTTTTAGCTTGATTTTTAGTTCCTTTTGGACACTAGGGGCCCTTTTTAACTCGATTTTTGGACATTAGGGGCCTTCCTTACCTCAATTTTTTGAGATTAGAGGCTTTTTGACTAGGATTTGTTCCTTTACCACTAAAAGGGCCCCTTTTAGCTTGATTTTTAGTTCCTTTTGGATACTAGAGGCCCTTTTTACAACGAATTTTGGACTTTAGGGGCCCTTTTACCTCGATTTTTGGACATTAGGGGCTCTTTTGCCTACATTTTGTTTCTTTACGACTAAAAAGGTCCTTTTTAGCTTGATTTTTGGACACCAGGGGCCCTTTTTACCTCGATTTTTGGACACCAGGGGCCCTTTTTACCTCGATTTTTGGACACCAGGGGCCCTCCTTACCTCAATTTTTTGAGATTAGAGGCTCTTTTGACTAGGATTTGTTCCTTTACCACTAAAAGGGCCCCTTTTAGCTTGATTTTTTTTATCCTTTTCCTACACTATGGGCTACTTTTACGAAGAATTTTGGACATCAAGGGCCCTTTTGACTACATTTCGTTCCTTTACGACAAAAAGAGCCCTTTCAGATCGAATGTTGATCTTTTTTGGACTTTAAGGGCCCTTTTTGCCTCAATTTTTGGACACCAGCACCAGGGGGCCCTTCTTACCTCATTTTTTTTTGAGATTAGAGGCCCTTTTGACTAGGATTTGTTCCTTTACCACTAAAAAGGGCCTTTTTAGCTTGATTTTTAGTTCTTTTTGGACACTAAGGGCCCTTTATACCTCGATTTTTTGAAATAAGGGGCTTTTTCGACTTAATTTTTACCTTTACAACTAAAAATTTCCCGTTTAGCTTCATTTTGTTCCTTTTTTTGGGGCACTCATAACTAGATTTTGTTGCATAACAAAAAAAAATGAGTCCCGCGGCAGCAGGACTAAGGAGGTAGATTTCTTTCAGATGGTTAGATCTCGAAGTTTCTAAAATTCGAAGAAAAATACCTAAAAAATCATCTGTTTCCCGGTAAAAATTCAAAAATTTTCTTTTTTACCTAGATTCAAATCTATTACACCCAGCTGATCCAAACCAACTTTAAATCTTTCTTAGACATCCCCATAACATCACTTTTAAGTTTGAAAGCAATTGGATGAACGGTTTAGGAGATACGCAGTTTAGGCCCTAAGCAAACTACCAAAACCGCTGGTCCGATTTCAGCCGTTAACGAACTCATAAATTCTATTAGTTTAAAAGCCCTAAATACCGAATTTCATGATCGTCAAGTAAAAATTACTCAAGTTATCGTGCGAATATATATATATAATATATATATATATATATACATATATATATATATATATAACTTTTGAGTTGAGGGTGGTTTTGGGGTCCAGGGGGTCTGAAATGAAAACCTGTCACAAAAATTTTTGATTCTGAGACTACTGCCCCCATTGCAATAGGTAGATTTTCTGAAAGAAATCTACCTAAAAAAAAAACTATTTTGAGCCCTAGTGACCCTTTTTCCCCACCAGGGTCCTTCTTACCTCATGAGATTAGGTGCTCTTTTGACTAGGTTTTGTTCCTTTACCACTAAAAGGGCCCCTTTTAGCTTGATTTTTTATCCTTCTCGGAAACTAGGGGCCCTTTTCCCACAAATTTTGGACATTAGGGGCCCTTTTGACTACATTCTTTTACGACCAAAAAAGCCCTTTTTAGTTTGGTTTTTGGTCTTTTTTGGCCATGGCAGTCTCTTTTTTAACCATTTTAAGATTTTCACCAAATTGAGAAAGTTTGGTTGTTCCACTTCCATAAATACCAGACCTTTGAGTGCAATTCTGGCTTAAATTTTCTCTACACCATAAATCAAAGTATCGACATGAAATTTCTAAAACGAAAGGTGGAAAAGCTTCTTAATTTCGTCTGAATAACAAAACACTCTTTTGATTTTAACATATTAATCGGCTAGCTCGAGGGTTTGAGTCTGAGCACTTGAAAGGTCTGGAAATTAATTTATAACACGCTTTGATGGGTTAGGTTCTTATAAATAAACAAAATGAAAATCCTTTTCCCTTCTTTACATTAGAGCTCTATTTTCTAACGCTGGAAAATAATTTAAAAATCAAATTCCTCACATTAATTTTATGTTCCAAGATTTAAATACGTAAGACTGAATTATTCATTGTCCTCGTTTACAATATTCACGATGGTTTCGTGTGTCGTTCGACGAGGAAATGAAAATTTTCCATTTTAAATTTATATTTTATTTTGAATTTGTGCTGACAATGGGAGGATCATGAATTTTTAGTTCCAAGAAGGGAAACTGAGGGGTGGGGGAGAGGAGTGGAGAGGGGGTAGTATGGAAAGAGAGGTGGTGTGGTGTGGAGGGGGAACCCCAAAACTTGAAATTTCTCAAAAAGGAGATCTACAGACCTCTTCACAGATCCGGAACCTCCCATCACTTCCCCCTACCTTCCCCCACCTCACCACGGCCTTCAACTACGTCTCCCTCCTTTCTCATCACTTCCCCTACCCTCCCGGACCTTCCCCCACCTCCCTACAACATTCCACCCAACACTGCTACGGAATGGAAACTCTATGAAAAGGTGTAGTCTTGGGAGGGTAATTGGGGGTCTGAGAAATTATCCTTTTTGGGGGAAAATGTGGTAGGTATGGGAACACCATAACTCGAGCTTTCTCAAAAGGAGCTCTACAGAACTCTCCACAAGCATTTCCCCCACCTCCCATCACTTCCCCCAAACTTCCCCCACCCCACCATAACCTTCCACACCATCTCCCTGCTCTCATCACCTCCGCTACCCTCCCCCACCTCTAACCCCCACTCACTCCTAGCTATAACCTTCCACCCTTTTCCATCCTCTCCCATCACCTCCCTACCCTCCTAGACCATCTACCTCCCCCTACCCACCCATAGCTCACCATAACCTTCCACCACTTCTTTCTCCTCTATCATCACCTTCCCTCCTCTCCTAGATCCTCTACTTCCCCACACCTCACCATAACCTTCCACACCATCTCCCTGCTCTCATCACCTCCCCTACCCTCCCCCACCCTCTAACTCCCACTCACACCTAGCCATAACCTTCCACCCTTTTCCATCCTCTCCCATCACCTCCCCCTCCTAGACCCTCTACCTCTCCCTACCCACCCATACCTCACCATAACCTTCCAATCTCCCTGCTCTCATCACCTCCCCTACCCTCCCCCTCCCTCTAACCCCCACTCACTCACACCTAGCCATAACCTTCCACCCTTTTCCATCCTCTCCCATCACCTCCCCCTCCTAGACCCTCTACCTCCCCCTACCCACCCATACCTCACCATAACCTTCCACCACTTCTTTCTCCTCTCCCATCACCTTCCCTCCTCTCCTAGATCCTCTACCTCCCCACACCTCCCCATCCTCTCTCATCACCATCCTTCCTCGGTCCTCTCCCACCTTCCACCCCCTAACCTGAGGCAGCTCCAGACTTTTATTCGATTCTCGACAATTTAAAACTTCCCAGGGATTCCTGCAATTATTGGTTTTTCATTTCGGGTCGCAATATACAACCTACGGTTCCTGTACAACTGCCAAAGTTGTCAACAACTTAATGGTAATAACAATATTCGAACTTTTTTTTCTTCCCCCTCCACAGCTCTTTGATGTTTGGTGGCTTGAAGAGCCGTAATATAATATTCTTGAAAATCCTATACGATTTAAATGATTAATGATCCTATTCATCCCTTGGGATTATTTGCAATCCGATCGTTTTAATTTGTAACGAGCTTTAAAATCAAAACAAATTCAATAAAATATTTCTTGTGTAGTCCACATATAGGTAAAACTCTTTTGAAAATTGTAATTTTCAGTGCTTGGGAATGTAAATTTGGATTGCAAAAATGAATGATACCTACCTATGGATTTTCAGTTAAAACACAGTATAAATTTAGAATTAAATTATTGATTTTAACCAAATTAAGAAAAAAGACATAGCTGCTAATTATTCTAAATCAGGGATAGTATTACATATTAGAGGTGGGTTCCCCATCATATCCCAGGGGGGTGAGGCAAGGGGGGACTCCTAAAATGCGAGTTGAAAGGGAAGTTAAAAGGGTAAGAAAGTTGAAAGGGAAGTTAAAAGGGTAAGTAAGTTGAAAGGGAGTGTAATCAGAAGGGGAAAAAAGGCTTATGAAGTTAAAAAATCGTGTAATTTTAAAGAAACTTAAACCGAAAAGGATTCTCACTCTAGTTGAAAAAGAAGTCTCGTTATAATGTTTTATCCTTTTATGCTATGAAATTACATCTTATGGACAAGGGCGAAGTTTAAAAAAAAAGGAAACATTCAGAGATGAATGGATTTAACAAATTTAATTATGTTTAAAAATGTTTTTGTGGACAAAATTCATTTTATTTTATTTATTTTAATTATTTATTTATTTATTTATTTTTTTTTAGAAGTAATGAACTATGGACGAAAATGTGCCGATGACACCGGGGGCTTATTTTTTGGTCAGTGTCGTCTTATTTGTAATTGGATTTGTTGGATTTTTCTCAAACCTCACAGTCATTGTTATGATGTACCGTGATCAAAAGGTAACTATTTTTTTATTAATCTATAATTTATAATTTTAAGTATGTCATAACTCATAAGGTACACCACAGTGGGGTAATGGGGGAACCACAATGGGATAAAGGGAAAACCACAGTCAGGTAAAGGGGCACCACAATGAGGTAAAGGAGGACACCAGAATGGGATAAAAGGGCACCCACATTTAGATAAATGAGGACACCGCAATGGGGTAAAAGGGCACCACATTGAGGTAAAAGAAGGCACCACAATTTGGTAAAGGAGGACACCAGAATGGTGTAAAGGGGGAACCACATTGGGGTAAATGAGGCCACCACAATGGGGTAAAGGGGGGCACCACATTGGGGTAAAAGAGGGCACCACATTGGGGTAATTGAGGGCACCATTATAGGGTAAAGGAGGACACCAGAATGGTGTAAAGGGGGCACCACATTGGGGTAAATGAGGCCAACACAATGGGGTAAAGGGGGGCACCACATTTGGGTAAAGGAGGAGACCAGAATGGGGTAAAGATGGCACCACATTGGGGTAAATGAGGGCACCACAATGGAGTAAAGGGGGCACCACATTGGGGTAAAAGAGGGCACCACATTGGGGTAAAAGAGGGCACCACAATGGGGTAAAAGAGGGCACCACAATGGGGTAAAGGAGGAGACCAGAATGGGGTAAAGGGGGCACTACATTGGGTAATTGAGGGCACCACAATGGGGTAAAAGAGGGCACCACATTGGGGTAAAAGAGGGCACCACAATGGGGTAAAGGAGGAGACCAGAATGGGGTAAAGGGGGCACTACATTGGGTAATTGAGGGCACCACAATGGGGTAAAGGGGGCACCACATTGGGGTAAAAGATTTCACCACATTTGGGTAAAAGAGAGCACCACATTTGGGTAAATGAGGGCACCACAATGGGTAAAAGGGCACCACATTGGGTAAAAGGAGGACACCACATTGGGGTAAAAGAGGGCACCACATTGGGGTAAAAGTGGGCACCACATTGGGGTAAAAGTGGGCACCACATTGGGGTAAAAGTGGGCACCACATTGGGGTAAAAGTGGGCACCACAATGAAAAGGAGGACACCAGAATGGGTTAAAGGGGGGCACCACATAAAGGTAATATGGGGCAAGACATCTAAGTACCTAATAGGCAATAGCCAATAGGGAACCACAATAGTGTGAATAGGGGCACCACATGTGGTAAAAGGGTCACCAAAATTTGTATACTCACACTACAGTGGGATAAACGGGACACCACAGCGAAGTACACCATATTGGGGTAAAGGTGGGCACCACAATGGAATAAAGGGGACACCACTTCCTTGAAAAGGGGGCACCACAATTTTGTCTTATTTTACCCCCTGGTGGCTGCTTTCTCAACTATAACAAATAACCGTTAAACCTGAAATGCGGTATTTTACACCACCTCCAATCGATCTTTTCTCTTTTTCATTCTTCTTTACTTCGGTCACGTGTAAAAAGGGTCCGAATGCCAAATGAACGGATCGGAATTTGAGTTCCTATCTAATTAAAAAACGTCTCGAAAGGGTCGCAAGAGGTTAGTCGGGCGGAAAACTCGAATAAAAAGCCATTTCCGTTCATATTATTGCGGAAAAGGCCCTACTTCCCTACAAATATATTTATTTTTCAGCTCAGGACGCCATTGAACTACATTTTATTCAATTTGATTGTATCGGACTTTACAGTTTCGATACTTGGAAATCCTTTAACTTTACTTTCGGCAATAGCGAACGAATGGATTTTTGGTTCGGCCATGTGTGTCGCTTATGGGTTTTTCATGGCCCTTTTGGGTAAGACTGGAAAATCGTTTTATCCATTTTACTTGTATGTGTTCTGCATAGGAATCACGTCAATTAGTACGCTGACCGTTCTAGCTTTAGAGAGATATTTGATGATATCGCATCCACTCAACAGAGGGAGTTTGAGTCGAAAAGCGGCCGGCTACACGGTCGTCGCCGTCTGGACGTACTCGGCGGTCGTGACGGTCCCGCCGCTTTTCGGATGGGGCGAATATGGACCCGAAGCCGCCAATCTCAGGTATTTTTTTTTTTTTATTCTCCTTCGAATCTGACACCGAATAGACGCGAAATTGGAGAAGGTTTGCTAGAAAAGGTAATTGATTGTGACTTTTAATTGAACTCTAATTACATTCAAGTCAATCTTGTGGAGGGGTCAGGTTCCCGCAAAGGTTCTCAGTGGGGACGCAGAAGTAATTTATTTAATGAAAATTCAAGAGAGAAAAAAAAACCATTAATGTCCTTAAACAACCTTTAGCCCTTCCATCTATCTCTTCATACTCCCATCACCTCCCCCCTCACTCCCTTAACCTCCCCCACCACCCCTCACACTCCCATCAACTCCCATCACCTCCCATCACCTCCTCTCACACTCCCATCACCGCCTCTCACACTCCCATCACCTCCCATCACCTCCCAATACACTCCCATCACCTCCTCTCACACTCCCATTACCTCCCCTCACACTCCCATCACATCTACTCACACTCCCATCACATCTACTCACACTCCCCTTACCTCCCCACCTCCCCTCACACTCCCATTCACCTCCCCCTACACACACATTACCTCCCCCACCCCCCACCTCCCCACTCACATTCCCATTACCTCCCCCACCTCCCCTCACACTCCCATTACCTCCCCTCACACTTCCACCACCTCTACTCACCTCTACTCACACTCCCCTAACCTCCCCTACCTCCCCTTACACTCCCATCACCTCCCCTCACACTTCCATCACCTCTACTCACACTCTCATCACCTCCCCTCAAACTCCCATCACCTCTACTCACACTACCATCACCTCTACTCACACTCCCATCACCTCCCTCTAACTCACACTCCCTAACCTCCACTCACACTCCCATCACCTCTCCTCACACTCCCCTAACCTCTCCACACTCCTCCCCTCACACTACCATCACCTCTCACTCACACTTCACCATCACCTCTACTCACACTACCATCACCTCCCTCACACTCCCATCACCTCTACTCACACTCCCATCACCTCCCCTACCTCCCCTCACACTCCCATCACCTCTACTCACACTACCATCACCTCCCCTCAAACTCCCATCACCTCTACTCACACTACCATCACCTCTACTCACACTCCCCTAACCTCCCCCACCTCCCCTCAAACTCCCATCACCTCTACTCACACTCCCATCACCTCCCCCACCTCCTCTCACACTCACATAAGTATTACATACAATAAAAAAAGGGCTGTTAGGAAAAAGTCTAGATGGAGTCGTAATCTCCATCCTATCGATGTTTTACGGGTCGCTGATAACGAATCTGAGGTTTGCTGACAGAAATCTTGCCCGGAACCGTGTCAAAATCGCAGTCAAAATTTCGGCACTTTTTGCAGTTTTTTGTTTATATCTCCAAAAATATGCGTTTCAGCGTCTTAGTCGCTAAGTACAAAATGAAAGCTCATAAAATTTTCTAAAAATCCATTAATCATTTGTCCAATTCGAACCATCCATTTCGCAGATATCGATGTTCAAAGTCCGTCGTATGACCACTATGTGAAAAGGTCGGTTTGAGGGCGAAACCAGTGAAAAACTTTCCTCGGACTAGTCTCCCAATGTTTTAAAAGCCACTTTAAGTCAAAAACCTAAAAATCAACATTATAAGAGCCAATTTTTCATCAAAAAATCTCAAAAACAACGATTCCAGAGCAAATTCCACTTCAAAAACTTCAAAATCAAGGTTTTAAGGGGCTTTTGGTCAAAAACCCTCAAAATCAGCAATCAGCAAAATCATTTATAAAACCAAATTTTCGTCGAAAAACCTCAAAATCTAGGTTTTAAGGGCCTTTTGGTCAAAAATCCTCAAAATCAGCAATCAGAAAAATCATTTATAAAACCAAATTTTCGTCAAAAAAACCTCAAAATCAAGGTTTCAGGAGACACTTTTTGGTCATTAGCCTCAAAACCAAGGTTTTAGGAGACACTTTTTGGTCAAAAACCCTCAAAATCAAGGTTTTAAAAGCCATTTTTCGTCAAAACCTCAAAACCAACATTTCAAGAGTCAATTTTTCATCAAAAAACCTCAAAATCAACGTCTTAAGAGACTTTATTGATCAACAACATCAAAATCAACGTTTCCAGAGCAAATTTCACTTCCAAAACCTCAAAATTTATTAAATACCTCCAAATCATTTATAAAACCAAATTTTCGTCAAAAAACCCCCTCAAAATCAAGGTTTTAGGAGTCACTTTATGGTCATAGGCCTCAAAATCAAGGTTTCAAAAGCTTTTTTTCGTCAAAAACCTTAAAATACATTTTAAGAGCCAATTTTTCATCAAAATCGACGTTTTAAGAGACACTTTTTCGTCATGAACCTATTATTATTCCAATCATATTCATCTTCATTTTTCATTGCATCAGCTTTTAACGAAAATTGTATCAAAGTTTCCGACGAAAAGAAACCAAAAATGACTCAAAACAGTGAAATAATGTTTCAGTTGTTCCGTAAATTGGGAATCAAGAGGTACGAATTCGAGGTCCTACATAATGTACATGTTCGTCTTGGGATTTTTCCTCCCAATCTTAGTCATAATATTTTCCTACCTTAACATTATTACAACGATAAGAACGGTAAGGGCGAACGAAAAAATAACGAGCCCCTATTTTGAGTTTTTGTTATTTTCAGAGGTCGGTTGCGATGGGAGGAGTAAGCAAAGCGGAATCAAGGGTCACTTGGATGATTGCGGTCATGATTCTGGCTTTCCTCATCGCCTGGACCCCTTACGCAATATTCGCACTTCTAATCGCCTACCTAGACGTGAGCATAAGCCCCGCTGTCGCCACCGTTCCTGCAATATTTGCCAAAACGAGCATCTGCTACAATCCTGTGATTTACGTCGGGCTTAATACTCAGGTATTGTTTATCATAAACCTTCATAAAAACCAAAGTGAAAAGTTAAAACCACAATTTTTAACTTTCTCAAAGAGAAGTTATTGTAATACCGTCGAATTCAGGTTTTTGGGGGTCTTCCAGACCCCCTAGGGTCAAACTGACTTTTGATCTTTGTCGGACATGACTTTGTCTGTGGTGCCGGCCGTCCGTCCGTCCGTCGCCTTTTTTTTCCAGAACACTTCACGACCACGATTTTCATCCGATTTTCACGAAATTTTCACACAATCTTCCTTTCGTGGTTGTCTTGAAAGTGACGAGAGCGATTTTTGAAATTCGACAAAATGGCGGAGATATGTCTGTCTAAAGTTTGCAAAAATGTGCTACGGGCTTTCTACCGGTCCGATCTTCACCAAATAACCAAATAATCTTCACGTGATCCCGATTAAATTTCATTAACTAATTAGGTAATTAATTATGTAATTAGGTAATTATGACTAATTAACTTAATTTTCCCATTTTCATAAAATTATCGCCAAATTCAAGTTATGATTGCAAAAAAATTTTATTTCTCAAAAATTAATTAATTAACTAATTAGGTAATTTTATTGAGTTTGAATGAAATTAGTCCCGTTTTCATAAAATTATCACCAAATTCAAGTTATGATTGAAAAAAAATTCTCAAAAATTAATTAATTAGTTATTAACTAATTAGGTAATTATAATGTGTTTGAGTGAATTAGTCCCATTTTCATAAAATTATCACCAAATTCAAGTTATGACTGAAAATTTTTTTTCCAAAAATTAATTAATTAACTTATTAACTAATTAGGTAATTATGAAGTGTTTGAGTTTAATTAGTCCTATTTTCATAAAATTATCACCAAATTCAAGTTATGATTGGAAAAAAATTCTCAAAAAATAATTAATTAATTAATTAACTAATTAGGTAATTATAATGTGTTTGAGTGAAATTAGTCCCATTTTCATAAAATTATCACCAAATTCAAGTTATGTTAGAAAAAAGGATTCATTTCCCCCGAAATTTATGGATCCCCCGGAATCTGTAGACCTTTGAGAAAGTTCGTGTCTCTGGGCAAGCTCCAGGACCAATATTCCATTTTTTTTCATTATTTTAGACTTTCGAGAGTAAAACTAAAAGCAATAATGAAAGATATTTTAATAACTTTTAAAAATAAGGACTTTATTTTTCCTTAATATATTGGCCAAGAGTATAAATAATAAAGGACCCTTCTTGAGAAACTTCTACTCAAGACATTCCAGTTTTATACCTTGAATTGGATGAGATTTTTTTTTGCCCCACTCAGGGAAAAGTAAAACTGAAGAGGTTTTTTTAAATTGAGGTTTTTTTTCCGTCAAATTTTTATCGTCGCTATCCTCCAGTGGAAGGGGGGCCCTCATCGACGATGTTATCCTTCACTTCCACTCTGTCAAACGGCCTTAATCCATCTAATAATATAAAAAAAAGCTTTTGTGTGTGTGTGTGAAAAACAATGTCCGGGGGTTTGGGGGTGATGGGTGGGAGGGATTCCATCGGGTGTTGCCTCAAAATCAAGGTTTTAAGGGACACTTTTTGGTCATAAACCTCAAAATTAACATTTTAAAGCTATTTTTCGTCGAAAACCTTAAAATAAACATTTTAGGATCCAATTTTTCATCAAAAACCTCAAAGTCAAGGTTTTAAGAGCAAACTTTTCGTCAAAAAACCCCTCAAAATCAAGGTTTTAAAGACATTTTTTCGTCGTAAACCTTAAAATCAACATTTTAAAAGCCAATTTCCCATCAAAAAAGCCAAATTTTCGTCGGATAAAAACCTTCAAAATCAAGGTTTTCGAGACCTTTTTTCGTCGTAAACCTTAAAATCAACAATTTAAGAGCCAATTTTTCATTTAAAACTTTTCAAAAACAAGGTTTTTAAAAGCTTTTTTTCGTCAAAAACTTCAAAACCAACAGTTTAAGGCTATTTTTCGTAAAAAAATCTTTTAATAAAAATTTTAAGAGCCAATTTCCCTTCAAAAACCTGAAAATCGACGTTTTTAAAGCCAAATTTTCATCAAATAAAAACCTCAAAATCAAGGTTTTAGAGACCTTTTTTCGTCGAAAACCTTAAAATGAACATTTTAGGGGCCAATTTTTCATCAAAAACATAAAAGTCAAGGTTTTAAGAGCAACATTTTTGTAGAAAAAAAAAATCAAGGTTTTAGGGACACTTTTTTGTCATAAACCCCAAAATCGACATTTTAAGGCTATTTTTTGCCAAAAACCTTAAATCACCATTTTAAGAGCCTTTTAATTAAAAACCACACAAAATCAAGGTTTTAAGAGCCAAATTTCGTCAAAAAACCTCAAAATTAATGGTTTAAGAGACAATTTATTTTTAAGCTATTTTTCCTCAAAAATTCTTTCTAAGGTTTTAGAGACCTTTTTTCGTAGTAAACCTTAAAATCAACATTTTAAAAGCCAATTTTTCACTTAAAAACCCCTCAAAAACAAGGTTTTTAAAAGATTTTTTTCGTCAAAAACTTCAAAACCAACAGTTTAAGGCTATTGTTCGTTAAAAAATCTTATAATAAACATTTTAAGAGCCAATTTCCCTTCAAAAACCTGAATATCGACGTTTTTAAAGCCAAATTTTCGTCAAATAAAAACCTCTAAATCAAAGATTTAATAGACAATTTTATTTGTCAAAAACATCAAAATCAACATTTCAAGAGCAAATTTTACTTCGAAAACCTCAAAATCAAGGTTTTAAAAGCCAAATTGTCGTCAAAAACCTAAAAGTTAAACATTCAATACTTTTTTGGGTCTCTGATTTTTAGGTTAGCCTCCTGTGTCTTAAGATTTTTTTAAGTGCTTGAAATAGAAACTTTATATAATAAATTCTTGGTATTAAGGTCTTTAGAAGATTAAGGCTTTTTTAAAATTAATTTTCCTGACGAAAATCGTCTAATTATAAAAGGGTTGCCGAGCTCCAGTCTAATGATTTCAATACGCGAGAATCATGTTCGCGAAATTAACGAGAGTAATGGATAGAATATTAACAAAAACATGGAGTATATTAGACACTATTCCATACTATGTAGAGGAAATTTAACGAGCTCCTATTTTAATGATCGGGAACGCTAACTTTTCTAAAAAATTTATTTTGATTTTGATTTTGTAGTCCAGTCAATCTAAGCCCGAAAAGGCCAACAAAAGAAAGAAAGAAAAAAAAAAAAAAGGTATTTTGTTTCTCTTCGGAAATGTGTAGTTGTTGGTTCCCAGATTAAAAAAAAAAAGTCCATAACCGAAACCCGTGCGCTTTGGCGTCAGGAGCGTTTTTAAGGTGATTTTTTTTTTTCGTTTTTTCGCAAATATCTCGAAAACCGTAGGTCGTAAGCGAAATAATTATTTGTACAAAATTAAAGAATTTTAAATTTTCTACAGATTTAATTTACTAAGATTTTTTGTAGGACCAAAGGTTTCTGAGCTACGAGGCGACAAAAAGCGGGATTTTCGAGTTTTTGCTATGAAAAAAGTAAGATTTTAGAAAAGTCGGAAAAAAGCAAGGAAGGCGTTTTCTAATCAAAAAACCATACTAAGTAAACGTAGAGTATTCAATTTTCATTTAAAATCCACTATCGAGAATCAATTAACGACAAACCGGTATAGGTGGGCGTAAATTTCAAAACACTCAAAAAAATTCAGTCAAAACATTTTAATGAAAAAACTTCAAATTTCAAAAAATTGTATAAAAACAAAATTACAGGTTATTAAATTTTCTACAAATATGACCTAATAAGTTTTTTCTGTAGGACCAAACGTATTTGAGCTACGAGGCGACAGGTCCTTCTGGAGTAAAAAAAAATAATTTATTTTTGAAATTTACCCCCACCCATACCTGTTGATTGTTAATTGATTCTCGATAGTTGATTTTAAATGGAAATTGAATTCTCTACAACGTTTACTTAGTATGGTTTTTTGATTAGAAAACGCCTTCCTTGCTTTTTTCCGACTTTTCTAAAATCTGACTTTTTTCATAGCAAAAACTCGAAAATCCTGCTTTTTTGTCACCTCGTAGCTCAGGAACGGTTGGTCTTACAAAAAATCTTATTAAATCAAATTTGCAGCAAATTTTATAGGCTTTAATTTTGTTTTTATAAAATTTTTTGAAATTTCAATTTTTGAATGAAATTTTTTTAAATTTACCCCCACCCCTTTCTATTGATCGTTAATTGCTTTTTGAGAGTTGTTTTATATAGTTAATTAAATTCTCTACAACTTTTATTAAGTTTTTTTTTTATTAGATGACGTCTTCTGTCCTTTAGAGGTCAAACAAGAAAACCCCAGTTTTTTTGCGACCTCGTAGCTCAGAAACGTTTGGTCCTACGAAAAAATCATATTAGCTAAAAATTATAGCAAATTTAATTATCTTTAATTTTGTACTAAAAATTATTTCGCCTACGACCAACGGTTTTCGAGATATTGCAGAAAGAAAGAAAAAAATCACCTTAAAAACGCTCTAGACGCCAAAGCGCACGGGTTTCGGTTATGGATTTTTTTTTTTTTTTTTGTTAATCAGGAAACCAAACCCTACACATTTCCGAAGAGAAACAAAATACCTTATTTTTTCCACCCCCAGGCTTAGATTGACTGGACTACAGGTAACTTTTGAGGTTACGAGTTCAATGCTCCCCCCGCCAGTAATTTTTTTTTTTCTACTCAAATTAATTTTTTCAGTTCAAGCAGTCTTGGAAGAAGCTTTTCGGTCTAAAATCGACGTCAGAAGTCTCGACGGAAGGTGTGACGACGGCGTTGAGCGCCATGAGCCCGAGGCGGCTCAAAGTCGAATACGACGGCGACACCAACGGAGAAACCCGATATCCCAAAATTCTCATCTTCGAAAAAATCATCAAATGCGAAAGCAAAATGTAAAATTTAGATCGACCACCCCAGATTTTCCAGGTTTTTTAACCTCTCTTAGGCTCGTTTAGTTGTTTACGAAACCGGTCGCTGACGTCACAGGGGTTTATTTAAACCGATCGCACATCATTTCTACTTAAATCTTTCACCTAGTCAACCTTAATTTTTTTTACCGGATTTAGCCTAAAGTTTAATATTTTAAATTCGCCTGATTTTCAATTTTTTTTTTCAAATATTCTATGCAATACCCACTTTGAGAAATTTATAAATTTTTAGACAAAAAAAATTTACAATGGAAAGAATTTTTACCACTATATCCTCTACTATTCCTCACAACGGTAGTGGAAGCTTTTCAAAATTACAAAAAAAAATCACTCAATTACTGTTTATCACCCTTCCATGTTTTAACTCTTTATTACTTTAGGAATTAAAAACGAATTTATTAGAGACTGGAATTTTTCGAGGGTAAAAAAATCATGAAAGGTCTAATTTTAATAATAAAAAAAGTCTTTATTGATGTTGCATTATTAAAAAATTAATATATTTTATGTTAATAAAAAGAAGTTTAAATTGTTGTTATTTTATTCTCATTTTCTTAACCTGGAAATGGACATGGAAATGTCCTGGAATGGACACGTCAGAACCTGCGAGCTTGATAACCTTGACTGTACCTTCCGCCTGTTATAAAAGTCATTAATTTTTTGTTAATTTAAAAAAAAATTATTATCGTCATTTTTAAAATTTTTTTAAATTGTTTATTAGAGGCTCCAGAAGCATAAAAACACAGAATTAGACGTTAAATTTTAATAAAATTTAAAATAAACCAAAAAATTTGAAATCTCCATGCGATTTTACCACCTGGACCACCAATGGACCCAGTATGTCAGGTTATGAATCTCTGAGTCCCTATAATCGACTCCAGCGATTTTCTATTCCTCAAAGATTTCAAGCATGAAAAAAAAATACAAATTAATGAAAACTAAAAGTTTATTGATTATTCAACATTTTACAACGTGTTTTGTACATTTCAATGTGCATATATAATTATGAATTTTTAAAAATAAATATTTATCACAAAACAAGGAGTCTACGGACGGTTTCGTCTTATCAGTCAAGAACTGATAACGCAAAAAAATATAACCTCCAAACAATTGACTTATCTAAAATAGTGGGTGATTCTCAAACTATTGGAAATTAACGAATATTTCATAACCTGACGCTAATACGTTATCATTAGGATCCAAACAAAGCAGATTTTTGGCTTTAAACTTATTTTTCATAATTTGTCATAATTTTTAGAATCACCCATTTTATTATGTGACTTTCATTAATATTTAGGCGAGACGGTAACGGTCTTGTCTGGCTTAGAGTCGGTAGCTTCCTTTTGCCTATAGAAATGCAAAAAGCCTCCAGCACCCATCAAAATGATTCCGAGGAGGGTGATGACCCATTTGGCTATCCCGACGATTCTCAATGTCCGAAATAGATTCGCTTCGAGTATATCGATGAATTCCTGATTGAGCTCTAGACCCTAAAAATTGAAAATTTTGCAAATTTATTATAACGAGGGCGATTGTCGGGAGAAAAATTCTTTTGTGAGGGTTTGTAAGGGCATTGTGAAATTGATGGCTGTGTAACCCGAGGGGTGGCTTTTTTTTCCGCCTTTCATCTTCATTCCTCGCTAGGGATTTCAATAATAACGTTAAAAGAAACTAAGTTTTCGTGAAAAGGAAAGTTTTCGGGCCAAGGGGAAATTCATGAAAACGTTAAAAAAGGGTCATTTTAAGTTGGTGACTTTGGAATATTTATAAACTTCCATATTTTTGACGATTTTTTTCATTGACCTTTAGTAGCAAGATTTCTCCAGTTAAAGCACTCACTCAAATGAAATTTTCATTTACTTACCTCTTCTATCCAAAACATGGGGATCAAAGCGTTAGGTAAGCTTTTCATCATCGGAATTTTGGGTACGGCGTGTATTCGAATATTAAACTGGAGCCTTTTTCTCGCTCCCAAAGGGGTCCCGGTGATCTGAAAAAAGAGATTATGATGAGTAATTATGCAGAGGTTCAGGATATTCGATATTTCAACAGGATATACGATGGAGATTGCAATTTTTCTTCCAACAAAACGTTTTCTTTTTGGTAGTTGAAAAAGTTTTCCTTGTCCCTTGGAATTTTTTAATATCAAGTTTCCCAATAACGTCCGGATAAGACAACAAGGCTTTCTTTTCATTGTAAACGAAATATAACGAATTTCCGGAGGAGGCCAATTTTGGAGGACAAGTTGTTGGAAGTTGAAGGGGCTTTCGGATATTCTCTGATAAAGATAATGGGGTATGTTTAGTCGTAAAATGTTATCATAATCCGCCTTAGGATTTTGGGGTTTTCCATGCCATAAAAACGAATGTGCGTAAAAAGTTTGTTTGGGAACTTTGAGAATTTGGCATCACTACCCTGGAAGATCCTTTCATGATACCTCGTTTGGTTTTGACGGATTAGGAAATTCCGGGAAACATAAAAAAATATTTTTTTGTGATCCCCAGAGCTTCCTAATCACGAATATATTAGATTCTAGCCTGGAACGTGACGACCACCTCAATAGCCTACTTTCCTAAGGAAATCCGCTAATAACCCAAAGTGCTACACATGGGGATATCTGACAACGTCGCCCCCCTCCACCAATTTACACGCTTAATACCTCGTTCAGTGTTGTCAGATTGTATCATATTTTATTGAAAATTGGGCTACTTAAACTGCGACAAATGGCTCTATATGGCCACATCGCCCCTCTCACATAATATTTGACTCTTTATACCTCGTCCATTGTTGCCAGATTGGACCATTAATTTAAAATAGGGTTCCTTAACATATAGCCCAAACTGAGATAAATGGTCCTAGACAACATCATCCCCTCCCTCAAATTACACTCTTTATACCTCGTCCAGCGTTGCCAGCTTGGAGTTTGGACCATTTATAGAAAATTGGGCTACTTAAAAAAGAGCCCAAACTGAGACAAATGGCCCCATCCGTCAACAACGCCGCTCCCCCATATTTCACTCCTAATACCTCATCTTTTTTTGCCAGATTGGGCCATTTATTGAGAATTGGGCTGCTTAAAAATAGCCCAAACTGCGATAAATGGCCCCATCCGGCATCACTGCACCCTCCCCCCAAATTATACTTTTAATACCTCCTCCAGTGTTGCTAAATTGGGCCATTTATTGAAAATTGGGCTACTTAAAAACGAGCCCAAACTGAGACAAATCTCCCTATCCGTCATCAACGCCGCTCCCCCATATTTCACTCCTAATACCTCGTCTTTTTTTGCCAGATTGTGCCATTTATTGAGAATTTGGGCTGCTTAAAAATAGCCCAAACTGCGATAAATGGCCCCATCCGTCATCACTGTACCCTCCCCCCAAATTATACTTTTAATACCTCGTCCTAAGTCGTCCAGTGTCGCCAGATTGGACCATTTATAGAAAATTGGGCTACTTACAAAATAGCCCAAACTGTAACAAATGGCCCTATCCGGCAACAACGCCCCTCCCCCATATTTCACTCCTAATACATAGTCCAGTGTTGCCAGATTGGGCCATTTATTGAAAATTGGGATAAAAGAGCCCAAACTGTGACAAATTGCCCTATCCGGCAACAACGTCCCCTCCCCCATATTTCATTCCTAATACATACCTCGTCCAGAGTTGCCAGATTAGGCCATTTATTTAGAATTGGGCTGCTTAAAAATAGCCCAAACCGCTATAAATGGCCCCATCCTGCATCCATCCTCCCAAATTAGACATTCAATACCTCGTCCAGAACCATTTATTGAAAATTGGGCTACTTATAAAATAGCCCAAACTGCGTTAATTAACGGTTATTTCCAGCAATATCGATTTTTCCCCCAAATTAAACTCATGTACCCATCTAGGGTTGCCAGTTGGGGTAATCGGACTACTTTGAAAATATTTAGGTGGCCCAAACTGCAATAAATGGCCCCATCCGGCAACACCGCCCTTTTTTCCAAATTATACTCTAATGACCAATCCAGGATGGCCAGGTGGGACCATTTATTGAAAAAATGTTGCAGGTTAGGATATCTCAATTGTTGGGATCAAATATGTAATAATTGAGAAGGGTAAGGTCTTGTTCTTGGGAGGTCGAGGAGGGGAGTGGTGGTGATGGGAGAGTGTTGGAAGGTCGTGGGGCGGTGAGCAAAGTTTGGGAGAGTGATGAAGGGTCTGGATGTGACTATTTGGCGCTTAGTGGATAGGCACCAGCACTTCAGGGGATTTCGAAAAAATCAATTTTTTCTTATAATTACCGGTTCAAAGTTCAAAAAGATCTGATGTTTCTCTTTCTCCGGATGGAGTCCATCAACTTCCTGCAGATAGCTTTCGTCCGCCTCGTAAAAATGCGGCAGGGTTAAAGTAATAGGCGCCCCTAAAAATAGCGTTAAACGTACATAAACTTTTGATGAAAACTTTGATTAATTTCCGTCATTTAAACTCCCGAGTTGGAAATAACTTTCCCATTCATGGTGGATATCATCTCAAAGAGTGAATTACGTTCAAAAATGATGAAACCACGAGTTTGTTTGTTGAAAAAGGATTAAAAAGAGCTTGCCTGCACATTTGGTGATGTCGAAAGCTCCTTTTTTGAGACAAGTCGTTGGGGTCGGGCAGAAACATTTTTCATCTTCGTTGGCTGACATGTCGCCGAGTGTGGCGGTGTAGTGGCTTCCGGGAATCCCTTTGTAGACTATCGGGTGCTGATACTTGGCTCCTAACGATCTGAGCAAATTCAAAACAAACTTTCTTTTTATTAAACACCGGTGGAGAACAAGTTCAAAAATTACAAAGTTAGGTGTCATGCTCATTAAACTTGGAATTCATGGAATAGGAGGAGTTTGACTTTAGAGTGGAAATTTACATAATTTTGTTCCAAAACGCTCTATCTAAACTTTCAAATTTTAACTTTTTCAAAAAGAAAGTAATTATTGAATTACTCTCGAACCTGTGATTTTGATGGAGAGTGGAGAGAGAACGGGGGATGGGGGAGGGGGGTTGTTTTGGGGGTGATGAGATGGTTGGGATGGTTAGAGGGCTGGTGGTGGCGGGGGAGATCGAGAGGATGTGGTGAGAGGAAGGGCTGGAGGAAATTGGGAGGAGGGGGCTGGGAGTAGGATGGGAGAATGGTGAGGAGGTGGGGGGAATTGTTTGAAAGGGGGTCTGGGAGGAGGTGGGGGGAAATTGGGAGGAAGGGGGAAATCGGGAGGAAGGGGGAAATCGGGAGGAAGGGGAAGATTGGGAGGAAAGGGGGGATTGGGATGAAGGGGGGACTGGGAGGAGGTGGGGGGACTGGGGGGGTGGGGGAAATCGGGAGGAAGGGGGAAATCGGGAGAGGGTGGGGGAAATTGTTAGGAAGGGGGGAAATCGGGAGAGGGTGGGGGAAATTGGGAGGAAGGGGGGAAATCGGAGAGGGTGGGAAATTGGGAGGAAGGGGGGGAATTGGGAGAGGGGGAAATCGGGATAGGATGGGGGAAATTAGTAGGCAGGGGGGAAATTGGGAAGAGGGGTGAAATTGGGAGGAAGGGGGGGAATTTGGGAGGAAGGGGGGAATTTGGGTGGAAGGGGGGAAATTGGTAGGAAGGGGGGGAATCGGGATAGGATGGGGGAAATTGGGAAGAAGGGGGGAAATCGGGATAGGGATGGGGGAAATTGTTAGGAAGGGGGAAATTGGGAGGAGGGTGGGAAATTGGGAGGAAGGGGGGAATTTGGGAGGAAGGGGGGAATTTGGGAGGAAGGGGGGAATTTGGGTGGAAGGGGGGAATTGGTAGGAAGGGGGGAAATCGGGATAGGATGGGGGAAATTGGGAGGAAGGGGGGAAATCGGGAGAGGTCGGGGGAAATTGGGAGGAAGGGGGGAAATCGGGATAGGGTGGGGGAAATTGGGAGGAAGGAGGGAATTGCGATGAAGGGTGGAAATTGGGAGGAAGGTTGGAAATTGGGAGAAGATGGGGCGGATTGGGAGGTGGTGGGGGAAATCGGTTGGAAGGGTGACTGGGAGGAGGGGGAAATTGGGAGGAGGGGGGAATTGGGAGGAGGGGGGAAATTGGGTGGAGGGGGGAAATTGGGAGAAGATGGGGCGGATTGGGAGGTGGTGGGTGACTGGGAGGAGGGGCGAATTGGGGGGAGGGGGAATCGGGAGGAGCTGTGGGCGACAGGGAGAAGGTTGGGGTGACATTAGGGGAGGGGATTGGTAGGAGGTGGGATAGGTAGTGGTGTAGGGAGGTGATGGGATAACGGGGTGACGTTGGGAGGAAGGAGGCGGAAGTTTTGGAAGGGTGGGGGTTGTTGGGAAACCTCTGGATTGGATATTTGTTGTCAGTGAAGAGGTCTGTTGATCCCCGTCTTTTTCTGAACTACTAATGGAGTTTTCAAACTATTTTATCTTAAATTATGAAAACCAAGGGAAAAAAAAAGGAACAATTTATAACCGAGCTGGCTTTCAGTTTTGCATTTTATTGAACCAAAAATACAATGAAGCAAATATCTAAGGTTTCATCGCTTTAGGGGAAATAAATGAACTCGTACTGGGAAAAAAGGAGATTTCGGTTTGTACCCGACAACGGAAATTGCGAATTGTAAACATGGATTCTGTTTGTAAGGTATGATTATTAAAAAGAAATAAAAAACCCTGAAAATTTGAGAAAAATTTTCTGAACCTTGAATTTTCAGGTGGTGGCGTAGGTGAGGAGGTGGGGGATCCCCAAACCTTTAAATGTTCAAAATCACAAAAGTAAATTGTCATTTTGGAGGAGCAAAAGTTTTGAGATCTCTTGCACGATCACCAAGCATCCACTACCTTGGGTAAGTGAGAAAGCAAAATCAAGAGGCTAAAAAAAGAGAAGAAAGGAAAAACTAAAATATTTCTATTTTTTCCTCTATTTCGTTCCATATTTTATCGTTTAGGTCGTAATTTTATTAGAAGATTTTTATGATGTACAAACCTGCATAAATCGGGGCTGAATGAAACAATGTCGTCCTCTGGTGTAATGAACGGAGGAAAAATGGTCGAATCCGTCCCGCTTAGTTTGTTGCATTCTGGACCGCTCCAGACGCTTTGTTCCGTTTTCCCGTTCAACTTGACCATCATTCCGACTTCCTGGGGATCCCTTACGCCTCTGTGGACGGTAAACCTGTTCGCTAGATCCGCCGTGTTGTTTTTCTGAAATTGCACACAAAAAACGAGTACAGAATGGTTCGAAATTGAGGATTCCGAGCAGGTCAGCTAGAAGTAAGTTGAGGCAAATTCTTGGAAAAAATGAAAAAGTTAGTTCATAGATCAAAGATTTGGCGATTTATCACATTCGGAGTTAAGTGCCACCAATCACCATACTGGGACATTTATGTGGCCAATCTGGCAACACCGGGCAATTTAAAATAGTCCAATTTGCAATAAACTGCTCAATCTGCAGTGTAAATTAGCCCAATTAGGGATAAATAGCACAATGTGGCAACTTTTAGCGGTGCAAAGTAGCCTGATTTGCTATAACCTGAATATTTCACAAGAATGAACAGTTTACAATAGCTTATGGCTGTGCTAAACCACGTGGATTCACGTTTCCGGCTTTTTCTCCGGATCTAATGAATATTTTTTAATATATTTTTTTTCTTTAAATCATTAAAAAAATAAACCGATGTATTCATGTGCGATTTTTTACTGTTTTGAAAAATATTTTCTGAAAGAGCCTTTTATATCCTATGCTCACGAATTTTGGAGACATCATGAAAATTCTTAATTTTTCCTAGAACGAATAAGACTGAGAAATCAAAAATCGGTTCAGTAGTTTCGGAGAAAACACGAGAAATCGAAATTTAAAAAAAAACGGTCTTCAGGTGCTACCACCTGACGGTAATTTTTCCAACTAAAATTTACTTCAACATTGAAATTCAACCCCAAAAAACTAACTCCGCTAATCTGATCCAACGTTGCCGTTTTTAGCATTTTACACTGTTGAAAGTGTTAGGTTTAGAACAGCCTTAAGGACCTAACACTTTCAACAGTGTAAAATGCTAAAAAAGGCATTGTTGGATCAGATTAGCGGAGTTGTTTTTTAGGGTTGAATTTCAATGTTGAAGTAAATTTTAGTTGGAAAAATTACCGTCAGGTGGTAGCACCTGAAGACCGGTTTTTTAAATTTCTATTTCCCGTGTTTTCTCCGAAACTACTGAACCGATTTTTGATTTCTCAGTCTTATTCGTTCTAGAAAAAATTAATAATTTTTATCATGTCTTCAAAATTCGTGAGCATAGCATATAAAAGGCTTTTTTTTTAAATTTTTCAAAAAAGTAAAAAATCGCACATGAATACATCGGTTTATTTATTAATGATTTAAGAAAAAAAAATTATTAAAAAATATTCATTAGATCCGGAGAAAAAGCCGGAATAGTGAATCCACGTGGTTTAGCACAGCCCTAATTACCTCAAAATCCTTACCAAAAAGATAAATTTGGAAAGTAAAAGATAAATACCAGCCCGAAGAATGAAAAGAGGAAAATGTCGGTCCCCTGAGGCTGTAGCCCTTTCGGATTCGCCCTTATCATCGTACAGACCGCCTTCGGTCCAAAGTCTGTGGAAGTGCAGTTGATGGGCACCCCCCTGAAGAGTATGTCCATCGCTTTCGCCGTCAAGAATATATTCGGGGGTTGATTAAAAAGGGCGGGAAGCGCTTTCGAAAGCATAGACAATGCTCCCGGCTTATCTCTTTCCACCGTGAATACCATACTCTGAAAACAAAATAAATTATCGGCTAAACTTTTACCAACTTTAAAATCCTTTCTTCCGGAAGTCAATTGTTTAACACTTGCGTGTCCTATAAGTTCAACAATAAAACTTATTTTTAGGACTTGAGTCAATATTGATGACGGAAATAATTGATTTTTTTTTAAACTTCAATTGAAGACTATAATTCATAAACCTTGTAAAAGGGAATACAACTCGCTTCGTCGGAGTCGCTAGAGAATCAGATTTTTGAACTTTTTTTTTGTTTTTCTGCAATATCTTCGGTTCTAATATAGATTTTTACAAGCAGCAAAAAAGGTTTTGCAGCTTTTAAATGTGAGAATGTGCGGTAATTTTTTCAGATTTTTCGCACCAAAATTCGGTCGATGGGAGCTCTTCGAAATTTAAAATAATTTAAAATAGACATATTAATGAGGTGGCAAAATTTTAATTTTTTTTTGTCGTATAGCACCCTTAAAAACTCAAAAAATTATCATTTTTGGCTCTTTTTTAGGTCGTTTTCGCTCAAGCAAATTTTTTATCTTAAAAATAACTTCGGATTCGTGTTCCTCGCCCCAAAAAACATGGGAAAATCTGAGAATGGATTGGACTTTTTACCCCTTTTCTCTGAAAATCTTCATACCAAAAGTGCTGGATGTGGGATGTTGACCATTTCTTCGCCTGTCAGCCCACCAGAAAGATCTGGCCTGAATATAAATTTGTTTTTCATATTAAAAGAGACGGTGTCGTCCGAACTGTCGTCTTCTAATTGAACTTTTTCCTTCCATTCTCTGTCGCAAAAATAATTAAATTTTCGAAAAACGTAAGAAAAATACGAACTCGAAAAAGTAGGGTCCGATTTCGTTGACGATCGGTTTCGCTCCTCCAGAAACTTCGACGGGATTCGTCACGTTGAAAAGGTAAATTTTAAAGTCGACAGCGACTGGAGTTTTTTCCCACATTTTTCGCATTTCGCTTGTCTTCGAGAGGCCAACTTGCTGAAAATTAAAAAATGTCTATTGAATACTGGCTTACCAAGCGATAAAAATGTATTATGATTAATTATAAGGTTCCTAGCTCGGTCCCAAGTCTGAGGAAAGGATCATGAGATGGCGAGGTGGACTTTGACCCTTTTTCGAAGTGGACTTTGACTCTTTTAGAATTGAATGACTTTGACCCTTAATAGAAGAGTAAAGAGGTGGACTTTGACCCTTTTTAGAATTATATGTCTTTGACCCTTTTTCGAAGAGTGGATACGTTCGAAATGGACTTTGACCCTTTTTAGATGGAAATGGCTTCGACCCTTAATAGAAGAGTAAAGAGGAGGACTTTGACCCTTTTTAGAATTGAATGTCTTTGACCCTGTTTCGAAGAGTGGATACCTTCGAAATTTACTTTGACCCTTTTTAGATGGCAATGACTTTGACCCTTAATATAAAAGTAGGTAAAGAGGTAGACTTTGACCCTTTTTCGAAGAGTGGAGACGTTCGATGTGGACTTTGACCCTTTTTAGATGGCAATGACTTTGACCCTTAATAGAAGAGTAAAGAGGTGGACTTTGACCCTTTTTAAAATTATATGTCTTTGACCCTTTTTTGAAGAGTGGATACGTTCGAAATGGACTTTGAACCTTTTTATATGGCAATGACTTTGACCCTTTTTCGATGAGTGGATATGTTCGAAATGGACTTTGAACCTTTCTAGATGGCAATGACTTTGACCCTTTTTCGAAGAGTGGAGACGTTCGATGTGGACTTTGACCCTTTTTAGATGGCAATGACTTTGACCCTTTTTCGAAGAGTGGAGACGTTCGATGTGGACTTTGACCCTTTTTAGATGGCAATGACTTTGACCCTTGATGGAAGAGTAAAGAGGTGGACTTTGACCCTTTTTAGAATTAAACGTCTTTGACCCTTTTTCGAAGAGTGGATACGTTCGAAATGGACTTTGAACGCTTTTTAGATGGCAATGACTTTGACCCTTTTTCGAAGAGTGGAGACGTTCGATGTGGACTTTGACCCTTTTTAGATGGCAATGACTTTGACCCTTGATGGAAGAGTAAAGAGGTGGACTTTGACCCTTTTTAAAATTATATGTCTTTGACCCTTTTTTGAAGAGTGGATACGTCCGAAATGGACTTTGACCCTTTTTATATGGCAATGACTTTGACCCTTTTTCGATGAGTGGATATGTTCGAAATGGACTTTGAACCTTTCTAGATGGCAATGACTTTGACCCTTTTTCGAAGAGTGGAGACGTTCGATGTGGACTTTGACCCTTTTTAGATGGCAATGACTTTGACCCTTTTTCGAAGAGTGGAGACGTTCGATGTGGACTTTGACCCTTTTTAGATGGCAATGACTTTGACCCTTGATGGAAGAGTAAAGAGGTGGACTTTGACCCTTTTTAGAATTAAAAGTCTTTGACCCTTTTTCCAAGAGTGGATACGTTCGAAATGGACTTTGACCCTTTTTAGATGGCAATGACTTTGACCCTAAATCGAAGATTAGAGACGTTTTTGTCATAAAACAAATACTCAAAAAAAGGCTAAAAGCTCCTTATTTAATGATAATCGCCCGTTCAAACGTATCATTTGACTTTTTTTTCTCCTTCCATTGTAATCAATTACGTAAGGAAAATTACTCAGACAAACAAAAGGTAAAGACGTTCTTTTGTAAAAATGTCATTGAGAGAAAAAAAAATTCAATACTTTTCTAACCTGCAATTTGACTCGGATATTTTTTTTTCTGGATTCATTACTCATAATATAAATTATTTGAAGTAGTATACAGTACAATTACTGGGAGCTAATCAAAAATATATAAGGAAAAACATATCACGCACATAAGGAATCTAGTACAGGAGCGTCTCTTAAGTCAAGAAATTTAAGATTCTCATGTCCCAAGAAATTAATGGAGGAAGAATTTTTGAAAATTGTGTTGATATAGGGAGGAATCTGAAATGAATTTTTAATTTATGCGGGCAAATTACTAAAAATCAGAAAAGACCCCCAGAAGTTACGAATGTTAACTTTAAGGTTTTTGAAGAAATTTTGGCTTCCTAAATGTTGACTTTGAGGTTTTTGATGAAAAATGGCTCTCAAAATGTTTATTTTTATTAGGTTTTTTGACAAAAATTTGGCTTTAAAAATGTTGATTTTAAGGTTTTTAACGAAAATTAGCCTTAAAACGTTGACTTGGAGGTTTTTGACGAAAAATGGCTCTCATGACCTTAAATTTCAAAGTTTTAGCGGACTTCCGTAGGAAAATAGGCTATTTTTTTACAAAGGCAATCAGCTTTGTAGATATTTCAGCCTTGATAAGTGTAAGGTTTTTTTATTACGAAAATTTGGTTTTGAAAATGTTGATTTAGAGGTTTTAGGCAAAAATTAGCTCTTAAAATGTTGATGTTAAGGTTTTTGACGAAAAATAGCCTTAAAATGTGGACTTTGAGGTTCTTGGTGAAAATGCCTTCAAAACCTTCATTTTTAGGTTTTTTTACGAAAATTTGACTTATAAATGTTGATTTTGAGGTTTTTGACAAAAAATTGTAAAATTTAAAAGTTGATGTAAATTTTAAAAGTTGATGTTGAGATTTGAGGAAAAACGGATCTCAAAACCTCAATTTTTTAGGTTTTTTGACAAAATTGGCTATTAAAAGGTTGATAATAAGGTTTTTGACGAGAAATAGCCTTAGAATGTTGAGGTTTTTTGATGAAAAATGGCTCTCAAAACCTTTACTTGGTTTGGTTTTTTTGACGGAAATTTGGCTTTGATAATGTCGATTTTAAGGTTTTCGACAAATTGCCTCTTACAAACCTCGATTTTGAGGTTTTCGGACGAAAATTTGACTTTAAAAATGTTGATTTTGAAGTTTTTGACGAAGAAAGGCTTTCAAAACCTTGATTTCGAGATTTTTGGACAAAAATTTGGATTTAAAAGTGTTGATTTTGAGATTTTCGAAGAAAAGTTGGCTCTTAAAATGTTGATTTTAAGTTTTTTGAGAGAAAATAGCCTTAAAGTATGTTCATTTTGAGGTTTTTGGACAATAATAAAATAATAATAGCCTCAAAATATGTTCATTTTGAGGTTTTTGACACATAAAATAAATAAATAAATAAATAAATAAATAAATAAATAATAAATAAATAAATAAATAAATAAATAAATAATAAATAAATCAAATAAATAAATAAATAAATAAATAATAAATAAATAAATAAATAAATAAATAATAAATACATAAATAAATAAATAAATAAAAAATAAATAAATAAACTAATAATAATAATAATAGCCTTAAAATATGTTCATTTTGATGTTTTTACAAAAAATATCCCTTAAATATTTTCATTTTGAGGTTTTTGACAAAAAAATAAATAAAAAATAAAAAAATAAAATAAAAATAAACGCCTTAAAACGTTGACTTAGAGGTTTTTGATGAAAAAGTGCTCTCAAAACCTTCCTTTTTTTGTTTTTGACAAAAAATAGCCTTAAAATATGTTCATTTTTAGGTTTTTGACAAGAAAACCTTAAAATATGTTTATTTTATGTTTTTACAAAAAAAAAAAGCCCTAAAATATTTTCATTTTGAGGTTTTTGACAAAAAAAAAATAGCCCTAAAATATTTTTATTTTGAGGTTTTTGACGAATTTATATTATGTAGGTAAGTACATATGAGGCGCTCCGAATACGAAGGGCGAACTCGACATCGGATTCTTTGTTGAGTTCGCCCTTCGTATTCGGAGCGCCTCATATGTAGTTGGATTTTGTCACATTGGAATTTTATGAACAAAAATTATGAGTTTTTGACAATTAAACATTTTGGTATTTTTGAAGCAAATTGTCTATCTCTTTGTCTATCTATTTCTAATTCTAATCTTCTAATCTTCTAATCTCTTCTTCTAATCTTCTAATTGTCTATCTATTTCTTTAT